>CM060978.1:61248420-61640920 GCA_030765065.1 Deroplatys truncata | reverse complement strand
TGTGTAGTAAAATTTTGTCTATATCTTATGGTTTACCAGTTATGCAAAAGTCGTTCACAATGAAGAATACTTTTGGAGACATTCCCAGAAAATTCAAGATATACATTTTATTTGTCATAAAAACATCTTAAACATATGATATAATCAAAGTCGTTAGAGACATTTTTGAGAAAATTAGAATTTTCGAAAAATTTTCCATGTAAGGGGTAATCTGGGGTGGGGGGATTTTCTTGAAAACCTTCATGTCGCATTTCTGGAAGATACTGAACCTAAATACCAAATTTGGTGTTTATTCGACTGTTCGTTTCTGAGTTATGCTGTTCACAGACAGACAGACACACACACACACACACACACACACACACACAAACAAACAAACACACGGACATGTTTCCAAAAATGCTCTTTTTTGATTCAGGGGGTCTCAAAACATATATTTCGGTGAAATCTCGGCATCAAATTTTTGGGTGGAATACAATACTTCCCCTGCTTACTATACGTAGTAGAGAAAGTAATGAATAACAAATTCCCATTTGAGAAAAAGCATTGTAAAATTTAAAGGAATAACAAGATTATCTCGAAAATGGTTCATTCTACAAAAACATGTATGTTGAACTATAATACATCTTCTTCAAACTGACTTTCCATACGTAGCAGCAACATTCTTCAAATTGGCTCCCAAAGCGTGGTGCTAAAAATAACGTAAAGAAACTATCTACTTCAAGCGAGATCTACTTGTATAGTGGAGAAGATTTTGTCTATCTCTGAAGTTTACCAGCAATAAAATATGATACATTCACATGACTTTCTCTATCCACTTGGTAGGTATAGAAATTATTCTTACTCAAGCTTATTTGTCTATCTATTACATTTTAATCCAAATAAACCTTTTCAGAAATAGCTACATTACACATTTGTTATACATATAAAGAGAACAGGGATGGTCAAATGTTTAAGAACCAGAATGTATACGCTGGCCTTAAAATTCCATACTGTTTTCACGCTATCACGAGAAACAACTGAATATTGAAAGGACTTCAATAAATGAACAATTCGAGCCTTTAATAAGGGATATTTCAGAAACGGCCTATGCCACAAAAACTTATTTGAAATAAGTTGTGTCTTTTAAACAGATCTACATTTTTTTTTGCAATACGTTTCCCTCTATCGCTTAAAATTTTCTAGTTATACGAGATTATACAAAATTTCTTCCGAATGAAGTGGACTTCATAGGCTATTCCTAACAAATTCATGATATACCTATATTTTGTCATGTAAGTATTTTTAATATATTGTATTTTGATCAAATCGTTAGAGCCATTTTTAAAAAATAAAACATTTCGAAAAATATTCCAAGTGAAACGTATTTGGGGTGGAGGGATTTTATTGAAAATCTTCGTGTCACATTCTTGAAAGGTATTGAACTTAAATACCAAGTTTGGTAGGTATTTATCCGACTTTTCGTTCTTGAGTTATGCTGTTCACATACACACACACTGACCTTTTGCTAAAAATGTTTTTTTTTTATTTTGGATGAAATCTCAGCATAGAATTTTGTGGTGGAATACAATACTTTCTCTGCATAGTAGAGAAAGTAAAACTAGAGCGGCTGACCACATGAAAAAGATACAAGAATTTGAACATTCAAACCAATAACAAAGAATATCTTGGAAATGATTAAGACCACAAGCATTTTTATGGGGGCTTAAATTGTGTGCTTTAAACAGATCTACGTTTTTTATTGTAATATGTATCTCTTGAGCTTTACCAGCACTACAGAAGTAATTCAGTGTGATTTCTAGGGCTATTCTCAGAAAATTCCAGATATACATTTAATTTTTATAGAAGTATTTTAAAAGTGTGATATTAAAATGAAAATCTTTAAGGCCATCTTTGAGAAATTAACAAATTGCGAAAAGTCATCCATATAACAATTTGGTTTGGAAGAATTGTACTGAAAATCTTCGTGTAGCAACTTTAAAAGCTGTTAAACTTAAATACCAAAATTAGTATTTATAGGTCTTCTCATGTTTGAGTTAGACAGTAGTGTTTTCACAGACTCACGCGGACCTTTTTCTAAAAATTCTTTTATTGGGTTCAGGAAACTTGTGTTTCTGGTCAAATGTCGCTTTCGAATTGTTTGGTTGGAACACAGTACATCCTCTACTTATGTAAGTACGTGGTAGGGAAAGTAAAAATTGAGATAAAGCCCGTATGTGCATTAATGAGATTTATATTTTTACTTTCTCCACCACTTACAGTAAGTAGAAGTATTGTATTCCATCCAAAAATTTGATACTGAGATTTCACCAGAAATACATATTTTGAAGTGTCCTGAATCCAAAAAGGGAATTTTTGGAAAGATGTTCGTGTGTGTGTTCGTCTATCTGTCAGTCAGTCTGTGTGTCTGTGAACATCATAACTCAAAAACGAAAAGTCGGATAAATACAAACTTGGTATTTAGATTTAGCATCTTTCAAAAATGCAACACGATGCTTTTCAAGAAAATCCTCCTACCCCAGACTACCCTTTACATGGAACATTTTTCGAGGGTTTTGGCTAACGATTTTGATTACAATATCATATGTTTAAGATACTTTCGTGGCAAATGAAATGTATGTTTTGAATTTTCGGGTAATGTCTCAAAACGTCCTCTTCATTCTGAATGAATTTTGCATAACTGGTAAACTGTAAGAGATAGACAAAATTTAATACAAAAAATGTAGGTCTCGTTAAAACATACAATTTATGTCATATGCATTTTAGTTTTTGTCGAGTGAACCACTTCCGAGGAATTGCTTGTTATCTCTTTGGATTTTGCAATACTTTTTCTCAAATGGGAACTAGTTATTCGTTTTTTATGTTCTGGACATACAAAGGGAATGGAATGCTCCACATAGCAACCAGCTCTTAAAAGATTTGACTATCGCTAAAAGCCTACCATAGCCCCCTTGCACCTACAAGAAAATTAGCAATAAGATAGTTTCTGCAAATGTTTATCTTAATTAACATGAAGTAGACGGAGAATAAGCGTTTGTAAAAACAGAGAAAGTTAGGTGAGTGTAGCACATCAGATTTTTTTTAAAATAGAACATATAGAAACCCAGGTATTTAAAACTATTTATCTCTTCAATGGGAGAGGCTATTAGGCTCTTAAGGGATCTAAAGCTTTAAATGCTAAAAGCTTTGGTTTTCTTAACTCATATATTGAAATTGTAAGTTTTTATGATGTTGTTTAATCTTATAAGGCATTCTTTGAACCATCTTCTGAGTTAGATATAATAACATGGTCATCCGCCAAAAGTAAAGTGTCTAAAATATTATTCCTTATTTAAAAATTCGAGTCTAAAGCTATCTACCAAGCTATATATTGAAATTGTAAGTTTTTATGATGTTGTTTAATCTTATAAGGCATTCTGTGAACCATCTTCTGAGTTAGATATAATAACATGGTCATCCGCCAAAATTAAAGTGTCTAAAATATTATTCCTTATTTAAAAATTCGAGTCTAAAGCTATCTACCAATTATATATGTCATCGTCAATGCTATTTCGCATTTTCAGGCCTATCTGATTAAACTTTTGTGAATATCCCAACACGACCCACTACTGGCCATATATGTGTTATGTACGAGTAACTGAATGGCCTAAAATGCAATCTGGTCTGAACGATAGATACGTCTCAAGTATTTTCTTTGGCGACGAAGCTACTCGACAGCGGACCAACATATTTTCAATCGAGCTTCGAGTTATCGACCTACACTTAGACAGAGATGTTCCAAAAGTAGGCTACGGGGTCCCCAAGCCACTCGACAGTGTTCTCCAGGCATTTCTGCGCTCGTTAAAAAGTTATAAATCACCAGGAAGAACAATATAACGTAAACACATAGTGGCGCGAGTCTAATGCACGACGTCGGCCGGCGAGCCCTAGTGAAATTAATGCCGTTCACTCGATAACCTATTATCACCAACAATTGCCCTCATTATAAGCAGCAGGGGGTTGGGGGGTATTATCCGTGTTGGTATTGTTGAATGCCTGCCTGGGCTCCCTCTAATGCCCTAGGTAGGTTTCGATTCCCACGCTCCTTTGTGCTGCATCAGGCTTAACTCGGCTAAGCTTGACGGACATGTTGTGATCTGGAAGAGTACGCCAATAGCCCTGCTCAGTGTTTGATCGACGTTGTTGCCAATAGATTCAAGTTCCCTGTGTTTCTTCCATTCTAATACGTACTAAAACTGTTACATTTCCAGAGGTTTAAACGCTTACATGCAAATCTGCCTCTCTTTCCCATTTCTGGTATATAAGGATTTTAGGCCTTCCTCTACAACATATAGTCAGCAGAGGAAGTGTTGCATCCCCTAAAAAATTCGAAACCAAGATTTCACTGTAAATACACGTTTAGAGATCCCATTTAAAACGAAAAGTCTTGGTATTTAATTTTAGTATCCTCCAGGAATGAGCCCCAAACTACCTTTTACATTGAAATTCTGTCGTTATTTTCCATTTTGATGCAGTATTTTTAACACTTAAATAATTTCAGTCTAATTATATAATGTATAAATTCAATAACAACCCGCCTTAAAGCAATATGTGTATGTAACAATACATAAAAAGTGTATATTACAGTCATTGTAAATGTTTATATTATTGTGTACATGTGTAATAATATTATGTGAATGTATTACGTAATTTAATAATGTACGAGCTGTGAGAATAATAGGTTAAAAGTTGCTAACAATGAGGTAACAAAGTGGTAACCTTGAGGCAATAATGAATAAGAAAGTTTAATAATACTACTAGTCATTATTGGAGCAACAATAATGTCAATTTTGAGACAGTTTACAAATAGCCAATCAACAACCATAAAATGCTTTAGTTAGAAAAAGGTATTCTATTGGACTAGGGTTAGCCAATCAGAGACTTGAAATATAGCAATTTACAAATTTAGGCGGTAGATATCAAGTCAGCTGCTTGTAGACAGCGCTCATAACTGGACGCGTTGCTAGCAGACAGTGTTCCTAACCGGACGTGAGATGTGTCCTCGAGAAATTTAATACGTATTTGTGTGAGACGAAAATAGTATTACGTGTTAAAAAGTGCAAGTATTTGATAAAAAACAATTCTCACAGCTCTCTATATCGTAAAGTGCTATTTTACATCGTGTCAAGCATTAATAAATGGGGTGAAGTAAAATTATAATCTGTGTAAGCTTACGTTCTTCAGTCGCACCACCCCCTGCTAAGAATTCAAGCCTCTAAAAAAAATATAAATGCTGACTCAGCCGAGGCAAACATAAATATATAATATTTAAAGAAGCAGTCAAATTACAAAGTTAAAATTTTTAAACTTTTGGGCGAAGGCTACCAGGTAGCATACGTGCGATTGCAACTACTTCAAGTTCGGCTCCCCAACAGTCGAAATACAATACATCTTCAAACTGACTTTCCATACGTAGCAGAAACAAACCTTCTTCAAATTGCCTCCCAAAACGTGTGGGCAAATAACAATAAAACAAACCTACCCATTTCTCTAAAATATCCCTAAAGATTTTCATCAGAATATGTGTCTGCATGACAAATGCAATTTAGATCTTAAATTTTCTCTTCAATAAAGTTCTCTTCATTCGGAGGAAACCTATTTTGAATAAGTGGCAAACATTAAGACATGGTGGTCTTTTGTAGCATCGCCCATTTCTGAGATATCTATTATTATAATGGGTTTGGATTTTTCTGTACTTAATTGTTTCTAGCAAGAGAAAGAGTATGGTATTTTAAAACTATCATATAGCCGCTCTTAAATCTGACTATCGTTTTGGTTTCATCAATCTCCCCTGTACCCACAACGAAATGTGTAATGAAACTACTGCTGTAACGTTTTATCTCAATTACACAAAGTAAATAGGAAATTAACTCTCTTAAGAATAGTTAATAGAAGCTATATAAAAATAAACTATAGTGAAAGGAGCAAATTATGTGAATGCAACAAGTCAGATATTTCTTTATTGTGCTTAGCGACAGTCGTGAAATCAGTATGATTATTGAACTTGAAACAACATACAGTACTAGCCACGGACAAACTGATTCAACAACTCATTGATGTAATAAGATATCTAATTCACAGCTTCTCAGCGTCAACGCACTAATAATTTCTTTCTTTAATACTTTTTATTCTAAGTTCTACGTGTTATGCATTTTATTTGCTAATATTGTACGTATAATAATGAAAAGGATGTTAAAAACACATATATTCATAATGTACACATGGTAGAGAACAAGTATATAACGTTATAACGTATAAAATATAATTTGAGAGGGAAAGACTATTGGTAGCGTCAACCAATAATAAAATTATGAGAAATGCAGTGTAGTTTTCACGTAAGCATGTAACAAATTTTGGATTCATAATTAAGACAATGGAAGTCTGTAAACATATATACATGTAACATACACTGTTATTGGATACTATTGGATAGTAGCACCAATCAGGTACATTGATACATGCCCATGATTCAAATACGTATGCTAAGAAAACGGTTGAAGGGAACGCTAACAGAAGCTTGTCAGACAAGCAGGAAAGCCGTGTATAAGCACGTCTCTAACTAGACGCTAAAACTACCTGTTTAAAGTCTGCCAATTATACATATTTTAACATGACAAAAGTGATAGTGAATTGTGAATATTTACATGTGTTTTATCTAAAATACAAGTGAAATAATTAACAGGATACGTGTGTGCAAAATACTTTAAAATTCTCCATACCTAACCCTACCAAGAAACAAGTGCCCTCCGACACAAATACAGCAGCCGTGGCACAATTATAAAATAATAATTACAACATACTAACACCCACAAGAATACAGAAATATGATCACCAGATTCCATTCTAAAGAACGTCGTGATACATCACAAGAGTACGGGCATCAAGACGACCTACAGGTACGTAATAGAACATTCATCATCATTATCATCATCATCATCAACTTAATGGTGTCCTACCAAGGAGGAATCGCTACAAACTAAATACATTTAATATGTTGATACGGCATTGTTATTGTTATTCTTAAATAATAATAATCGGTGAAAACCATCTCGGCCCCCTAATCTTAACTCGGTTTTCCAAAATGTAAACAACCTAATTCAGTTCTGCAGGATATTAATCTCAATCTACTTCATAATGCATGATTTTCCTTCCCATTTTAAAAGACTGGGAATTTCAGCATACCTATGTAATACACTTTCATGTTTCATCAAAATCGATTTTAGCCGTAAAACTGGATATTATATAAAAGTTTAGCTCTACTGAATTAAATGCATGAAACAATTTTGTGAACTCCACACACAAAATAGTTGAAAAATCGGTGTATTCTTAAAAAACATTATAATTCTAATCAAATGAAATATTTTGAAAAACGCCAAATGTTTGCTCTTTTTTGAAGAGCTACCAGCAATGTCTCGGTCACAACCAGCTACTTGTACTCAATGCCACTATCGATTTGTCATAAGTGGGATGCCACAAGCCTTTACACTTCGCTATGTTCAGAGTATTATTACGTTTTCCTGCTAAATGTTACGGGAGCGATTTGGGCTGTTCACATTTTAGCACGAAGATAACAGGACCGAGTTAGGATGCGTATAATGATGATGATGATGATGATGATGAGAATAATAGTAATAATAATAATTTAAAAGAGTATTAATGTTTCATATCCTTGAAAAGTGACTGAAAACGACTTTTAAATGTATGTTACATTATGTTTCATTATGTGGCTTTCAATTATTTCGTGCCTACAAAACTGGCCTCAATGGGTACCAGAATACTTCACCATTCTCACTGAACTATCTTCAATAACACCACTAATGCTGGTAGTTTTTGGTAATTTAATTCAGGACAACGAATGTACGTTATAATATTAAGATACCGAAGGTCGCGACTGAGATTCGGTAAGATAATTACAATGCGAGTATAAACGCCAGGCATAGGAATTCTTAAGCGGTTGGCTTCAAGTTATCTATACTAAAACCATGATATCGTAATTATTGACGGGGTGATATAAATAATTAAATAAAGAAATAGGATAAAAATAATAGCAATACATAATTTCTATATACTAAATGAATGTATAACGTAACAAGCCTGATTTGAAAAGATTTGTCCAGAGAAAGAGGTTATTAGCGAGTCATGTTAAGAAAAGTCATTAGCAACAGCATGAGTAGCGATTGCGTTAAGTATAAAAGTTCCTGGAATGCAGTTAGGTTATAAGTTCAGTAGACCGGAATTCTGTAAATTAGAAAAGGAATGAAATTCTGAGCTTCCGGGAGGTACACTATCAATGTCAGATATACAGGGTGATTTATGAAGAACTGACACAATTATTTCTTTAATCGTTTCAAAACGAGTTATGCTAGCGACAACTTATTATACCTGAAATGCAGAGGAATTTTGGGAGATTATTTACCTTTATAGCAAATATTGAAAATGCCCTCCATACTGCATAAGGTACAACTCAACAAGTCGTTCCATGCTACGACTCTGTTATTAATAGCTTGAATCTCCTGTGTAATATTGTACTTCAGATAGTCCAATGTCTTGGGACCTGTGGCATAAACCCTGTATTTTAAATAACCCCATAGAAAGAAGTCCGGCGGTGTCAAATCCGGAGATCTCGGAGGCCACAGGTTCTTGGAAATTATCCTGTCGTCAAAGAAACTTGCAATCAGTGCCATGGATTCATTTGATGTATGGCATGTAGCGCCGTCGTGCTGAAAATATCATTGACTCAGCTCTACATCGTCTAGTTGCTCATCAAACTCCATGAAAATCCGTCGGTACTGTGCAGTGTTCACATTGTGTAAAGAAAAATTGGTCCCACTATTCTCTGTGCGGATATTACGCACAAACTCCGATTTTAACGGGGTACATAGGTGCTTCATGAATAACGTGGATTTTCGCTGGTCCAATAGCGTGAGCTATTTCAGTTTACATAGCTGGATAAATGGAACCATGCTTCATCTTTCAACCATGTGATGGACAATATGGCAGGATTTTGCACATTTATCGCCTTAAGCCAAAAACAATAATTCAGTCGTCTATCCTTATCTGATTCCTGTAACTGATGGACAACTGTAATCCTATACGGCTTTAGGCCTGCACTTTTCACAGCTTTCTGAAACAATGCTGTACCCTGTCTCCTGCGACAAACGTCTTAATGATTTTTTGGGTGACTGATCCAGTCGTGCTCTTACGTCAACAGCAACCGTAGGAAGCTAGATGAACGAGTTTTGCCTTTTTCACTCACCAGAGATCCAGTTGATTTCAGTTTGTTTAACAGTCCCAGTATTGTGTTTCTTTGGGGAGGATTCCGAACATCAAATTCTCTCTGGTATGCCCTTTGAGTAGCTGTAATTGAATTCGTATTCCAGTATTGATTTACAAGGGAGAGTCGTTTGTTTAAATGTGTACTCCATTTTCACGTTGACTAGAACAAAATCTCACAAACAGTTGGCGATAATAAAACTAACAATTACGAATGGAACATGAGCATCTGTGCATCTAGTGACAGGTAATCGACACTCCAGAACATTCGGCTTAATTTGATGCTAAAGTTGTGGCATTGAGTGAATTTCGAACAGAATAATTAAAGAAATGTGTCAGTTCTTCATAAATCACCCTATACATATTTAGGAGTTTTAATATTGGTCCGCATTAGTAGGGACGTAGGTAATGGGTATTGATGTAAGCGGAGCTTAAGTTAAGAAAACGGCGTTTATTCTAAATCAGAGACATTCGTTCTTGTGACCTATTTACTTAATCATGTGACTTAACCGTGTGAAGGCAATCCTTCTGACTACGCGTGTGATAGTTTCATTTCACGTTGTGTAGAGCTTAGTGACGCGTTTGTGTGCATAAGATTCAGCGGTTATTGCGAGGGATCTTTCCGATTAACATTTCAGCGACATGCGAAAGCTGACGCTTCACTTAATTATTTTCATAGAAGTAATTAATACGTAAATTCAGCAGTAGGCTGAGCGGTTTAGTCAACATTATAATTTCTCAGCTAACTAAACTGGTGTTATCCTTTAAAATATACCCACACATACTCTGACAGAAAGATCTCATAGACAACCACTGTAGTAGCGGGCAGCAGAATCAACGGTAGATACTGGGGTCGACATCAAAAGGTGACACCGGCCATACGACCTCAAAATTGGCGCCTCATCATGGTGCAAAACGTCGACAACCAGTATCACTACAAAGACTGTAAACAAATAAGCCAAGGGCAACTGAAAGGCAGGTAAAAATCGGTCAGAGTGCTGTCTACAAACGCCAAGAGAGACTACGAAGGTCGGGAGGTGACAGCCCTACATATACCCCAATGACAATTCAACCGTATTTCCTTCATTCCTGTTTTAATGCTGGCTTTACCTGATAATTGTTGTAGTAATTACAATGCGAGAACCATAGCATTTCTTTTTGTATTATGGTACAATCACTGAAGTGGTTTACCTATTTTATCTTTTATTATGTGACGTTAGATCTTATACCGCTTCTATGTTTTAAGGCAAAATTTCACACCTTTTTGTTTTTGCATTTTCTAACAATTTAGAGCCTATAGCAATATATTATGCCGTGCTTTTTTCCATTTAAGGCCTTAAACGAACCTCTCGTGACCTCAAATCAAGGCCAAAACCACAAAATAACGGCATGTGAATCTTTAAACGTGATATTCTAAGAAACAAAAATGTTCATAATTTTCAATGCATAAAATGTCTCTCACAATGCAATGTTTCACAATTTTTCTGAAATTTGCAAGCTAGACGTAAAAACAGACAAAGAGCTACAAAGGGCCCCTTTTAAAATATGTGAATCGCATATATTATTGTCTAGATTATGAAATAAGTGAATTTTTGTGGGAATTTTTCCGTAGATCAAAAGAAAAAGAATTGTCTATATTTAAACAAATATGCAAAAAAGGCAGATTTGACTGTCTTAGCAAATGTTAGGAAAAATGTTAGTGTACCAACTTAAATAATTTGACGTATAGAAAATTTTGTATAACTAACAATATTTTTATAAACAATAACTAATAACTGCTAAAACAAATCTAAAGTTAACTACTTATGCTATATATTAAATAACCTAAGTTGTGCTTGTAAGGCCCTCTGAAGTTCACCGAATTATTATAAATCCCATATCTTTACTGTTAAATGTCTTTGGAGCTATACAAAACCAAATCCTATTTTTAGCAATTTCATGATAACATACAACTAAGTTTATGTAATATAATTGTAAGCAGTTAGTTTTAGAATTATTTTTAGCTTCTGCTCTTGTACTGTTTGCTAAAATAATGAGAATGTAGTTTCATTGAACAAAACTTAATGGGGAACTTTAACAACTAAGCACAAATGTTAAAACTAAAAATTTATGTACTTTCTTTCTTGTTGCAAACAACAGAGGTACTGTTATTAAAGATGGCAGAGAAAGATGTTTATGTACAGTGCGGTCGTTTTAAGGTGAGGCCATAGACCGGCTATATGCGTAGCACGCTGTACTGCAGTGACCTCGGTAATTCTGCGATGCGCAACTGGCAGCGCATGATGCGTTCAAGTCTAGCTTTGTCAGATGTGTTTTAGTCGCTGCTTTGTGCTCGTGCATCGCTCATCTGAAAGGTGAAAGTTTAATCAAGACATCTGTTTTGTGAATGATTTACTTAAGAGTGTTAATGTCTTGTTGTTAGTCCACTGCAATGCTTGCCAACAAATTCACACTTGAACAATGAATTTTTATGTACGATACTTCTATAAACACCGAATCATGTAGACAGGTGTGTAGACAGTTTCAGGAGAAATTTTTTTATACTCCAGTTCCAGGTAGAGAAAGTGTTGGACATCTGGTTAATAAGTTTAGGATAACGGGATCGCTAAATCCTAAACCTAAAAAGCTAAAACGAGATGTTCATACGAAAGAAAAAATTGACGAAAATAGTGCATCTAAAGTTTATAGGAACAACCCTCACACCACAGACGAACTTAAGAGCAATATAAAAACAGAAATTATGAACATTACGAAGGAGAACTATGTATGTGGATGGAAATTTCATCCGAATATACCAGGAACGTCTTCACGCAGATAGACACCACTTATAACAAGGTTATACATTATAGCGCATGTTGCCATCATTCGTGAGTAAGTAATGCGGAAGGAATGGAACAAAACAACCCCAATGTAATAGACAGTGAACGGAGCACCCATACGCACAATCCGTGGCCTCATCATAAAACGACTTCACTATACATTCTCTTGTAGACTCTGGATTCCGCAATTTGTTGATTATTCTGGAATGATGCTGTTCATTTATTTGAAACTGTATCGATACTTTGGTCAAAGAAGTTATGTGCGGAGATATGTTTTACTGCTAATTTCTATATTGAAACCGGCAACTGAATTTGTGTTGGCAATACTGATCAGAAGCCTTAGATTATCAGCAGGAGGTCATAAATTATCAGGAAGCCGTTGGTGAGCTAAATTGTCTCAGAAAGTTTCTAGGTAGAGTCGATTTTCATCCCACAGTTGACTCAACCGCTACCCTAGTAAGAAGATGAACTTACCCTATTTAGAACAGTTATGAATGGTGCCAAATATAAACCGTGCCACAAAGTCACTAGGAAGACAGATGTTTCCTATTCTTTATCGGTGACTGTTCTTCCAGAGTATTAACAATGCCATCCACTAGACATAAGATGTCACTAGTCAATTGTATCACATTTTCCATTCTCGTTATGCACGTGTACCCACATTGAACCTTAGTCCACGCGCTCCGTGCCGCGCTGCGCTGCGCCGCTCTTACAGTCGAGTGTTTTTTTGTGTGACGCAGGGTCCAAGCTAAATCAATCAGGACCACACGGCGTCTGACATTTATGTGAGAGTCGGCCCCACCAGGGCTGTCCACCGGTCTTGTTTGGTTTCATAGTTTTCCTGTTGACAGTCCTCGTTCCCTGGCATGGAAGCTTATTTACTCTACATGCTAGGTATGCGAAGAAAATGACGTAACTGTTACACTGCAACGCTTCCTGGAGTCAAAGAGTAATTAGTTACCCATTAACGATTACAAAAGTAACAAATACAAAATACTAAACTGTATTCACTCTTAGTTTGATCCGCGTAAAAAAAACCCACGAGACCAGTGCACCGTGGCACAACACGGTAGCAATGCGCGCAAGAAAGTAGTCTCATACTAATAATCTAAATTTTAGAATGAATTTATTCTTAAATAGTATAATATTCTACACAAATACCTAAGAGTTTAGTTAACGCTGAATTAAATTTGCTCTTGCGTCTTCATAAATTTACGTAAAGCTTAAGCTGGGCAAAATATTGACTAGTTGTGAAAAAAATAAGTTTTGAGTGTTTATTATAAGTTATGTGAGAAATATCCACACTTCCCGTAAAAGAAACGGTGAAATTAACTTCTGAGTTTCGAGCTTAAGTATAACATGCTTGTAAAGAAAAATCTGAAACGGGGAGAAAATGGTTACATTCGGAAATAAAAGAAAGCTTGTGAAATACGCGACAGAAGAATGTGGCAATTTTGTGAAGAATGCAATTCGCATAACACTGCATAGTTTCTTTGTTTTAAACGAGCCGCCAAATAGTTGATAAAGTACCGCTTCTAGAGAGCCAATAAATGCCAGTCATCGCATATCTGTTAATTCCTTTTTCGCTCGCTTCTCTTAGAATTAACCACTATTATATGTGCAAACGTTTTGCTGTAAATTATCAATCTTATCCTTTTAAACCCTAACAGAATATGCTAGCCACCGTTTAAGTTGTCGGAATATATGGGACTGTTCTTTTTGCACTTTTTTGCTTTCTTTTTCGAGTGGAGGAGAAAATGATTTAATCACTAACCCCAGCACTGATGGGAATCAGAACTGGGACTGTGGGAGTTACCATTGTAGGCGTACCCACTAAAAACTCCTCCACCGAATTGAAAGAATAAGCTTTGCTGCGGTACTGCCTGAAGCACCCGCGCATTCCAAGGTGGTGGTTGTAACTGGGCCGCAGTGCGGTCGCCAGAGGAGTAAGGGTACGGCCAGGCTGCGAGCGTCGAGCTGCGCGGCACGCCGGGCGGTAGTCGCAAACAATAGAGATCAGGTTCAGTTGGCCACAGTGTGAGCGGCGCGTCAAATTGGAGGGGAAGGGACCGCGCGGACCTTCACTACCTGTCGCTCAACGCTCAGTATTGTTTGAGATTCTCAACGCGCCGCTTAGATCAAGTGTTTTAACATGACCGTCCGAGTGCTCTCCAAAGAAGAAAAAGACGTCTTGATTTCGGAGGTGCAGACCAGAAATTTCTTGTGGAATGACCGTGACAAGAATTTTAAAAATGTTGCGGTGACGAAGAAAGCTTGGGATGATATTGGGGATCTATTAAATATTCCTGGTGAGTATGGTTTACATTTTACTTGGTAGGACATTCAATTATAGGCTATTTTAAATGCCAAATAAAGCTCTGTTTATACTATATAGTTATTAACACATGAGTGGTATAAATGAAAGCAAGCATTAGCTCATTTCTCACTATCTTTACTAAGCTTTTGCTTGCTATTTCTTGACGTACCTCCGTAGGTACCTCAGCTTGCCCAACTGCATTTTAATACCATGTGGAGTTCATGATCGTGGTTCCAGAGAGGAAATAAAAATCACACGACTTGCATTCACGCGACCTTCTCTATCACTCTTTTACAAGCAATTCTTACAAAAGCTTATTCTTGGTATCCACTTCTTGTTAATCGAGATAAACTGTCATTGTAGGGATACGAAGAATGCAGTAAACTAAAGGGATAGTCAAATATTGTAAATATGGGTCGCTATTCGTTGGAATTGAAATTCCGTTCTTTTTAGATCATCGCGGAAAAAAGACAAAAAAATCCTGATGTTCTATATTCACATGGCTTTCTCTAATCATTCTTCTACAAACTACACTTACAAGAGCTTATTATTCCAGCTTCTTCTAATAAACGTTCAATTTACATTTACAGTTTCGTTATACGATACAGTAGGTAAAGTGAGTCAGATTTTTAAACAGCGCGTGGCTATATGAGGGCTTTGAAATTCGATGCTCTTTGCATGACCACGAGAAAATATCGAATACTGACTTCCCATTTGAGAGAATTAAAAGTAGGTATTTGAGAGTTTAAACCAATAACAAGGAATATCTCAGGAATGGTTAACTTAAAAAAAGAAATGCTTTGACATAAATTGTAATTTTCTTTTTGCAGTAAGATTCTTTGTAGATAGATTTGCCTATCTTATGGTTTACTCACTGTGCAAAAGTTACTCAAAATGAAGAGGACTTCAGAGGATATTCCCAGGAAATGCAATATATGTATTTGACATGAAAATATTTTAAACATGTTATGTTTAATCAAAATCGTTAAGAGTCATTTTCGGGAAAATAAAGCTTTTGGAAAAAGTTTCCATATAAAGGGTAGTTTAGGGTGGGGGATTTTATTGAAAATCTTCCTGACCCATGTTTGAAAGGTATGAACTTAAATGACAAACTTGTTGTTTAACGACTTTTCCTTTCAGAGTTCGCTGTTCAGACACATGCGTAGTTTAGCAGTTACATAAAAGTAATTCAGAATGAAGAGCACTTCAAAGGCTATTCCCAGAAAATTCGAGATATACCTAATTATATTTGCCATGCAAATATCTTAAACAATAGCGTATTTTAATCAAAATTGTTGGAGCCATTTTTGAGAAAAGGGATAGTTTTGGGATAGAGGAATTTTCTTGAAAATCTTATCACATCTTGGAGGATACTACGTTTGAAAACTATTTTTTTTTATTTATGCTGTTCATACACACATTTGCTAAAGATTTTTCTTTTTAATTCAGGCACTCTCAAAACGTGTATCTCTGATGAAATCTCGGTATCGAATTTTTGCCTAGAATGCAATACTTCCCCTACTTGCTATACGTAAGTGATAGAGAAATTAAAAATTGTTTCAAGACGCAAGGACTCGGATGTGTGCAGATATAAACAGTTATTTAAAAGAGAAAATTCTACAAAGTTGCGCATTATTTTCTTCCACAGGCAAATGAAACACGATGTGGACCTTCGACAATGCTAAAAAGATCTCGACGTGTTTTCATCTGGGTACTATAAACAGAATGTGAGTGAGGTCATAGCGATCCGCTCTCATTACCGGAAGACTGGTAATATAATCAAAGCGATATACAAATGAACACGTAGAGCAGATTATAACTAAAGAATTTCATATAAAACCAAACTTAAATTTAACTTTCAACGAAATGAAGCTCTTTCACCCAATTTAACTTTAATTCATGACAACATATTATAAATTCCTAGAATTACGTAGTGATATTTTATACAGATGCAGAAAATATCAATGTACTTTCAATATATCAGTTGGTGACACGTTTGTAATGCTATCAAATAAGGAAATCAGAGATTGGATTTAGAAAGGGGATGAACGTTATCTGTTGAAAGTTGGGTGAATCCCAATGTCTATTTAATTTGCGAAATCTTTAATATGTTATTTAAAATCTGTACCTCTATTAGGTTTCATAAATACGAGTATGCTTAACATGAATGAGTATATGTATATTTAACTGCAGCAAAGATTAAATCGCCTCCTGACAGAAGAATAGGCGTGTTTGTTTACTCAGATGATGTGTCGTGGTGAAGGTCACTGAGCAAAAGTTTGGTAGGTGATAGCAATAGCTCATCGAAGAGGGGAATTTTTTATTTATACCAAACCACGACCTGATGCTCGATTCTCAACTTGCTTGGAGCTGCAGCTTACAAGCTATTGCTTGTTTTTATTCATAGCACCCATTGTGTTTTAATTTGAGAATAGTAGTGTATAGAACTTTACATAAGTAGTTAGAAGATGGATATATATATATATATAAATAAAACAAAAGTGTTGGAAAATAGAAATGCATGAGTTGTAGAAGTATAAGCTATATTTATGTACTATAAACCAGTTTACAAATACTCAGTTTACACTTTTTATCTTGTCATTGCGTGCAAACGTAACTGTCTGACGCTACATTCTGTAATTCACCGAAGTATTCAGCAAACTTTTCTCTGACTTGTCTGGCAAGCTCACTAGAACTATTGTTCCTTCTATTCAATGCAGCTTCAAGATGAGCTTCCTCATTCACGTTCTGTTGCATCACTTCTCGATAATGAAAATCACTATCACCATCTCGCTCACGGATGATATTGTGTAGAACACAGGCACACTTAATAAATCGATTGGCTTTGATTACATCAGTTTCTATATCTTTGGAAAGGAATCGCCATTTTGCATACAGAATACCAAAAGCACATTCAACACATTTTCGAGCCCGTGATAAATGTTTGTTGAAATTCTCTCGCCTGGGTGTCAGTCCTCTTCCTGGATAGGGCCTCATCAAATAAGGTTATAGAGGATATGCCTCATCACCAATTAACACCAGCGGTAGTTGAATATTTGAATTCGGCAGTGTTTGGTTCGAAGGCACATTGAACTGATTTGCTTCTAACAAATTAAATAGAGTAGATGCACTGAAAATACCTCCGTCACTTTGCTTTCCTCTTGCTCCCACTTCAACCGTCATAAATTTCTTGTCTGCATCAGCAACTCCTTGTAGCACTATGGAGAAGTAACGCAGATAGTTGTAGCTGGAGCCTGAATTTCGAGGGCATTTTATTTGACAGTGTTTATCGTCAATTGCCCCAAAACAATTTGGAAAATTCCAGCGTTGATAATACTCTGTAGCTACTTTCTGGAGTTGCTCCTCTGTAGGTTGAGGTATAAACTCCTGAACGAACTCGTCCCAAATTGCCTGGCATGTTTCATGAACAATTACACTTACGGTTGATTTTCCGACCCTAAATGAAAATTCCAGTGACCTAAATGACGATCCAGTAGCTAAGTACCTGAAAAGAAGGAAAATAACTATGTTACGCTTATTATTAGTCACGATAATTTACTTTACTGAAGTTATTTCTTGTTGTAACTTTTAATCCTTTAAGTTCTATGGTCAATCGGGGGCTTTTACTTGAATGATAAGAGTAGCTATTAACAACTTTTGAACTGTAGGAAGCAATCAGCAGGTTTCCTTCTTCAATTGGTACACGCTCACATCCACACATTTTCCTGGTGGAGGGGAGGAAATAATCCTGATTAAAGAAAAATTTCTATCCTACATCCAAGAATCGAAGTTCGGGACCGCGGGGTTAGCAGTCATGTGCGCTTCCCGCTAGATCATGCTAATAGTATATGATTAGTAGTAATTACATCACAATTACTGAAACTTTTTCTCTCTAATATGCTCTTGTATTTCAGGTCACGTGGCAAAAAGCAAATGGAAAAACCTAAAAGATAAATTTAGGAGGGAGCACCAAAAGCAAGCACAGAAGCAAAAATCGGGGGCTCCTGGAACTTTAGTAACATCATGGGCATTTTATGAGTCCATGATATTCGTAAAGGATGTGATTTCCCCCGGAGAGACTTCTGGAAACTTAAATGCCAGCAACCAGGAGGAAACAGCAGAAACTTTAGAAGGCGAAGATGAATCTGGGACATCTGCCTCCCCGGGAACACCCACTACATCAACACCGGAAGTTACACTGCCTCAGTTGCGACCTCGTAAGAGAAAATCAGAAGGTATTCATGAAAAAATGTTAGAGCTGGAAGAAAAGAAACTGCAACTTCTGATGCAGGAACAACAACACTCAGAAAAGAACAATAATCCGGATTTTCAATTTTTAGTTAGCCTACATCCGTATTTTCAGAATTTGAATGAAGTCATGAAATTGAGGTTAAAGGCAAAAATAATAAATGACATTTTAGAGATTGTGAATGAAAGAGAATCTAGTGCAAGTTAAGTAAACACAGCCTCTTGTATTATTAATTGTTCCGAAATAAATTATAAAAAAAGGTAAATGAGTTTTATAGGTCTATATGTGCTCATTCTTGCCTACTGTAATAATAATAATAATAATAATAATAATAATAATAATAATAATAATAATAATAACTCAGTAGTTTGCTTTTAATCAAAATATCAAAATAACACTTTGTCTCGAAGAAAAATACAGTAGTATAGAACGAGGATATGCATTTATGACTGCAGAAAACGGTCTTACCTCAGTGTTATGATCAGTCTCTCCTCGGGCTAATAGGTTTCTGGAAGTTAGGTATTTGTTTCTCCAGTCGATGATGTAGTCTTTCCAGGAGAAAATCAAACGTTTGTAAGGACATTCTTGTGTACTCGAAAAACTTGTCCGTAAATCTTCGAAGCTGTGGGTATAAATGATGGAATTCTCCAAAAACCTTCCGCTGCCGATTTATAGGATGCACCCCGTAACGTTTGTTTACCTTCATTCTTGCTATCTTCAAATAATTATTTTCCAACAGCAAGCACATGCGGGTAAGTTTAGAAAGTGCCATGATGTCAAAGCTGCTCCACTCAACGCTCACAGTGATATGACGCTGTGCATGGACAAGGCAACGCTCGTCAACCCCCACCACTGCCCTTTGTCGAGACAGGTCGCTCGTCTTGCCGCGCAGCTCGACGCTCACAGCGTGGCCGTACCCTAAGGATTGTGTGCTGGGAGACAGACTTTACCAGCGCCCAGCCTGCTCCCTCAGCGAAGTTTAGGTGAGAATAAGAAAGGATTCCTGGTGGTAGTGGTAAAGGTTAGTGACGGTGGTGTCTTCTG
Organism: Deroplatys truncata; assembly: GCA_030765065.1. NCBI lineage: Eukaryota > Metazoa > Arthropoda > Insecta > Mantodea > Mantidae > Deroplatys > Deroplatys truncata. The sequence continues at coordinate 61,621,179 of CM060978.1, read as the reverse complement.
TTCGTCGGCGTGCTGAAGTTCGCTGCCAAGCTCTCCATGGCGTAGAGGCGGTCGTAGACTTTCTCTAGTCAGGCTGGAAGTTCGGTGGTGATGGTCTGATGGTTGAGGTCAAAGAGTAATTGGAGATATTGAAGTTCTTGGAGTCTCTGTGTGATGCCTGCTATGGATTCTTCTAGAGCGGCTAAGTGGGCACCGATGTTCAGGAACCCTGCATGAAGATCCTGAATGACTTCCCGCGTCGCTGCTCCGGTCGAATGTGCTGGTGATTATTCCAAGGTGGCTGTTGATGTAGACTGTTGTGGTGGTGGTGGTGTCATTTGCGACGGCGTGGAAGGAGCAGGCGGTTTTGGCAATGCCTTCCTGCGAGGGTGCAGGGGGCAGAGCGCTTGGCCGGTAAAGTGAGTCATCCCTCCACAAGTTGCACAATAACGGCGGCGACGTCGCAGATCATGCTGCTTGCACGAAGAAGCGGTTCTGCTGTACAGGATGTCTCATTGTGCCCGTAGGCACAGCAGCGCCGACAGTGCACCTGACGTTCCACTCGGCTGACCTCGATGCGTAAGCACCGCCCTAACAAGGCCGCTTCGTAGTCGCCAGGGTCTGCAAACTCCATCCTGACGAGCGACGTGGGCCCTGTGCTTCGATGATCCTGGTGGCCTTCAGGGCTAAAGGCCACTGCTGGTGAGCTGCGGTGTTGAGGAATCTGTCTGGCAGGTCCCTCGGAACCCCTCTGATGACAGCACTGTACCTCCCTTGAGGTCCTTAGCGCAGTAGCGGCGAAGCTGCGGTGGCGGGCGGCGAAGCAGCTCCCGAGGCGTAGGTTGACCTGACTGCGGCGGCTGCGTCGAATTGCTCTCAGCAGAAGCCGGCGCAGAAGAGGAGGTTCCTGCCCTAGCAGGCTCAGCGGTTCTGCGATGTTTCCTCTTCGCCATCTCGAAGCTGAGTCTCTATAATCGCACTACGTGCCGCGTGTACTCGCCACATGGTCGCAAAAGTATGACAGTATTTCTGGCGCGAATGGCAGAAGAATACACTATAACGGTGCACTGATCAACTGGGTTTTGTTTTGCTGCGGATCAAGCTAAGAGTGAATAGAGTTTAGTCATCCATTAACGGTTACCAAACGAAGACAGTAACGAGCAGTGACAGCTGCTACATAAGAGCACATGAGCACCCTAAGGTATGAGACTTGCGGATTTATTGTTTGTTTTTTCCTTGAATGCTCTTAAAGGTAAACAATAGGCGGTAACTTAAAATCTGGGGCGTTTAAATCTACCGCGCTACTCTAAATTCGATGAAATGTGGCAACAAGTTCGGTAGCACTTGTTTTAAGGCGCTGTTGCGCATGAGCAACTGGTATGATGAAATTACCTTATGGGCCAAATACATACGGATAATGCACACTTGAAGACAGCAACAGCAGTAGCACTTGTGTGATAGTTTTCTGACAGTTTAAGGTTAAAGAATGCTTCTTTTCATGACAATTATTTGTGACTTCGGTCTCTAAATAAATGAACTTGCATAGTTCAGCGGCACCCAGTCTTGTAGAATAGAATCATTCTCTTCATCAATTTTTTAATTTCGCTCTGCACTGAATTCTGAAAATTGCTTCCACGCCATACTCTTGTTCTTATTCGTAATTTCAGGAGTTAACCTGTCTATAACTGCTCTTATATTAACAATTGTATTACTACCAAAGCGCGACATGTTTGAATTGTAATTATTGTAGCCACGGCCTACGTGGTCCCAAAAATGCATTCCCATAAATTAAAAGCAAGTGCCCCAACATGAAATACTATCAGTGTAGTACGGCTTTGATTGGCCACCTGTCTAGCATACTCTACTTGTTATTGGCTAATGGAACAGTGAGTGCTATTATCACTACAATATTACATCAATGCCACTAGACGTTAGCACTACGGCAGAAGTAGGTAACATGCACGAGCACGAAAACTCCTCACAGTTATTTCAGACCATCTGTACTCTCAATCATAATTTAATAGACAATTTATTTCGTTCTTGCCTTTAAACGCCGTACTTAATTATGTATACAAGAACAAACATCCAAAAAATAGCCCTTTCGTCAGACAAGTGATGTATTATTATTATTATTATTATTATTATTATTATTATTATTGGAAGCGGCTGCGGTTACATCAATTTATTCATAATTATAATTTTTATGCAGCAGATATTATTTCACATTTTCTGGCTAAAATGTTGTGAACTCCAAAATGTATATTCACGAGCCGCTATTGGTTATCCGGTTAACAACATCAAAAGTAACGGAGACGGTTACTGAATAGAGGTGACATCATTCACTGCATGTGCATTGGTATAGCTTATCAGGAACTATTTAGCTCAACTCGTTACGCAGTAACAATCTCCTCCGCCAGAGATCATGAATGACTTGTGGATCTGGCAGGAAAAGTACGTACTGATAATTAATCTTCTTTGCTACGTGTATGAAACTACATGAGATTGTCTGCATCTTTTGTTATGTTATGCAATAATGTAAATGTTTCTCATCTCTAGCAACATGGCCTTTCTAAATACCTTAAAATGTTCTATCTAATATCCTACGAGAATTTTATGTTTCATATACTTAATATAGGTCATATTGGTGTTGGCAATAGTGATGTATTTTCTTTTGCAATATCTGCATCACGTGATATTTATATTTAGAATCCCATAGAGCACAGTTCTCCTGTACGAACTGTGTACATGTGCAGGAATGTAGAAGCGGTGCAAATGCATTTTGCGATTATAAACCACGGTAGTAATCAAAGTGTTGAAACTTGTAGGGAAACTTGCTTTTGAAAAGCATTAAATAACAATGTAAGTCTCGCGGTTCATCTTGAAATGTAGTTGCAATTGATCGTTACTGGTAACCGTTAACGTAACGTAGCTGCGAACGTAATGATAACCATGGAAGCTACCCGAAAAGAACTCGCATATCTACCACATACCAATGATGGTATATAGGAGAAACAATAATTATGTTTACCATCATAGAACTTTCTATAATCACTATGCTGTATTTTAAGGCAGTATCTTTAACACTTAAATGATTTCAGTCAAATTATATAATATGTAAATTCATTAACAGCCCGCCTTGAAGCAATATGTGTATGTAATAATTTGTAAAATGTATGTGACAGTTATTGCATACGTTTATATTATTGTAAATATGTTCAATAATGCTATGTGAATGCATTACGTAATTTAATAATGTAGGAGCTGTGAGAAAAATAAGTTAAAAGTTGCTAACAATGAGGCAACAATGAGGTAACCTTGAGGCAATAATGAGTTTGAGAGTTTAATAATACTACTTCTGATTATTGGAGTAACAATAATGTAATTTTAGTGACAGTTTATAAAATAGCCAATCAACGACCAGAAAAAGCTTCAGTTAAAAGAGGGTATTCTATTGGATTAGAAATAGCCAATCAGAGACTTGAAATACAGAAATTTACAGGTTTAGGCGGTTGAAATCAGTTCAGTTACCTGCAAGCAGTGTTCCTAACCAGACGCAAAAAGTGTCCTCGAGAGATTTAATACGTATTCGTGTGAGACGAAAAATAAGTTTAAGTGTTATAAAGTGTAATTAATTAATAAAAAGAATCTCACAGTTCTCTATATCAGTGAAGTGTTATTTAAATCGTGTCAAGCATTAATAAAAGGATTGAAGTAAAATTATAATCTGTGTAAGCCTACATTCTTGTCACATCAACCCTGCCAAGAGATACGTGTCTCTAGCAATAACTGACGCAGCCGAGGCAAACATAAATATATAATATTTAAAGAAACAGTCAAATTACAAAGTTAATATTGCTTTAAACTTGGGGCAAAGGCCACCAGAAAGTACATTTGGGGCGAAGGCTACCGGAAACTGTTTACCATACGTGCGGTTGCAACTACTACAAGTTCGGCTCCCCAACAGTTGAAATATAATACAACTCCTTCAATACAAACTACTTCAAATTGACGCCCAAATCATGGTAAAAATAACGTAATAACATAACTTCTTCAATTTACGTAACTGTTATACAAATCAGATGTTTCATTCACATGACTTTCTCTACTCCCTTCTACAAAATCTACTCTTACAAACGCTTAGTCTTGTATCTACTTCGTGTTAATGGAGATAGAATTTCGTTACACATTTACATACTTCGTTATAGGTATAAGTAGGATACAGTACACTAAAGTGATAGTCAGATGTTTAAAAAGCCTGTCGCTATGTGTTGGCTTTGAAATTCTCTTTACATCATAGGAGAATAAAATCTGTTGTGATACATTCACATGACTTTTTCTATCCTCTATATTTATTTGCACATATACAAACTATTCTAACTAAAGCTTATGTTTTCTATCTACTACATTCAATTCTACTAAACCTTAGCGAAAATATGCTAAAGAACTGGGCGCTATATGCTGGTATTAAAACTCACTACTGTTTCCATGCAATCGCAAGAAGCAACTGAAAACGGATGGCACTTGAAAGAATGAGTATTGAATAATTCGTATCTTTAATAATGGATATCTCGGAAAAGGCTTATGCCACAAAAAACTTATGTGAAGTAAATTGTATGTTTTAAACAGCTCTACATTTTTATGTAGTACGTTTTTGTCTAGGACTTAAAGTTATACATGATTATACAAAACTTCTTCTAAATAAAGAGGACTTTCTAGGCTGTTCCTAGAAAATTCAATATATAAATTTTGTTTATTTTTATTTGGCATTTAAATATCATTCTAATATGGTATTTTTATACAAATCATTGGCGACATTTTTTATAAAATCGAAATGTTCTAAAAATGTTTCATGCAAAAGTTAATTGGGGTGGGAAATTTTCTTGAAAATTTTCTTGTCGCATCCCTGGAAGGCACTAAACACAAATACTAAGTTTGGTATCATCCGACTTTTCGTTTTTGAGTTATGCAGTTCACAGACACACACACCGACATGTTTCCATAAATGGTTTATTTGGATTCAGGCGCCTCAAAACATGTATTTCCAGTGAAATTTCGACATAGAATTTTTCGGTGGAATGCAATATTGCGCCTTCTTATACGTGGTAAATAAAGTATAAATAAAGAAAAAAGCGAGTAGCGCCTTGTCAAATGAAAAATATGTAGGTATTTGAAAACTTTATGGCACGAATGCTTTATTCGACATAAATTGTATCTACATTCTTTACATTATTTCTTACGGTTTATGTGTTATGCAAAAATCATTAAAAAGTAGAGTACTTCACAGGCTATTCCCAGTAAATTAAAGATTTACATTTTATGTTTCATGCAAATACCTTAAACACATATTATTTTAATCAAAATCCTTAGCTATCTTTGAGAAAGTCATAAATGACATTTTTTTCTACGTAAAGGGTAGCTTAGAGCGGGGAATTTTATTGAAAATCGTCGTATCACATCCTTGAAGGATGCTGAACTTAACTAACACAGACACACAAAAACGCACACACCAATCTTTTTCTGAAAAGCTTTTATTTTAATTCAGGAATGCGGATTTTTTGCATAAACTTTATCTTTAATCATTCGCCACAGATAATAAACAGAGGATTTAGATCTGCAGAGCGATACAATCATTCTGTCATCAGTGATATTCTTGGATTTTTTCCCACCACAGACCCTATTCTGTCTAATTTCCTCTGGATTAGAGCTGTTGGTGATTTTTTTTCTAACATGGACTGTTAAAATTTGTTTAATAACTTATGAATGGTGACTTCAGGGAGCTTCTGTATAAATTCAAGCTGACAGTCCACTTGTTACTGCGTTCGAGTAAAACTTAACACAATAAAGACACGTTCTGTAGTATACGCTACAATAACCACACAAAACTTCATGCTCAACAACTTTAGACTGAACTGCAAGAGCTAGGCTACCGCCGAGCAAGGATTTTCAAACCAATACCTACTAAGAACCAGATCCGGAGTTCTTACATCGCATCAATTAGGATAAGTTGGGTACATGTGATATTTAAACTATAAGTGCAGTGAATACTTTAAAAAGCGCAAACGTTTAGTTAAAGTATATTGCCTAAAGTAGAGAAGGCACTAGTCTTGTATATGAAATATAAAACAATACATTAAAAACCACAAGCCGCGCCATCACAGCAACCGATTTTGGACAGCCCTGTGCTACTGATCTCTGTGTTACTGTGTCTCGTAGAGTTAAGGGTGCTATTGTATGTTACCCTTTTGTATAAACGGCAGTGCAGGCTTCTGAGCTTCGCAAATTGGCACCATGTTAATTTAGCCTACTTCATCGTCTAATAAAGCAGTCCGTTTACCAACCAGCGATGATCCCAGTTTGAATGTTAACAGATAGTTATATAACTAGCTGAACCGTTATAATTTGTTTTATAAAATGCAGAACAGATTCCCAATCATTTATATTTAACAAAAAGCTGCTTTTGTACCATGATATTATTTTTACCTTCTCTACCACGTATAGTATGTAGTGGAAGTATTGTATTCCACCCAAAAATTCGATACCGAGATTTCACCGGAAATACACGTTTTGAGACCTTCTGAAACCAAAAAAAGCATTTTGGAATGGAAACATGTCCGTGTGTGTGTTTGTGTGTGTCTGTGTCTGTGAACAGCATAACTCAGAAACGAACAGTTGGATAAACACCAAACTTGATATTTAGGTTCAGTATCTTCCTGAGATGCGACACGAAGGTTTTCAAGAAAATCCCCCCACCCCAGACTACCCTTTACATGGAACATTTTTCGAAAAATTTAATTTTCTCAAAAATGGCTCTGACGATTTTGATTAAAATATCATGTTTAAGATATTGTCATGAGAAATGAAATGCATATCTCGAATTTTCTGGGAATGTCTCCAAAAGTATTCTTCATTGTGAGCGACTTTTGCATAACTGGTAAACCATAAGAGATAGACAAAATGTTACTACACAAAAAATGTAGATCGCGTTAAAATACACAATTTATGTCATATACATTTTTGTTGTTGAGTGAACCATTTTCGAGATATTGCTTGTTATTCCCTTAAATTTTCCAATACTTCGTTATTCGTTATTCATTTTTTTATGTCCTGGACATGCAAAGAGAATGGAATGCGCCACATAGCAACCAGCAGTTAAAATATTTGACTATCGCTTAAAACCTACCATATTCCCCTTGCATCTACAAGAAAATTAGCAATAAGGTTGACATCTCGATATCTCGATTAGCATGAAGCATATGGAGAATAAGGGTTTTAAAAATAGTTTGTGTAAGAGTAGAGAAAGTCATGTGAGTGTAACACATCAGATTTTTTGCTTTCTCTACCACGTACATAGTAGGTGGAGAGGTTATTGCATTCCATACAAAAACAGATACCGAGATTTTGCCGGAAATACATGTTTTGAGGGTCCCTACCCGCTAAGCCAGCTTTACAAAAATGTCCGTGTACGTGTCTGTGTATATGTCTGTGAACATCATAATTCAAAAACTTAAAGTCAGAAAAATAACCAAACTTGGTATTTAGGTTGAGTATTTTCCAAAGATGCGACACGAAGAGTTTAAAAAAAATCGCCCACCCCGAATTATCATTTCATGGAACTTTTTCAAGATGTTTGATTTTCTAAAAATGAGTAACGTTTTTTATTAAAACACCAGACATTAAAGATATTTGCATAAATAAAATGTATACATTGAATTTTCTGGGAGTAGGCTGTTAAGCTCTCTTCACTTGAAGGGATTTTGTATTAACTGTATATTTGGTAAATTTAAGCGACAGATGAAAACGTGCTCACAAAAAATATAGATCTGTTTAAAACATACAATTTCTTTCAAATCGTTTTATTTACTTTCTCTACCTCGTACACAATTGCGGTCAGTGTGTGTCTGAGTATGTGTCTGGTGAACAACCTAACTAAAAAATGACAGGTCGGGTAAATACCACACTTGGTATCTTTAAGAAAATCCCCCCACCCAAGACTAGCTTTTACATGGAACAGTTTTTGAAAATTTTGATTTTCTTCAAAAATGGCTCCAACGATTTTGATTAAAATGCCATATGTTTATGATATTTTCATGACAAATGAAATGTTTACCTTGAATTTTCTGGGAATTTCCCAAAAGGTACTTTTCATTGCAAATGGCTTTTGCATAACTGGTAAACCGTGAAGTATAGATAAAATTTTTGTTCACAAAAAAGTAGATATCGTTAAAGCATACAATTTATGCCATATAGATTTTTTTGTCGAATGAACTATTTCCGAGATATTCCTTGTAATTTATTTGAATTTTCCAATTTTTATACTTTTTCTCAAGTGAGAATTCGTTATTCGTTTTTTTATGTCCTGGACATGCAAAGAGAATGGAATACTCCACATAGGAACCAGCTCTTAAAATATTTGACTATCGCTTAAAGCCTACCATATTCCCCTTGCATCTATAAGAAAATTAACAATAAGATTAACATCTCGATATCTCGATTAACAGGAAGTAAATGGAGAATAAGCGTTTGTAAAAATAGTTTGTTTAAGAGTAGACAAAGTCATGTGAGTATAACACATCCATTTTTTTTAAAAATTTAATTTACTTGTGCTAACTTATTTACACATTGGTATTGGCCCTGGCCAGGGTTATTAGTTGTGACAATAGACAGGAAATCTTTAAGAAGAAAGTGGAGGTAAAAGCTGAAGCTTTTGCGGGGTTACAGTTTAAATTTTTAAGACATGTAAAGGGTTGCAGTTACATTCATTTCGCTCTAGGTATGAAGTGTGGTTAGATAAACTCGCGTGTCTCATGCTTACTTCCTATCAACTGCGTCTTTTCACCCATGGTTTTCCAAGGCATGACGCAACACTAGAGCGGGAACTGGACGTATGCTTAGAGAGTCCGACACAGAGGCGGCTGCTCCACGAGAGCACGTGAATACCCAACTTTTTACACCTTGCGGATTGGTAATGTTTTTCTTTGAATGCTATTAAATGTTACATATACGCAGTAAATTAAAATCTACTGCGTTTAAATCTACCGAGCTACTTTTCTAAACTCGATGAAACATGGCATCAGGGTCGCTAGCGCAACTTGTTTTGTGCAGTTTTAAGGAGTTTCTGCGCATGCGCAATTAGTATGATCTTTTGGGGTCGAATACATACGGCTCCTGCACACTTGAAGTATACGAGCTGGCGAAATTTTTCACATACTATGTTTTCATATAACTACAATGTTATCTCAATGCCATTAGATGGCAGCACGCTAGGGCAGTAGATAACGTGCACAAGTGCGGAAGCTTCTCCGAATTTCTCCAAACCATAATCTTAGCTACAATTAAATTTACTCATTATTTATTTCTTGCCCTAACATAATATATTTAATTATTACACAACAATCATGCACAGACAAAACCTTATCCTTTCTCAGACAAGTTATTCATTATTATTCTTCTTCTTATTGTTCTTGCTTTTAAGAAAGGCTGTAGATATATAAATTAGTTCATAAACAAAAGTAGTATGTAGCAGATGGTTTTCACATTTTCCGGGTGTAACGGGGAATGTGGTCGTACGTGAGTATCACGGGTTACACTACCTGATCAAAAGTATCCAGACACCTGGCTGAAAATGACGTACAAGTTCGTGGCACCCTCCATCGGTAATGCTGAAAGTCAATATGGTGTTGGCCCACCCTTAGCCTTGAATGACAGCGTTCACTCTCGCAGGCATACTTTCAATCAGGTGCTGAAAGGTTTTTTGGGGAATAGGAGCCCATTCTTCACGGAGTACGGAACTGAGGAGAAGTATCGATGTAGGTCGGTGAGGCCTGGCACGAAATCAGCGTTCCAAAAACTTCCCAATGGTGTTCTATAGGATCCAAGTCAGGACTCTGTGCAGGCCAGTCCATTGCAGGGATGTTATTGTCGTGTAACCACTCCGCCACAGCCCGTGCAGTATGAACAGGTGCTCGATCGTGTTGAAAGATGTAATCCTCATCGCCGAATTGCTCTTCAACAGTGGGAAGCAAGAAGGTGCTTAAAATATCAATGTAGGACTGCGCTGTGATCGTTCTACGCAAAACAACAAGGGGTGTAAACACGACCACACTATAACACCACCACCTCCGAATTTCACTGTTGGCATTACACACGCTGGCAAATGACGTTCACCGGGCATTCGCCATACCCACACACCCTGCCATCGGATCGCCACATTGTGTACTGTGATTCGTCACTCCACACAACGTTTTGCCACGGTTCAATCGTGTAATGTTGACGCTCCTTACACCAGACGAGGCGTCGTTTGGCATCTTCCTACGTGATGTGTGGCTTATGAGTAGCCGCTCGACCATGCAATCCAAGGTTTTTCACCTTACGCCTAACTGTCATAGTACTTGGAGTGGATCCTGATGCAGTTTGGAATTCCTGTGTGATGGTCTGGATAGATGTCTACCTATTACTCTTTACGACCCTCCTCAAATGTCGGCGGTCTCTGTCAGTCAACAGACGACAGAGACCGCTTTTGTGCTGTACATTTCCCTTCACGTTTCCACTTCACTATCACATCAGAAACAGTGGACCTAGGGATGTTTAGGAGTGTGAAAATCTCGCGTACAGACACAAGTGACACCCAATCACCTGACCACGTTCGAAGTCTGTGAGTTCTACGGAGCGTCCCATTCTGCTGTTTCACGATGTCTAGTGACTACTGAGGTCGCGGATAATGAGTACCAGGCAGTAGGTGGCAGCACAATGCATCTAAGATGAAAAACGTATGTTTGTTGGGGTGTCCGGATACTTTTGATCACATACTGTATCTTACCTAGATGTTGACTCGGATTTCCGAAGTTCTTTGAAGTTCTCCGCCGGGGTGCTTGTCGTACAGCTGAGGAGAAATTCCTATCTTGGCTAGCTATCTTGATATTTCTCATGATTTTATGCAGATAAAGGCAAATAAACTGACTTTCCCCTAAACAGCTTAATTTATTCACAATGTCATACCCATTGAGGCGGCTAGCAACTTACCCTTGATTAATACAAAATGATATGAAAGTTGTACACGTAATCTTCCCGCTACTATGAATTCTTTACGTGGACATATCTAACTGCATCACACGATATTTTCCCACCCACCTACACGCACAAAGTCTTCCCCTGTTAAATGTGTTATATCCTGAGAGTGAAATTAGAGTGTGTTCAACTTGGGCCCTCTTCTCCTTTTATACTTTCCTACTATGACGTTAGAATTCGTTACAACTATTCTCATTGTCTATGTGCTTAGCGTGCTATGAAAATAAAATATTTCAATTTTAGGAGTCACGCTTCCCTTTGACTACTCTTCTACTATTGCTGTCTCAATTTACAACTCTGGTTTCTCTTTCAGTTTTTCCAACTTCCCCAGGAATTAAACCACTATCCCTGTCTCACTCTAATTTCGGACCTGTCTTTTTATTTTCTGTGACTTTATCTAAATCTTGTATGCATTAGCGTGTATGTGCATGTGAACTTTACCCCTGTTGCTCGCTCGGTTGTTACTAATTACACTGTTCCTTACATGCTTGCTTTCACATTCTGAGGTACAAGTTATTTTATTTCTCCTATTCTTTACATTATTAGTCATTCCTATTATTTCAATACCTTAGTCTATTGTCTATATGTCCCCTTACAGAGGTATCTGACTAAAATTTTGTGAACACCCAAAATGTATACCCACGAGGCGCTACTACTGGTCCGAGATTGCTTATCATAACTATACAGGCTAATTGTGATGAAATATTCTATATAAAACCAGGTAATGCATGCAGACAAATAGTTGAGTGTGTTGAAATTTAATACGAGACAACTTCAAGTTAGACTGAATTCAATATAATGACTGCAAAAATTGGCTGCATAAAGTTTCATAATATATTAATATAGATAGATGTTCCTTATGCGGAGGACTTGAAAGCTATTCAGAAAAAAAATCAAATGTTCAAAATAATACTCTGTTGGCACTTTGTTGACTTGTAATGCCATGCGCACACTTTATACAGCAAGTTTTAGCCATGTTACCCCACATGAGTGGGGGATTTTGCCAAGCACACGTTTTTATATAATTCAAAATGAGGCATGTCCGTGTTGTCTGTGTGTGTGTCTGTGAATAGCATAACTCAGAAACGAACAGTCGGATAAACAACAAACTTGGTATAGGTTCAGTATCTTCCAGAGATGCGACACGAAGTTTGTCAAGAAAATCCCCCAGCACAGATTACCCTTTACATGGAACATTTTTCGAAAATTTTAATTTTCTCAGAAATGTCTGTAACGATTTTGATTAAAATATCATATGTTTAAGATAATTTCATGACAAATGAAATGTATATCTCGAATTTTCTGGGAATGTCTGCAAAAGTATTCTTCATTGTGAACGACGTTTGCATAACTGGTAAACCATAAGAGATAGACAAAATTTTACTACACAAAAAATGTAGATCGCGTTAAAATACACAATTTATGTCATATGCATTTTTTGTTGAGTGTACCATTTTCGAGGTATTGCTTGTTATTCCCTTAAATTTTCCAATACTTTTTTTCTCAAATGGGAATTCGTTATTCATTATTTTTGTCTTGGATATGCAAAGAGTATTAATTTGTGGCGAAGAGATTGGTGCTACACATAGCAACCAGCTACTAAGAGTAATGTCTATGCTTAAAGGCTACTGTATTTCCTTATTGCCCTTGTATATATATATATATATATTGCCCTTACATCTACAAGGAAATAAGCAATACGATAAGTGTCTGCAAATGTTTATCTCGATTAACATGAAGTAGATGTAGAATAAGCGTTTGTAAAAATAGTTTGTACAGGAGTAGAGAAAGTCATGTGAGTGTAACGCATCAGAATTTTTTTTATGTCCTGGACATACAAAGAGAATGCAATGCGCCACATAGCAACCAGCTCTTAAAAGATTTGACTATCGCTTAAAACCTACCATATTCCCCTTGCATCTACAAGAAAATTAGCAATAAGATTGACATCTCGATTAACATTAAGCATATGGAGAATAAGCGTTTGTAAAAATAGTTTGTACAATAGTACAGAAAGTCATGTGAGTGTAACACATCAGATTTTTTTGTGTGGTAGTATTCGTCTAGCGCTAACGTTCACAACTTTTACAAGATTATACAAACTTCCCTCTGAATGAACATTTTCTAAAACTGTTCCATGTTAAGGGTATTTGGAGTTAGGGATTTGCTCAAAAATTTTTTTCGCATCCTTGGAAGATGCTAAACTCTAATAACAAGTTTGGCACTTATCCGAATTTTTTGTTCTTGAGTTACGTTGTTTACAGACAGACACACATATGGATATGTTTCCAAAAATGTTTTATTTTGCATTCAGGGCTCCTCAAATACGTATTCCGTGAAATCTCGACATCAAGTTTTTGGGTGGAATGCTATATATACCTTACTGTATATTGGGACTGTCGTCGCGCTTCTATGCATTAGATAGACTGCGCCGTTGGTTGCAGTCCCGGGTTCGATGTCCGCGCGGGTCGGAATCAAACGCGGTGTAGTGGCCGATACAGGAGAAGCAATGGTAAAATTCACTGTACCTGCTTTATGTTCTCCATCCGACGTGGCTTCATCTTGTTGCCCTGACTAGTTAATTTAATTGTACGGTAATTCTCGCTGTTGCCCTGGCTAGTTGGTTTTAAGCGGAGATGTCTGCATGGACTTTGCCTATCAGGATTGCTAATAAGCTCGTCCATCTCAGTAGTGGTACAAGGAGCTCAGAGGTGAATTCACTACTCTCATAATGTTTGGGTAACTGCAATTTATTGACACTTTTCACTTTAAAAACACTGAATAATGTTCCTGTCCACTTATCACTATATAGAACTCGGGAATCACCGATACACTGTTAATTAATATGTGATTGGTCACATTTACACTTCCGCACTAAAGAACACCGGAGTAACGTAGAGACCTCGTCTGTATCTACAAGTCAACTCCTTGGATTTTTGGGTAAATCTCCATCCCCCACTTAAAATTTTAGGATCTGATTTCTCATTGGAGGAATTTTCGCGGTTCTCTCAGCGTCGCTAAACATTATTTAATTTATATATATTCCTATTGGCTAGTTTGTATATATCACGTGACTTTTTCCCGGGCTTCTCTCGGTAATTTTCCGTTCTGTGGAACTAGTGGTACCGTGCTAGCCTCTGGTTCCCGAGGTCGCGGGTTCAAACTCGGCGGAGGGCAATGGAATTTTTCGGGCGTAAAAATCCTTAGCACGGCTTCCTTCGGAAGGGAAGTAAAGCCGGTGGTCCCGTGTCGTAGATTTACGTCACGTAAAAGAACCTCAAGCCTGATAAAGAGGCCTCTGAGCAAAATTTCCGGTCTTTCACGCCCAATATAGAATGGGACGCTAAGAACCATAGTAGTTAACGAGCGTCCATAAATAAAACTCAATTTCATTTCATTTCCGTTCTGTATTATATTTTCCTCACTCCATACTTCCTGCGCGGAGACAAATAAAGTCATAAAACCTTACCCTAGACAAACAAAAAAGATCCCGGTTTCCTCTGCACATGCTAATAGCATATTTTCTACAAATAGCAGAGTTTAAGACATTCTAAACTAGTGACACAGGGTCATTATATATATATATATATATATATATTGTCGTAACCTCTTATATTCTCACATATCACGGGGGTAGAGCATGGTACCCGGAGTTTAAATCATAGCAATCTACACGAGGTCCGACGGGACGAGCTAATAAAAGAACCTGAAAACACCTGAAAACTCTTAAAATATTCCTAGGTCATTATGGGTAAGGAAAGAAGGATTTATCTACATCAAATAACTACATAGTAAAAGTTTAGATGGTAGGGTTTAATGAAGATTAAATTTGATACATGTTACCTTCTGCTTGACGGAGCGTCCTCATTCACATGTCTGCACTGTTAGCTCGTTACATTACAAGAGACAGAGTGAGTGTCCTAGACGCTTACTGAGATATAACCGGTTTACCCCCACTCCTATTACGTCATTCCGGTCCGTACTACCAACCTAAAATATACACCAAACAATGTTACCATACCCGCATATGTACTTACAGAGTTGCCACAACCAAAATGCCACATTATATATATATGACAAATATTGCATTATACAAAAATGGCTATTTACATGGTGTTCACATTATGCACACATATCATTCATATATCAAATTAAGGAGTGAATAAATTAACACATTATGAAATTAATTCGGGCACATTCTCTCTCAATGTATTAGGGAAAGTATTAATGAATAATTAATATCCCCGTAACTTATTTTAAGAATATTTATGAAATTTGGACTAATTACTGTATTAACATTTTATATGGATCCACCTAAAATTGCGGAATTTTGAAATTTCACAGAAGGTAACCTTAATGTGTTAAATTTTATTCAAGTATTAGTCTTAATAAATTTCGCTCGAGATTACAGTTACGTCAGATAAATTTATAGACGTCATGGGTTACCTATAATAAATGTTATTTCTAACTAAAATTTTGCCCGTGTACGCTGAATAGGTTTGTTTTGTTATTTTACAGAGTTGCATTCATAAAAATAACCGGATTTGCGACAATATTTCAATGAGGAAAGTAGGCATCAGTTCTGCGTCGAGTTGCGTTCCGGTGCTGAATCTCGTGAAATGGAACGCGCACTTGAATCGTCATTTGTTTCATCCCCACTCGTGTACTCGGTGTCCCGTGTGTGAACGGTTCACTGGTTTTGACTCCTGTACTGCATTAATACCCCTTCAGCATAGTCTGTCCCGCTACACACATCGCTTCACTGGAGATCTCTCTCTCTCTCTCTCTCTCTCTCTCTCTCTCTCTCTCTCTCTCATTGTGGTTTAGCCGTTCTCTCTGCCTTAGCTTCATGTATACCTGTCTGGTTCACATCAAAGTCATATTACGATAAAAACCCATTCTCAATTTTCCCGTATCAGTTCATACGGAAATATAATTTAGATTCAAAACCAGAGGTATAAAATCTGCTTTATATATGACGATGCCAGGACTGTCTTGCTGATACATAACTCTACTACCCCCCATGGGCATCAGCAAAAAATCCGATATGATACATTCATATGAATTTCTCAACCTCTATCGTTTGTGGTATATAAACTATTCTTACTAAAGCTTATTTTACTATCTACCACATTTTAAACCTTTACAGAAATAGCTACATCATACATTTCGTTATTGATACAAAGGGAACAGCGATATTCAGATGTTTAAGAACTGGACGCTATACTCTGGCCTTAAAATTCAATACTGTTTTCATACAATCGCGAGAAACAACTGAGTGTTGACAGGACTTCAAGAGAATGGCCAAGTAATGAACAATTCGAACCACTACTAACGCATATCTCAGATATAGCTTATAGTACAAAAAAGCTTATTTGAAATAAATAGTGTGTTTTAAAGAGCTCTACATTTTTTGTGTAGTACGTTTACGTCTATCGCTTAACGTTTACTAGTTATACAAGATTATACAAAATTCCTTCCGAATGAAAAGGACTTCAAAGGCTATTCCCAGAAAATTCAAGATATACATTTTATTTGTCATGTAAATATGGTTAATACAGGGTATTTCAATCAAACTCATCAGCACCATTTTTAGAGCTTAAAACTTTTCTAAAAATGTTCTATGTAAAGCATACTTTGCGGCTGGGAGATTTTCTTGAAAAACTTCGTGTCGCTCCTTTGTAAGATACGTAACTAAATATTGTGGCGTATTAGTAATTTTATTGTCATTACCAGACGCACTGTTGTGTTTCTTTAGTAATATTTCAGCAACAATAGCGTGTGATGACAGGGGGGGTTCACTAAGATGATAGATTATGGCTAGTAAAAACAACTCATAGGTTCAAAATGGTCCATTTTTATTAATTATATAAAGACTCCCATTGGAGCTTACCTTTTCTAGACGACATGGTTGTTGTTGAGATAGCGCGCAGAGTTCCTAGGTCTGCGGCAAGAGCGAAAGCCAGAGCTCGAGAATCAGAATGCAGGAGTCCGACCAAGAGACTATCAAAAAGCCCGAAATGCCGGTTCTGGCGCTCTTTATATAGCCAATCATTTCCTATAGGAAGCTAGTCATTTCCTATGAAGTTAAGCATTACAGGATGTTCTGGAACATTCCATCTGACGCACATCCCCTTGGTGATATGCAAAACGACATGTAGGACTCAGGAAGTTTATGAACTATGTCCCCAAAGAATTCCCCCAGCGGAAGAGGTTCGCCACTAAAATCCCGTTACATTCTAGCTGTGCCCATCCGTTCACCAAGAAACATTGTGCAATGTAAGAAAATATCAGAATTTAGATGAATGTATAATTTAGCCCAAAGTGTCCAGAAATATGAATTTCCAAACCTTCTGTGGATTCTTGCGCTTCTCAACAGCAAACGCGACAGTATTTCCTTTCTTTGAGGACCGCGCAAAGGGAAAGATCTTTTTAAAGTTTTCTGGTATGACGCCAATCCTGTCTGGCTTCGGTTAGACACAGTTGGTGGGGATAAGATAGCGTCACTCTAGTGTAAGTATTCGTTGAAGCAAGGCGTGTGTGTGGCCGGTCTACGGTTTAGTGGCATCTCCCTCCATCCTTTTTCAATATGTAGAGTCGCCAGACGTGTTGTGAATAAATCTCAGGTGTGTGAAGGTAATGTGTGTTATGTAATTTTTCAGTATAGCATAAAACCCACGCCTTCCCCTTAATTTCACACCAAGGTCCCGGACTTTCGCTGCCAAACGAGTTGCGCCCCCCATGTGCGTGTTGGGGTGATTTAAATTAATTCCTTTTTCTGTAACCTTTTGGCCTTCATCCGAACATGTAACAATATAAAGTCAGATATTTATCCGACTTTTAGTTTTTGTGTTATGCTGTTCACAGAGACACACACATGTATTTCTGGTGAAATCTCGGTATCAAATATTTGGGTGGAATGCAATACTTTCTCTACCTAGTATGTACATGGTAGAGAAAATAAAAAGGCCCTGATGTGTTGCATTCACAGGAT
Organism: Deroplatys truncata; assembly: GCA_030765065.1. Taxonomy (NCBI): domain Eukaryota; kingdom Metazoa; phylum Arthropoda; class Insecta; order Mantodea; family Mantidae; genus Deroplatys; species Deroplatys truncata. The sequence goes on along the minus strand of CM060978.1, from coordinate 61,603,142 downwards.
TTTCTCTATCCTTTACCGTTTGTTTTTATGTAACTTCTACAAACCGTGTTTCATATTATCTGAAACTTAATGTTTTACCGTCTCCAAACCGCTACGTCAATTGAACATTTTCGTTCAGTTACTTTTCGTACTCCAACCCAACACATGAATACTTAATGATAAATCTTCTACGATAATGTCTTTTCATAAGCATATTGCATTATTTTACGTTTCTATATTAATTTTAAAATTTGAATATTACTTAATTGTTCGCCTTAAATTGATTTACTTACAGAGATCTTTCTCTTCACTATGCTATTAAACTTCTGCAGTGCCATACTCAATAGCATATTTATATAGTTTATCCTTAATACCACAACGGCGCTACTGCACGACAAGCTACAAGGTTACCAACATGCATTGCATCAACAAATATGAACATATGAAACATATGACTGCGCCCATAAAAAAAAATTAAATTGTGTTTTATTTATGGACGCTCTTTAACTGCTGTGGTCCTTAGCGTCCCATTCTATAGTGAGTGTGAAGATCGGTAACTTTACTCAGAGGCCTCTTTATCAGGCTTGAAGTTCTTTTACGTGCCGTGAATCTACGACACGGGACCACCGGCTTCACTTCCCTTTTGAAAGAAGCATGCTAAGAATTCTTACGCCCGAAAAAAATCCTTCGCCCTTCGGCAGGATTGAACCCGCGACCTCGGGAAACAGAAGTTAGAATGACACCCCTAGACCACGGAGGACGTCGGCTTCACCCATGTCCAACATAATAAGAAGTACAATATTTAATTAATATGTAAGGTATTTCGATGCAATATAAAACAAAATATTGTACATAATTGCAGGAAAGAACCGCACGATTAAGTGTTGGGCTTGAATTTCTATATTCATTTCATGACATCGCGAGAAACAACTGACTAGTTACGGCATGCCCGAACCCAGAAAAAAATTTCGGGGAGTGTTTTTCACAGGTAGATCTGAACTTAACAGTACCCCACACAATTACCTGTACCTACTCCGTAGTATATAGACGTTATATGAATAATAAAATTGTTTGAAGACATTATATAGACAAGACTCATCAGAATGAGGATATTTCACCCTACAACACAAAACATGGAGACTGCTTCGAAAACCGGAATGTATGGTCACCTTACCTATGTAATTAAGTTTCCCTTTTTCTTGTAAATGTGCTACTAGCAATAGACCTACTGTTATCTAACGACATTTTCCCATATTGGTTTACTATGAATTTAAATAAATAAAACTGTCAGACGTTTCGAGGGGGGGCTTGAGCCCTAGAAATCCCCCTTATAAATACGGCCCTGAGCGAGGGTACTTTAAAATGCCAAAATTATTGAAAAATTCAAAGAAATAATAACGGATAACTCGGAAATGGTTAATGTCACAAACTATTTGAAACAAAGTGTGTACTTTAAGAGGATCAAATTTTTCACAGGAGTTTGTTTATGTCTTATGGTGCACTAGTTATAAAAATTATATACAATTCCTTCCAAATGAAGAGGAATTCACAGGCTATTACTGGAAAATTCAATATAAACGTTTTATGTTTCGTGTAAATATCTTGAATATATGCTATGTTAATCAAAATCATTAGCCATTTTTTGAGAAGATAAAATATTTCGAAAATGTTTCCACTTAGTGTTAATTCTTGTGTATTTTAGTGTCGCATCTTTGAAATTTGCTGAATCAAATTCAGTATGCATCAAATATTTCATTTTTGAGTGCTCTTCACACACATACACACACAAGAATTTGGATTCAGGGTGCCTCAAAACACTGAAATCTGGTCATATCATTTATGGTTGGAATGCAATATTTCTTCTTTAAATTACTCACGAGATTTCATCGGAAATACACATCCTGAATTTAAAACAAGTCCTGTACGTGTGTGTGTGTATGTCTGTGTGTCTGTGAACAGAATAACTCAAAAACGAAAAGTCGTTTAAATTCTCAATCTGGAATTTAAATTCAGCATCTTCCAAGGATACGACTGGAAGATTTTCAATCAAATCTCCCATCCCAAACTACCTTATACATAGAAAACTTTTCGTTGTCTTTGAGCAGCTGCACGGCAGCTGATAGCATGGTATTAACATTTAAATTTCTCAACTACTCCTGTATAATCCTGTATTCTTATTTATAAAAGATATATAGCAACGCACGTGATGAATAGCACATACATTTGCAACAGAACACTAATGTAGGGGGGGGTGGAAATGGTTTACTTCATCAACAGTTTGAGTGCTATAGATTCTTTCATGTACGGTATCGACAGTTTGAATGTGATCTCTGAATTATCTTAATCTTATGTAATAAACTATAATTAATGGAACTGAGATAGAAATTACAATGATTAAATGAATCCCAATAGGTGAAATTTACCTGTAGTAAATCCCTGATTCATGATTTTATTTAAACCAACAGATAGTTGCTGTATATTATTAAAGAAGTAGATGATAAAGAAATTCCAGCTAAAGTCCTGGAAATGTCATAGTGTTTTCTAAATATACATCAACAACGGATGTACTCTTCCATCCTCCAGGAATCCTTAAAACTATCGTACTTGCTCCTGCTAGAGGAGTTGCTGAAGTTCGTTATAATATTGGCCCACAGTGACACAGGGGAAAATGTTATATCCAGATCCGCGAAGTAAGCCTGAAGGACTCTCTTTCATTAATAGTATCCACCAAATTTTCTCTCATCCAATTTTCAAAACTAGTACGTATTATGCGAACGTCTAGATTTACTGCAAATTGCTGTAGCTTCTTTAGCGTTAATTGCATTTTCAACAGACATTTCACCAGACCCTCTCCGCATTTTTGTTCATAATGAATGTTATTGTCGTCTTTTTCCAAGAATCTAGTAGATAAAGGAGGTATTGCATTCCACCCAATGATTCGATATCAAGATTTTACCAGAAATACATCTTTTGAGGCCACTGAGTCAAAAATAACAGGTGCATATTGCAACAAATGAAAACACCAGTTACTGCTAAACACACTTTATTTGTCACTTACGTGCTCAGCGTAGCACAAACTTTATGCTTGAGACACTTTTGACATACACTCAGAACTGAACACAACTGATCCGTCGAATCTAATCACAATTGAACTGCTGATTTTGCAATTAACAAATTGAACAGGAGTCACAACTCACAACTGAACCGCACTCGGCGCTGTCCACTTTCAATTTAACTTCTTAACTCTAACTTCTCTAACTCCCGGGCAAGAGCAGCCCCCTTATATATATCCAACATGCAAAGCGGAATATTCTAGAAGGGGAACCTACTGCAAACGGCTGAAAGGAATTTTATGGAAGCGGTACATAATGGGTTTCTTATGTGTCTATTACTCTGAAGGCCAATCGAAGGCCCAACCTAAATGCAGGGACGGCAGCAAGTAGCTTCCGGCGCGTGGTCACAATGTGTATATATGTATATAAGCATAACTCTAAAACGAAGTGTTGGATAAATACCAAACTTGGTATTTAAGTTCAGCATCATCCAAGGATGTGGCAAGAAGATTTTCAATAAAATAAGCTATTCAAAAACTGCCATTTACATGGAACATAGAGCATGGCTCTAACTAATTCTATCAAAGTACAAAACAGTTAAGATATTTGAATTAATAATAAAATATATACCTTGAATTTTCTGTGGATAGCCCGTGAAATCTTCATTGGTAATGGGCTTTGTATAACAGGTAAACTTAGATTAAATCTAAATTAAAGGGGTAAACTTAAGAATTAAGTTTATTAAATAGAAATTTACTGCACGAAAAATTTAGGCCAAATTAAAGCATACGATGTATGTCAAATGTAATTCCTTTAACAGTTTCCAGAAATATTTGCTATTGGACTGAATTTTCCAAAACCTTATAGTCTTAAGTACTAAGCCAGCATACAGTGCTCTTTCTTTTTTTGAAGATACGACTATAGTTTAAGCGTCGTATATCTTTCTTGTATCTATGATAAAATGTGTAATGTAACAATTTCCACAAATGCTTATCTGGACTAACATAAAGAGATAGAAAAACGAGCTCGTATAGGGATAGTTGGTAGAAGAATGAAGAATTCATCTGAATGTAGCACATCAGATTTTTTGTATTTATATGTTAGGTATTCTACACGTATAAAATGATATATATATATATATATTATTTTACTTCTTTGTGACAAAATGTCCTAGGTTATAAAAGGTTTAGTTGAAAATATTTTGCTACCAGGTATAAATTGTACGTAGAGAAGATATTGCATTCCACAAAAAAAATCATACCTAGATTACAATATGTTTTGGGGCCCAGAGAATCCAAACAAAACAGTTTTAGAAAAACATACTCGCCCATGAATGTGTGAAGAGCATAACCCATAACACCATAACAGCATAACAAAAAGTCGGATGAATACCAAACTTGCTATTCTAAGTGGTATTCAGGATTTTCCAACGATGGACATCAAGATTTTCAACAAAACTCCACCGCAACTACCCTTAAATGGAAATGATTTTGTTTTACCAAAATGGCTCTAACGATTGTAATTAAAACACAAATATTATTACTATAGGTATTCACATGACATATAAAATGTATGAACCTATGTTTTCTGCGTACATCCGTGAATTCCTCTAAATTCGAAAGGAGTTTTATATAATTCTGTATAACTGGTAAGCTTTAAGCGATAGACCAAAATGTGTTACACAAAACATATAGATCTCTTGAAAACATACAGCTTATTTCAAGAAAAATATTTGTGACCTAGCTGTTTCCGAGATATCCGTTATTAATGTTTCGAATTTATGAATTCTTTGTCATTGTTTTAAAGTCCTGTCGACATTCATTTGTTTCTTGCGATTGTATGGAAATAGTATGGAATTTTAAGTCCAGCTAATAGCACCCAGTTCTTAAATATTTTACGTAGCAGTTTCCTTTGTACTTATAGCGAAATGTTAAGACAGTATTTTCAGCTCTCTTACGATTTAATTAAGCTTTTATGTTTGTTGATTCATTTTATTGTGTTATCATTTCATTATGTAGGAGGGTTGATTCACATTTATAACGTAAAGAAATATGTCTGTACCTAAACTCGTATTTTATTTTTAATAACTTTAGACTTCCGCACCAGCAGAAATATAACAAGCATTGAGAAGAACAAAATTAAAGGTTATTGCACTGTGTATTACATGTTAGTAAAGGTCTTTGTTAGTTGGTGTGCAAATAGGACACAAGAAACTAACGCTACGGAAAGTCCGAAATTGTTCAAAAACAGGAGGTTTTTAACTGTATTCTACTATGCGACCCCAAGTTGGCCAATCAGGTTAATAGAAATTTGTTAGTGTTTAAACGTAAAGTAAATTCGCACCAGCTCGAGGACCAATAGAAATAGTTTGTAAGTTCACATTCGCGCCTCTCAGAACTGTATATATTTGAGGTGCTTGTCAAAATTTCACGCAGTTATTGCACTTAGAATGTAGGAGGAACCTGTGTTCTAGCAAAGGTTTTTCGTGCCGGAATTATTTTAAGAATTTTACTCAATTTTGATCGTACTAGGGGCACTATCTATATTTTGAGCCTAATAAATAAAACAAAGTAATTTCTGATTGAAAATTTCTTTATTGTTTTTCAAAATATTTTCCTTTATGATCAATACACTTTTGCATCCAGTCTTCTTGAGACACCTCCAAAACATGGTTTTTGAAGGCACCAACGGCTTCTTCTGTCAACGAAAATCGATGTCCACACAATTTATTCTTTATGTTCGGGAACAAACAGAAGTCATTGGCTTCCAAATCAAGACTGTATGGCGGATGACCCATCAATTCGATTTTTTAAGCCTTCAAATACTCTGTTGTTAGACGAGATGTGTGTGCGCTCGCATTGTTTTGATGAAGAACAATCCTACGGTTCTTGTTGGTTTTCCTTACTTCACCGAAGACTTCCGGCAAACAAATGGTTGTGTACCATTCGGCATTCACCGTTTTACGTTCCTCTAAAGGCACTGTTGCCACATGGCCTGTTTTTCTGAAAAAGCCGGCGACCATTTGCTTCGAAGTGCTTCGAGTGCGAACAACTTTTGTTGGCTTTGCTTCATCTTGAAACACGCATACAGTCGACTGCTGTTTACGTTCCGTCTCACACGCATAGATCCATGATTCGTCACCTGTTACAATTTTATATACGTCTTCTAAGGTACCGCCATTGTATTTATTGAGCATGTTTGTACACCAATCGACACGGGCATCGTTTTGAGATTGCGTCAAATTATGTGGGATCCAACGAGAGCAAACCTTTTTCAGGGCTAAATAATCCTGCAATATTGTATATATGCTGGTGGAACTAATGCCTAGGGTTGCCTCAATCCCATAATATGTTGCATGACGATCTTTCATTATTAGTGTTTGCACAGCATCAATGTTTTCTAGCTTAACAACTGATTTTGGACGACCTTCAGGAACTTCATAATTGAGCGAACGGCGGCCACGATTAAATTCGTTATACCAGGGCTTCACATGGCAAAGGATGGAGCTTCGTCGCCAAATGTGGAAGTATGCACTCTTGTCTTGATAATCCACGTTCATTGCACGAACATTTTCACGAGTAAATTCCATATTTTTGTTGATACACAATTTTCAAGCTAGTGTAAACAATACAAATGACGCTCTATTGAGAAAATGTTTCAAGTAGGTTATGATCAAAAATGTCAAACTTTCCATTGGAAATGTCAGATGGCACCTACAACATTCAGGGTTGCCAAGGCTCAAAATATAAATAGTGCCCCTCGTAACCGCGCGAGTAATATATGTGCTGAATGTGACAAGAAATTCGCGGAGAGACTAACCAAACATGTAGAAGTGTTGTTATACGGTGTTAGGCAAATGATTAAGCGAGCGGGATGGCTCAAGCGGTACTGTCTGTGGCCCCATTCGGGAAATCTCGGGTTCAAATCCCGTGGACCAACCAATCTGACTGAAGTTTTCTCGTGGTTTCTTTCAGCCGCTAAGGTAAATACCGCATTGGGTACTTAATACCACGATCCAAAGTTCCACCTTAAGTCTAAAACAATAGTAAAAAAGTGAAAAATTGGTGGTAATAGCGAATGCTGTGCCATTTATCCACAGACAATGAAAGCAGGTAGACTGGACGGCACCCTAATGCAATCTGCACGGCAGGAAGCAGAAGATCCGGCTGCTATGCGCTAGGGAATCTGTGGTCACGTGACGAAGCAAGTTGGCATGGTTACAGGGATGAAACCTAGAATGCTAAGTATCCGCCTTTCTGTGTGATGGTGGCGGTTGGACTGGACGGCACCCCAATGCCATCTGTACGGCACGAAGCAGAAGATCCGGCTACTATGTGCTAGGGCTTCTTTGGACACTTGACGAAGCAAGTTGGCATGGTTACAGGGATAAGACCTACAAGGTTAACTGGCCGCCCTTCTATGTGAGGGCGGCGGTTGGAGTGGACGGCACCCCAATGCCATCTGTACAGCACGAAGCAGAAGATCTAGTTGCTATGCTCTAGGTTCTCTGTGGACACAACGAAGCGGGTGGTTACAGGGATGAGTCCTAGAAGGTTAGCTGTCCGTCATACCCAGATCTAAGCGCTATCCATTAACAGGTCCATCGCGATATGACCCTGTAGTTAAAGCGACGTAAAATAAATAGAGTAATAATAACAAGTAATTAAGCAATGCGTTGGTGGAAGTCATAGTGTAACCATGTACTTTGCTTAACACAAAATATGAAAGGTTTGTTGTTGGTTTCCTGTTACAACTCGTAACAATAAAACGAAAAATGTGTGTTGAATTTTATATCCTGTGTCGTCTCCAGTTATTTTGTTGGTTAGTTGAACCTTTACGTATCACGCCCTGGAGATCAACGAAAACATGTTTCTACCACAAAAATAATTACAATAGGTATTCGAATCCAGGCAACTAGACCTTCGGTGAGCAGCCGAGATAATGAGCAACACGTCATCAAGAGGTGACCGAGGGATTGCATTCTGTAGGTAAATACGTAGAAACAAAGGTAAAGGACGACGCAATGCGTAACGTAGCTATTTCTTCAAACGTTTGTGTGTATTAAAATGGGGCAGATAGAAAAATAAGCTTTCGTGTGAATAATAAATGACAGAGGACAGACAAGGTCATATGAATGTAACACATCAGAATTTTTATGCATGTTGATTTACTCAATATGGATTAGTTTTAAAGGGACAAGGCAGTCTGAACACTGGAAATTTCACCTTAAGTGTGTTAAATTACCACTGCTCCTATAGTTCCCAATGGTTTTTCCTGAAATTTTGACAAATTACTCTGTGAATCATGATAATTATTTTAAATGGTCTTCTACATTGCTATATCATGTAGTTGAGTCCATAAAAATTATTTCTTTCAGCAGAAAAATAATAAAATTTACTCTTATAACATGTCAATTCCTGCACGTTTTTCTCTGATCCTACTTGCAATACAGAATCACACTTTTGCATGCTTATTCTTAGTATAATCAGCTATCTTCTGAACCTCAATTGTTTAGTTAAGTGTATCAGTTCTCTAGAAGTTAAACAAAATTAATTGCAAAGTCAAAAAAATAAAAATGTGGAAAATTTGCAAAGCTTTTGCTTTCTTAATATCACTAATATATATTATAAAATTATGATTGTGGTTCAGAAAGCTTAACTATGTGTTGCATAAGTGTATTGCAAATTTCAGCTCTCTACCTTTCATACATTCTGAGAAGAAGGTACACAAGGTTCCAAAAAATGTTGTTTTGGGAAAACTGAATTTAAAGTTTGAACATTAAAATTCTGACGCATTTCAGTACATTCCAGGGTCATAATCATCTGTACCTTCATTCCTGGACTACCGCAGCTTTTTTGATTGCCTTCTATTGGTTTTGGCCTCTTTTGTTGGTTGCTGAACTGCTCGCTGGGCATGATATAGTCGTTCGTTGTTGAAATATACAAAAATGTTCTAAAAACGGGTGTTGCATGGCAGCTTTAAAGAAATGCAGACTAGCACTTAAATGGTACTTAAATGTCTTAAAAAACCTCTTAACCCCCCAAAAATATACATTTTCTGAAACAGGAAATAATAGAGATTTTATTGGTACCTAAACTAAAATATCTGATGTGTTACACTCACATGACTTTCTCTACTCTTGTACAAGCTATTTTTACAAACGCTTATTCTCCATATGCTTCATGTTAATCGAGATGTTAATCTTATTGCTAGTTTTCTTGTAGATGCAAGGGGAATTAGTAGGCTTTAAGCGATAGCCAAATATTTTAAGAGCTGGTTGCTATGTGGGGCATTCCATTCTCTTTGTATGTCCAGGACATAAAAAAAATGAATAGCGAATTCCCATTTGAGAAAAAGTATGGGAAAATTTAAGGGAATAACAAGCAATATCTCGAAAATGGTTCGCTCAACAACAAAAATCTATATGAAATAAGTTGTGTATTTTAACGCGATCTACATTTTTGTGTAGTAAAATTTCTTATGGTTTACCAGTTATACAAAAGTCGTTCACAATGAAGAAATCTTTTGGAGACATTCCAGAAAATTCGAGATATACATTTCATTTGTCATCAAAATATCTTAACATAGGATATTTTAATCAAAATCGTTAGAGCCATTTTTGAGAAAACTAAAATTTTCGAAAAATGTTCCATGTAAAGGGTAATCTGGGGTGGGAGGATTTTCTTGAAAACCTTCGTGTCGCATCTCTGAAAGATACTGAACCTAAAGACCAAGTTTTGTGTTTATCCGACTGTTCGACACACAGACACACACACACGGACATGTTTCCAAAAAACTTTTTTTGGTTTCAGGAATCCTAAAAGTAAGTATTTTCTGTGAAATCTCGGTATCGAATTTTTGAGTGGAATGCAATACGTCTCTAGAGGAAGTAAAAATGTGATTATTGACCATTTCAGAGTACCTTGTCCCCTTAAAATACCTGATGCTACTTTTCATTTTTCTGGAAGCTTCCTAAAAGCGAATAAAGCCCTTTGATGCAAGTGTCTCAAAGCATGTCCAGTACTTGGATGGATGGCCTGCTTGTCTTCTCCTAGTGTCTCAGTTGCGGACAGTGCTATATACACGCAGCCAACAATAGCTGCAGCTCCATTGTCGTAAAGATGGATGCAATGAATATCCCTGGTGTGAGTCAACGTGTTGTCAGACACCGCAAATCCCTCTCCCCTCCCTCTTGCAAGCCCATCACTCAACCCCCTCCCCTTGCTTTGCTAGACAGTTCATAATCTTTTCCCTTTCGCAAATCCAATTTACCCTCGACGCATACTGAAGAAGAGGTGTGAGGACTTGCAACTTAACCAATTTCCCGTATCATGCAACTGACCTTGCACTCAGGAAATGGAATTGTGAGCAGCAGTGTTGCCAACAAACAAGCAATTATCTCGCCAACGTTACTTTTGTTATTATCTTCGCAGTGTTTTCTGCAGTTAAGGGGTACTGGTGTAGTAGAACAGTATTCTTGTAACCAACGTTTGCGAATTTAACCAGTATGTAAATTGTAGCCAGCGTTCACAAACATTTGAATACACTTCTGTCGCATCTACAGGGTTATTCAAAAAGAAGGAACAGACTTTAAATATTTATTTCTAATGGACGACAATAGATAGCGACACATCACTGAATAGAGGAAAGTTCAAAACTTTATTTTATGTGTTCAAAATGAGCACCATTTGTTATGAGAGGACGACCAGTGCTTTTCCGGTTGCATAAGCAACCATTTTCTACGAATTTGTTGTATCAATTGTAAGTTTTTTATGATGAACTGGCTCTTTGTTGAACTTACAACGAAATGCACGCTGCAGTGAAACAATGGATTCACTCTTTGCATACTGCAGCACACAAAACGACTTTTCCTGTGACGTTGCCATTTTCTCGTAAACAAACCCAGCGCTGCTGTAGGCACTGAATGGAACTAATAGGTGGCGGCTTAAAACTTTGAACTTTCCTCTATTCAGTGATGTTCGTATGTGTTGATATTTATTTTCGTTCATTAGAAATGAACGTTTAAAATCTGATTCTTCGTTTTGAATAACCCTGTACTATAGTTATGTTAAAAGAGTGGAAAATTAATAAGCCATCACGTGAAAAAAATCTGATGTGTTACACTCACATGACTTTCTCTACTTTTGTACACACTATTTTTACAAACGCTTATTCTCCATATGCTTCATGTTAATCGAGATGTTAATCTTATTACCAATTTTCTTGTAGATTCAAGGGGAATATGGTAGGTTTTAAGTGACAATCAAATATTTTAAGAGCTGGTTGCTATGTGCAGTATTCCATTCTCTTTGCATTCTCTTCTATTCTCTCGAAAATGGTTCACTCAACAAAAAAAAAGTATATGACATAAATTGTGTGTTTTAACGTTATCTAATTTTTTATAGTAAAATTTTGTTTATCTCTTATGGTTTACCAGTTATGCAAAAGTCGTTCACAATGAAGAATACTTTTGGAGACATTCCCAGAAAATTCGAGATATACATTTCATTTGTCATGAAAATATCTTAAACATACGATACTTTAATCAATATCGTTAGGGCCATTTTTGAGAAAATTATAATTTTCTAAAAAGGTTCCACGTAAAGGATAGTCTGGAGTGGGGGAATTTTCTTGAAAACCTGGGTGTCGCATCTCTGGAAGATACTGAACATAAATACCAAGTTTGGTGTTTATCCGATTGTTCGTTTCTGAGTTATGATGTTCACAGACAGACAGACACACACGGACATGTTTCCAAAAATGCTTTTTTGGATTCAGGGGGTCTCAAAACATGTATTTCCGGTGAAATCTTGGTATCGAAAGTATGGGTGGAATACAATACTTCCCTTACTTACTATACGTAGTAGAGAAAGTAAAAATTGAAGTAAACCTTATGTTTTAACAAAGTCTACATATTTTATAGAGTAAGCTTTTGTCTATAGGTTACTAATTAATCAAAATTAAGAATGGGACCATGATACTCTCGATACTTGGTGGTATCGAGGTATGTCTTTGAAGTGGTATATTTGTTAGCCCCACGTTTGGTTTGAAGTAGAATATTTGTTGGTAGTTGGAAGATGCTTCATGTTTATCTGCACCACGTATGGGAGCCAATTTGAAGTAGAATATTTGTTGGTAGTTGGAAGATGCTTCATGTTTTTCTGCACCACGTATGGGAGCCAATTTGAAGTAGAATATTTGTTGGTAGTTGGAAGATGCTTCATGTTTATCTGCACCACGTATGGGAGCCAATTTGAAGTAGAATATTTGTTGGTATTTGGAAGATGCTTCATGTTTATCTGCACCACGTATGGGAGCCAATTTGAAGTAGAATATTTGTTGGTAGTTGGAAGATGCTTCATGTTTTTCTGCACCACGTATGGGAGCCAATTTGAAGTAGAATATTTGTTGGTAGTTGGAAGATGCTTCATGTTTTTCTGCACCACGTATGGGAGCCAATTTGTCCCGGTCACTTCGTGTTATCTATTGTTGGGCGCCTGTTATTGTTTTACTACTTTGAATGTTGGGTTCATTGTCCTCCGGCTAGCTATTATTTCTCGGTCGAGCAAATCTCTTGAACAGGGTGTGTAAACGGAAAGGAGTTTTTACTAAAAGATAACACTAATAAAATAATTTGTTTTTACACTTATATTGCCGTCACACTTTATTCATTTCACATATCTTTTGATACACGCCAGACTGAAACTGTTATATTTTTATGTTACTATAGTCACTTATTTGCTGCACTTTATTAATTCGCGTTTTTCACATTTATAACTAACTTTACGACGCGAGAGATTCTGTTAAACTGTGCGAGGTGTAACCCGCGAACGATTCTGATGAACTAAGCGACGTTTAACTTCTGAATGATTCTGTTGGACTCAGGGACGTGTAATGCGTGGATGATTCTATAGAACTGGGTGCCACCCGCTTCTCGGCTTTAGCTTTTTATACTCCCACACCCCGATATGCCTAAAGATTATAACCGAGCTGCTATTGGTTAATAAAACGCGCCAAAATTAGCGTCTATTTTTATATCCAATCAAAATTACGAACACATATGCTCTAGGGAAGAAACTCCCGCCATTTCTAAGAAAAGCGCGCTAATCTGAATTCATTTGCTTGTCTCTAATAATTGATAAACAACTCACCCCCTCGCTCATTGTTACCCGCTCTTATTGTCAGTTTCAGTGAGGCCGTGTAAACTTATTTCCTAACAATGCTTATAATTAACAAACATCTCAAATCAATGTCATACAATAATGCTTATTAACACTACAATCACTCTGGCATTTACATTGTTGTGATACAAATTACTGCCACATCTTCATACCTTAACGTAAACCTTCGATACTTTTTCGATACTTTTAAAGGTATAAGAATTGCGTTATTGAAGGTTGTTGCGTTTAACTTTATGCTAGATACAGAACGAGGGACTGCACGTTATTGACTCGCACGCTTTCCCAAAGAATTGCTGGAATAGCTTTTGCTGTAGGTGTATGCAGCATTCCATAGAGTGTTGTACCTAAATTAAAAACATTGAAATAAATTTGTTCTGCTACGTTATTTGCACCACGCTTTGGGCGTCAATTTTTAAGTAGGTTGTATTGAAGGAGCTGTATTATTTCAACTGTTGGAGAGTCGAACATGAAGTAGTTGCAACCGCACGTATGGTAGCGGGTAGCCTTCGCCCCAAATGTACTTTCCGGTGGCCTTTGCCTCAAATGTTTAAAAATATATTAACTTTGTAATTTGACTGTTTCTTTAAATATTATATATTTATGTTTGCCTCGGCTGCGTCAGTATTATTGTTAGAGACATGTTTCTCTTTGCAGGGTTGTGGTGCGACTAAAGAATGTAGGCTTACACAGATTATAATTTTACTTCACTCCTTTTATTAATGCTTGATATGATTTAAATAACACTTCATTGATATAGAGAGTTGTGAAATATTTTTATTAATTAGCTCCACTTTTTAACACGTATACTATTTTTCTGTATCACACAAAATGCGTATTATACTTCTCGAGGACGTGTCTCGCGTCCAGTTATGAGCACTGTCTACAGGCAACTGACTTGAATTCCACCGCCTAAATTTGTAAATTTCTGTATACAAGTCTCTGATTGGCTAATCCTAATGCACTAGAATACTTTTATTTTACTTAAGCTTTTTTCTGGTTGTTGATTGGCTATTTGGTAAACTGTCACAAAAATTACATAATTGTTGCTCAAGAATGACTAGTAGCATTATTACACTTTCTTACTCATTATTGCCTCAAGGTTAGGATAAGAGAGAACAGCCACGATGGACGATCAGCCCGAAGCCTGTTATGAAAGCAAGGAAGGAGATGATATGAAATGGTAGTGAGATGAATGAAAAGAAAGTGGTGATGGAGCAATTAGTGGAATGAATGGCGGGGGAAACCGGAGAACCCGTAGAATACCCGTCCAGACGCCAGCTTGTCCATCACAAATACGATATGCAGTTCCCTGGGATTGAACCCGGGCCCCATTGGTGAGAAGCGAATGACCTTACCACTCGGCCACGGCGTCTTTAATAATAATAATAATAATAATAATAATAATAATAATAATATGGGATATATTATATCCTGTGTCATTATCAAGGAAAAAAATTGCTCTCAGTTGAAGAATGTAAAACAGGAGGAAACTTCGAATTACTATTCATTACAAAATTGGTTAAATGCATTTATATCAGAAAGCTACTAATAAGTACGTAATTAAGTGAACAAGCTATCGGCTTTACAGAGTGTTATAAAGCGAGTATCTAGTATCGATCTCGAAAATCAGTATCGGTATCGAGTATCGACAAATAGTGGTATCGTCCCAACACTACACAAAACTGTCAAAGTTCACTCTGAATGGAGAGACAGTCGCAGACTATATACAGTAAATTCAATATATATGTCTTAAACATGTGACATTTTAATTCAAATCGTTAGGAGGTATTTTTGAGAAAATTACACTCGTCTGCATTTTCAAACTTTTTGTCAGATGATTTCTTAAAAGTAGGTATTCTTGAATCAAGTTTTATGCTGCTTCCAGAAATAACTTCCGTTTTTTCTATCACGTCAGGTTTTTACACAATATAAGTAATGTTTTCACAATTTTACTAATGAGCGTAGAAAAATATTCAAATACTATTTCACACAAGGTAAGTTTTTATTCAAGAAACATTTTAAGAATACTCTCAAGAACTTCCCAAATTTATTTCATGATTACATTTTAACAAAACAAGAAGCCAAAGTGCTTCTTGTTTCTTCTTCAAACTTTCTCTTCTTTGACTTCCTTGCGATCCTTGAAGATGACTGTCCCTCCTCAACATCCAACAGTAGTCTGCCATCATAGTTTCATTCCATCTCCCCTGGTACCTCCTCTCCATTTCCTTAATATCTTGGTGAAAACGCTCACCCTGATCTTCACTATAAAGTCCCAGATTTTATGGAAAGTAGTCGATATGTGAATGTAGAAAATCCACCTATACACTCATTTAAACCCATTTTCTTGAAATTTTCCAACATTGTTTCGACAATGTCCTTGTAATTAGAAACTTTGTTATTGCCTAAGAAGTTTTCAGTTGCTGATCGGAAGGCGGTCCATGCTTCTATTACTCTCTCATTCATTGTCTTCTCAAAATCTTCATCCTTCATCAATTCCTTTATTTGAGGACCAACAAAAATTCCAGTCTTTAATTTGTCTTGTGTAATGAAGGGAAATTTCTTGGAAAGGTACTTGAAGCAGGGCCCATCCTGTGGTAAAACCCTTACAAATTGCTTCATCAAGCCCAATTTTATGTGTAGTGGCGGAATTAATATCTATATATCTCTATATTTTTGAAGTGAAATTGTGAAAAAACTGTACGTGATAGGAAAAACTAAAAGCAGTTCTGAAATAAACATAACAAAGTGAGTCAGAATCGTTTATTAGTTTTCAGTCAACCAATATCATGCAGACTAGTGTTAAAGATTTCGAAAAAAGTGTTAAGGATAATTTGGTGTGCGAGGAACTTTCGTGAAAATCTCAAGTGTTGCATCCTTTGAGGATGCTGAAATTAAACACCAAGTTTGGTAACCAACAGAGTTTTATTTTTTTGAGTAATTCTGTTTGGGTTCAGGAGACCTAAAAGTATTTTTACGGTGAAATTTCGACATCGAAATTTTGAATGGAGTAAAATACGTACTTACTGTATCTACGTAGTAGGGAACGTAAAGAGCAAACTATTAGTAACGCATATCCGGGAATAACCAAAATCACAAAAAGTTATTAGGCTTATTAAAAGTTCTCCATAAGGCATCTGACTACTGTGCGAGGATTGAGTTCGATGTCCGACTGGGGGTGGAAACTTTTCCCTACCCAAGATTATTGCCTATCCTCCCTAGAGTCTGCAAGTATGAATGAGAATGTAAATATGTGAATAATCTAATATACAAAACCCAAAGAAATCTACATAGAAACCCAAAGACATGTGAATACGATGTAACACCATTCCAAAGGTAAATGGCCATTGCTAATAGCCGGGGTATAAATGGTACAATAGTAACAATAAGAACGTTATTTGAAATAAATTACGTTTTTGAATACATCTATATTTCTTTAGTAGTATGTTTCTGGTATATCTCTTATGGTTTACCAGATATACAAAATTCATCCCATTGAAGGGGTTGCACCAGGCGACCTCCAGAAAATTCAAAATATATATTTTATTGGTAATGCAAATATACTAAACATACCCATACCATTTTAGTCACATCTTCATGTCGGTTTTTGAGCGTAGTTTGGTGGCGGGAAATTGTTGAAAATTATCGTGTTCCATCTTTGGAAGATATTCAACATACTAATTTGGTGCTATTCGTCACGCGCAAATATATATAAAAACCTGATGTGATACATTCACATGGCTTTCTCAACCTTCTATACTTAATTAGTGGGCATACATATAAAGTATTCCTATTAAAGCTTATTTTTCTGTCCAAATAAAAATTACAGAAATAGCTACATTAAACATTTGTTAAGACACAAACAGATCACTAATAGTCCAAAGTTTAAGAACTGGACGCTATATACTGGCCTTAAAAGTCCTAACTGCCTCCATGCAATCGCGAGAAACAACTCAATATTGACAGGACTTTAAGAGAATGGCTAGGTATTGAAGAATTCGAACCTTTAATAACAAACATCTGGAAATAACATGCCATGAAAAGCTTATTTGAAGAAACTTGTGTGTTTTAAGGAGATCTACTTTTCTTGTGTAGTAGGTTTTCGTCTCTCTCTTAAATTTTACCAGTTATATAAGATTATATAAAATTTCTTCGGAATGAAGAGGACTTCAGAGGCTGTTCCCAGAGAATTCAAGATATACATTTTGTTTGTCTTCAAAGTATCTTAAATATATGGTATTTTAATCAAAATCGTTAGAGCCCATTTTTCGAAATATGTTTCATGTAAAGGATAGTTTGTGGTACAGAAATTTTCTTTAAAATCTTCGTGTCGCTTCTTTGGAAGATACTGAACATGAATACCAAATCTGATATTTGTTCGACTTTTCGTTTTTGAGTTACCTATTCAGAGACTTACATACACACACTCAGGACTTTTTTTGGAATGAACAGGTCTCAAAACACGTATTTCCGGTGAAATATCGATATCGAATTTTTGGGTGGAATGCAACACCTTCTCTACCTACTATGCACGTGGTACAGAAAGTAAAAATTAATTTCTATTTAATCAAATAGCCTCAAAACAGGCATTTCCGCTAAAATCATGAATTGGCTGAATTGCAAAACTTCCTTTGCGTACTAAACCGCGATAGAGAAGTAAAATGACAAAATTCAAAGCCTATAATCACATATTTCTTGGAGCTACCGCAAAACTAGAAACAGGCTCCAATCTAGTGAGACAAACACTTCAAATAATCAAGAATGTAGATACTGATTCCTAGACTAGAAACCAGGAAGTGCGCTAAACGACTTTTTAGGCTGAGGTGCTTAAAGGAAAACTTCCTTCCAAAGTACCACTACAACCACCACTACTATTATCACATATTAAGATGCGCAATATTCATAGGCATACTTATAGGTAAAATCATATTGTACGTATAACTTTACCATTTGATACCCTAATTATTGCCTGGAGGAGATAAGAAAGTAATAGTAAGATATAGCAATAATTGCAATACATATTTTCCGTATATTAAACCAGTGCATAATGTAATAAGTTTGAGTTGAAACATTTGTCCAGAAAGAAAAAGGTAATTAGCAAGTCATGTAAGGAATACATTAGTAACAGCGGAGTATAGAATACATTAGCTGTTGGAGTGCAGTTAGGGTTTAATTCAGTAAGTTTGTAAGGTGACGTAGGCAGCAATTCTATAAATTAGAAAAGCGAAAGGTACGGCTTAGCATCAAGTTAAGAGTCGCATACGTAGGTTTATAAGATTGGACAGCGTTAGAACTAACGTTGGTAGAAGTAGTGATATTTAGGCGGAGCTTAAGTTAAGAAAAGTTCGTTCATTCTAAATCAGACACGTTCATGCAAACATTCATGACGTATTCGTGACTCTCCTGAGATTCTTTACTCTCGTGTGTAATTTCTAAGTTGTGTAGCGCACATGAACGCGCTGGAATTAAACAGATTTAGCGGCTGAGGGATCTTTCCGATTAATATTTCTGCGACATACGGCGACTGACGCTTCGCTTAATTATTGTTAAAGAAGCAATTAGTTCGTAAATTCCATAGTCGGCGACTTTTTTCAAACTAGCATTTTAGTCATCTTCAAAACGAAAAACAATTGATTTTTGATAGCTGCCTTTTCAAAATTGACAATGGATTTTGAAATTACAAACTCAGTATATTTTGGACCTGCACCTGCCAACGGAATTTTATTGATAAATTTCTTAAGTTATTTGCTGTTTTCTCAAAAATGACACTTATGAAAACGGAGTTGTAGAGCAAACCTACAACACCACATAGATGCTACAGTGAAACGTTGCCAGATGCGAGGCAACGCAACGCAACAAACTTGCCACATCACCCAATACAAGAAGGGTCACTGCACTAACTAACGTATATAATTCACGTGGTGGTGATGGAATGTGCGAAGCCCCAGAGGGATGAAATGATCCGCTCTCCCCTGTCAACCCCTCGCTTTAAGTGTGAGAGTAGCGCGCTGAATAAGATGA
Source organism: Deroplatys truncata (assembly GCA_030765065.1). Classification (NCBI taxonomy): domain Eukaryota; kingdom Metazoa; phylum Arthropoda; class Insecta; order Mantodea; family Mantidae; genus Deroplatys; species Deroplatys truncata. The sequence goes on along the minus strand of CM060978.1, from coordinate 61,583,911 downwards.
TTCACTTTTGGGGGATGATTGTAATTGTGTTAGTGGGGAGGTAAACGCATTTTGGTTTTTTGTTATTACTGAAAATTTGAGGGCGGTTGCATATTGTGCAATATTGCTTCCTTTGTATGTGGCGATGAGTAACACGCCAGGGGGAGGAATTGCGAGGTGAATAACTGAGTACTATGCTTAGTTAGGCGTATAAGCCCTTATTGGTTCGTAAATAATTAATTTCGTGTTGGTACATGAGAAGAAAATCTGATGTGTTACACTGACATAATTTTCCCTACTCTTGTACAAACTATTTTTACAAGCTCTTATTCTCCATCTATTTCATATTATTCAAGATAAACATTTGCAGAAACGATCTTTTGACATGCAAAGAGAATTACATTTTACACATAGCGACCAATTCTAAAAATATTTGACTATTACTTAAGGCTTACTATGTTCCCCTTGTTTTGTATTTGCAAGGGCAATATAGAAATACAGTAGCCTTTAAGCCCAGAAAATGCAAGATGTTCATTTGTCATTTAAATATCCTTAATATGTACTATTTTAATCAAGATGTTAGAGCCATTGTTTAGAAAGTGATAATTTCCAAAGGATGTTCCATGTGTAGAGTAGTTTGGAGTGAAGTTTTTCTTCAAAAACTTACCGCCGCAACTTTGGAAGGTACTAAATCTACACACCAAATTTTCAGACTTTTCGTTTTTGAGATATGCTTTCACATACATACACACACGTACATGTTTCCAAAAATGCTTTATTTGCATTCAGGGAGCCTCGAAACATGCATTTCCAGTACTATGTACGTGGTAGAGAAAGTAAAACTTTAAGAAATAATTTCTTATAAGAAAGTAGGCCAGTCGGCCCTTTTTGCTTCCAACGTGACCCTTAGGAGGGAAAGATGAAGGGAGAGACCCTATGGGCGCAAGCATGGACGGAGTCCCTAACGTTTCCAGATACCGTTTTGCCACTCTTCAATCGTGTAATGTTGACGCTCCCTACATCAAGCGAGGCGTCGTTTGGCATTTTCCTGCGTGAATGTGTGGCTTATGAGCAGCCGCTCGACCATGGAATCTAAGGTTTCTCACCTCACGCCTAACTGTCATAGTACTTGGAGTGGATCCTGATGCAGTTTGGAATTTCTGTGTGATGGTCTGGATAGATGTCTGCCTTCTGCCTATTACTCTTTACGACCCTCTTCAAATGTCGGCGGTCTCTGTCAGACAACAGACGAGGTCGGCCTGTACGCTTTTCTGCTGTACATGTCTCTTCACGTTCCCATTTCACTATCATATCAAAAAAAGTGGACCTAGGGATGTTTAGGAGTGTGGAGATCTCGCGTACAGACTTCTGGCACAAGTGACACCCAATCACCTGACCACGTTCGAAGTCCGGAGCGTCCCATTCTGCTGTTTCACGATGTCTAATGACTACCGAGGTCGCGGATAAGGAGTACCAGGCAGTAGGTGGCAGCACAATGCACCTAAGATGAAAAACTAATGTTTGTGTGAGTGTCCGGATACATTTGATCACATAGTATAGCTAACTGAGCGCTATCGCAGCGACGCCAGGAACATTTGAAGTAACATTATGGTTGTTTTGTTAGCCCGACGTTTGGGCGCCAATTTGAAGTAGTATACTTCTGTTATATTTATTTATTATTTATTTTTGTAGCCCCACGTTTTGAAAGTGGTTTAATGTTATTTATATTTAACATTTTTTAGCCCCACGTTGGGCGCCAATTTGAAGTAACATTATGGTTGTTTTGTTAGCCCCACGTTGGGCGCCAATTTGGGACGGTATTAGTTATATTGTTTGTGTATGTGTGTTTACTCCGCGTGCTGAAGCCATTTTGTGACGTGATTCTTTATAATGTTTGTTAGCTCCATCTGGTGTTAGCAATTTGCGGCAGTATTAGTGTTTGCTTGAAAGAATGCTACTGCTATTTTATTTAATTTTGGTTCACTGTCCTCCGGCTAGCTATGATCTTTTTGGTCGAGCACATCTCTTTATACAGGTTGTGTAAACGGAAAGGAATCTTTTATCCAAAGATAACACTGATGAAAGAATTTGTTTTACACTTTTTATTGTCGAACACATTCACTATCACATTTACACATTGATCTTGACACTCGCCAAACTGAAACTGTTATAACAACTTATTTACTGATCATTCTTAATTCGCGTACTTCAACTTTTTTGTATAATTAACTTTACAACACTTTAGATTTTTCATAACTCTGCTACGCGTAACTTGTGAATCGATAGCCGACGTGTACTTTACAAATATTTTCTGCTGAACTGACGGACTGAAGGCGACGTGTAGCATAAAAGTATTTTCGGTGAACTGACGGACTGAAGGCGACGTGTATCATACAAATATTTTCGACGAACTGACGGGGCTATCTCTAACCTAGCCCTTTTTATACTCCTACACCCCGATATGCCTAAAGATTATAACTGAGCTGCAATTGGCTAATAAAACGCGCCAACATTAGCGTCAATTTTTATATCCAATGAAAATTATGAATACATATGCTCTAGGTATAATGTTCCAGTAATTTCTACAGAAAAACGCGCCAACATTACGTAACTTCCTCGTCTCTAATAATGATAAACGGCTCACCCCCTCGCTGCATTTTTGCACGCTATTATTGTCAGTTTCAGTAAGGCAGTATAAACTTACTTCTCAACAATAATTACAGTCAACAAACATCTCGAATCAATGTCCCATAATAATGCATATTCATACTATAATCACTCTTTACATTTAAATAATTTGTGATAAAAATTACTGCATCACATTTTACAGGAAATCTTTACAGAGCGCAAGCTACAGCCCTGCCGCAACCCGCCGAACACGTCGCCTGTCCTATAACCCTGAAACAGATGACGAGGAAGATGATGGGTACAGGAAAGGAGGAGAAGGAAAGTCGTGATAGAAGATGAACCACCTAAGCATTCGCCTGGAGAGCCGGGGAAACCACGAAAAACCCATAGGCCAGAATGGACGATTGCCGGGGATCTAACGGCCTGAGCCATCCCGCTTGGTCATATTTAAGGGTTATGAAAGAAGAAATTTAACAATTCTGTGTTATAATACGTAAAATATAAACAACTAAACTGGTATGCGCCCACAAAGAGAATGCCAAAGGAAACAATACACAGAAAAGCTTGGGAATGGTGTCACCTGGGAGAAAAGGAAGGGTTAGACCAAGAAATACTTGGATACAGAAAATAAGGACGGGGATGAAAGGAAAAGAATTCAAGAGGGAGGAATAAAATGGCAGGAACAAGAGGAGAATAGACATAAAACCTTAGAAACAAACAGAAGTGTAAGGGTAATTGGTGATAAGACGCTAATTTCTGCAAATTTTAATCAATTTAACAGAAATTTTTCAGTATAATTCTAATAATTAAATTTTACTATCCTTTTTGTCCATTTCCAAGCAAATTTGTAAAAAATGAAAAACTAGTCTCTTGTGAAATTCCCTACATTGATGAAACCTTGGACAGTTTAAACTTCACAATTTTGCATATTATTATTTGATATAGAAACCTTGTAGGTGGTTAAATGTTATTTATTTAACATTATTGTGTAGCCCCACGTTTGGGAGCCAATTTGAAGTAACATTATTTGTATATGTTTGTATTTGTTAGCCCCACATTTGGGAGCCAATTAGCGATGGTAAATTTATAATGTTATTTGTGTATGTGTTTACTCAACGTGGTGATGCCATTTTGTGACGTGATTCTTTGTTAGGTTTGTAGCTCCATCTGGTGTTAGCAATTTGCGGCAGTATTAGTTTTTGTTTGAAAGAATGCTAGTTTTATTTTATTTAATTTTTGTTCACTGTCCTCCGGCTAGCTATGATCTTTTGGTCAAGCACTTCTCTTTATACAGGTTGTGTAAACGGAAAGGAATCTTTTATCCAAAGATAACACTGATGAAGAAATTTGTTTTACACTTTTATTGTCGAACACATTAACTATCACATTTACACATTGATCTTGACACTCGCCAAACTGAAACTGTTATAATAACTTCATTACTGATCACTCTTAATTCGCGTACTTCAACTTTTTGTATAATTAACTTTACAACACTTTAGATTTTTCATAATTCTGCTACGCGTAACTTGTGAATCGATAGCCGACGTGTAATATTTCTGCTGGACTGAAGGCGACGTGTATCATACAAATATTTTCGACGAACTGGCGGAAATGCGACGTGTAGTGTACAAAGAATTTTGATGAACTGACGGACTTTACCTCTAACCTACCTTTTATACTCCTACACCCAGATATGCCTAAAGATTATAACTGAGCTGCAATTGGCTAATAAAACGCGCCAACATTAACGTCTATTTTTATATCCAATGAAAATTATGAATACATATGCTCTAGGGACATGTTCCAGAAGATTCTAAAGGAAAACGCGCCAACATTACTTAACTTCCTCGTTTCCAATAATGATAAACAGCTCACCCCCTCGCTGCATTATTGCACGCTATTATTGTCAGTTTCAGTAAGGCAGTATAAACTTACTTCCCAACAATAATTACAATCAACAAACGTCTCAAATCAATGTCACATAATAATGCATATTCATACTATAATCACTCTTTACATTTAAGTAATTTGTGATACAAATTACTGCATCAACCTTATAGCCAAAGATTAATTGTATTTACAATATTGAAACTTTTCCCTTAAAAACTAATCTTAAAAAACTGATTGTAATTTTTTTAAAAATAAATGACACCTAGGTATATTAAATTATTAAAACTCAAAATTTAAAAATATATTTGATATCAAGAAAAGTTTTCAGAACAAATAAAAGGAGAGAAAAGTATACTTAACAAAGAAATTGATAAAATCACGGGGAGCATTTTAAAATAGAAAAAACTTTAAGAAAACTAAATTACGAGGAAAATAATTTTATAATTTCTTGCTTTATTTGCGCCCACCTGCGCGTGCCTATTTAAACGTGGGGTTTGATCGTTTAAAAGGCACAACGGTATTTGGATCGAGAGGTCTGAGGTTCAAATTCCGCCAGGAGTGTAAAAAATGTATTAGAAGTAAATTATGTGTTTTAAAGAGATCTATATTTTTTGTGTAGTACGTATTAGCCTATCGCTTAACTTTTACGAGTCATACAAGATTATACAAAATTACTTCCGAATGAAGAAGACTTCGCAGGCTATTCTAGAAAATTCAAGTTCCACATTTTATTTGACATGTAAATATCTTTCATATATCGTATTTTTTAGAAAATAAAAAATTTGAAAAATGTTCCATATAAAGGGTAGTTTGGGGTGGGGATTTTCTTAAAAATCTTTGTGTCACATCCTTGGAAGATACTAAACCTAAATACCAAGTTTGGTATTTATCCAACTTTTGGATTCAGGGTCCTGAAAACATGTATTTCCGGTGAAATCTCGATATTGAATTTTTGGGCAGAATGCAATACCTTTTTGCCTGCTAGGTACGTGGTACAAAAAATAATATATCTGAGTGCGACATTCGCATGACTTTCTTATCTACTTATCGTTTATTTTTATCTAACTTTTGCAAACTATTCTTAATAGTTGCCAAGTGTGGCTACTTTTGGTTACCTATAGTATTTTTCTTTACTTAATAATGGCAGGAGTTCCGGAACATCTGTGTTGCACACCAGCCCTGGGTGACAGTCTGCTTATTGGTTTGAATTCAGGTCTGACAAAATACGGATAAGCAAAGACTAGGCCTGGGTGAGCGGCGAAAGGGGAGGAGTACGGAAACATTTCAATTGATTTGTTGGAAGGTATGCTTCAGCGACGGTCCACATCAGCCACTGAATTAATGCAATCGTATTGATTTTCTAGTACTCAAACCTTAACCAATTAATACAGGTTTCAGACTCAAGACCGAAGGAAAAGGGGGGAGTAAAACAAACATTAAATGGAGTACTAGAACCAGGTAACGGGTCTGGGCATGGCAGGGGGTGTTACTGTTTCCTTACCAATATAATATCTGTGTATTATATCGGCAAAATTTCATTCCCTCGATTGTACATTCTTGGTGAGTCTAATCGATATATATGGATACCGACTGCATCCAGTAAGAATGTACAATTATTAAAATGAGAAAATGTTCTTAGTGCTCTTTGGTCCATTTTATGTATATTTCGCAAAAAATAAATAATTTGCAACTAATATTTGTTACATTGTATCATGTGCAGTCGTTGGTTAGGTGTCCAGGTCAGCTGTGGATAAAGTCAAAGAATTCGTTCTCATGTAAACTCTCGAATACGCGAGCTACAGCTCTTGCTTGAGAAGAAGGAACCTTTAAAATCTATGAAGCACTAATGTATTACACTTAATCAGATCTCTACATACTATACCTTATTTTTCTATCTTCTTCAAATGCACTACAAAAACAAACAAAACCCAGATCCCTTTAAAGCATAACATTTATTTCAAGGAACCTTTCTGTGGCATAAACCATTTGCATGATATCCATTATTAATGGTTATAATTGTTCAATAATTTGTCATTGTTTAAAAAATCCGGTCGATTTTCAGTTGTTTCTCGCGATGTCATGGAAGCAGTATGGAATTTTAAGGCCAGCATATAGCGTCCAGTGCTTAAACATTTGACTATCGCTGTTCACTTTGTAATTATAACGACATGTAGCTATTTCTGCAAAGGTTTATTTGGATTAAAATGTGGTAGAATGGTTTGAATATCCACTAATAAACGATTTAGGGCAGAGAAAGTCATGTGAATGACTTCACTGTGTTTTTTACATGTATGATGGAGTAAATGAAAATCGGTTCTCGTATCCATGACAACTCTGTTACAAGTGGCCACTAATAACGATATAATTAGAAGATAAGAAACGCCGATCTGGTGCCCATTAACTGCACGCAAGTGGTGACACCAGACACGTGCCTGGAGGTCTTTGTCACTGATGCGGGGTAAAGGTTGAAGTCATTCCTCATAGCAAACACGTTGTATTGTACTCACGAAATTGTGGATACATGTTGACACTGCCTTATCTTTTTAGGTGGCTCATATTTAGTAATAGCAAAAGCTTCGTCTTTTATAACGATGGCACGGAAATATCTTTTATTTGTTCAGGGGAAAACATTGGGGGAGAGTATAAACAGGGGTTGAATACAATACACCAACAATTAATTATTTTACCATTTTCTTATGATGTATAATTCAAAACTTGAAATAAGGGTTGTAGTTCTTTAAATTAAGTGCACCGCGGTCTTTCTTGTTGTACGGGGCTGTCCCTAAAAAAAACTGTTTATAATGAGAACCGTCCAGTTCTGCAAAATATCCATCAACTGCAGACTCCACCTCTTCATTCTTAACAAATCTGTTACCACCAAGCCATTTCTTCAACTTTGGAAACAGAAAATAATCAGAGGGGGCTAAATCTGGTGAATAGGGTGCATGAAGAAGCAATTTGAACTTTAAACTCCTTGATTTTGGACATACGGTAATGGATGTGCAAACTGGTGCATTGTTTTGATGAAACAAAATTTTCTTTTTTGCTAAATGCGGCCGTTTTTTGCTTGATTTCATTACTCAAACGGTAAAATATGTTTGAATAACACTCGCCTTTGATTGTTTTTCCTTTTTGAACATAATCAATGAAAATTCTTCCACACACATTTCAAAAAAGCTGTCACCATGATCTTGCCTGCAAATGGATCTGTCCCACATTCATTGGAGCCGATTCTCCCCCTTCAATCCACTGTTTGGACTGCTCCTTCGTCTCAGATGTGAAGTGATGGACCCATATTTAATCCATGGTTATGAATCGACACAAAAACTCGACTTTATTGCAGCAAAACATCGCCAAACACTCGACTGAAACATCCTGTTTACCTCGGCTGCGTCAGTGTTACTTTAGAGACAAGGAATTCTTGATAGGGCGTGATGCGACAAGAATGTAGGCTTACAAAGATTTTAAGTTTTAATTCACTCCTTTTATTAATGCTTGTCATAAATCAAATAGCACTTCACTGATATGGAGAGCTGTGAGATTCTTATATTTAATAGTTGCACTTTTTAACACTTTTTAACGTCTCACACGAATACGTAATTAATTTCTTGAGGACACTTTTTGCGTCTGGTTAGTAACACTATTTGCAGGCAACTGACAAGGTTTGTAGCGCCTAAATTTGTAGATTTCTGTATTTCAAGTCTGATTGGCTAATCCTAGTCCAATAGAATACCTGCATTTAACTAAAGCTTTTTCTGGTTGTTGACTGGCTATTTTAATAAACTGTCACTAAAATTTCATTATTGTTACTCCAAGAATCACAAATGGTATTGTTAAACTTTCTTACTCATTATTGATTCAAGGTTACCTCATTGTTAGCAACTTTAACTTATTATTCTCACAGCTCCTACATTATTAAATTACGTAATACATTTAGATAACATTACTGAACATGTTTATAATAATATAAGCATATGCAATGACTGTTACATACATTTTACAAATTATTACAAACACATATTGCTTCAAGGCAATTTACATATTATATAATTTGACTGAAATTATTTAAGTGTTAAAAATACTGCCTCAATAGTACCGGAAATTTTGCTAAGTTCAAAATGGGTCTCATCAGACACTACTATGTGGCTCTAGATCTGCAGTTTGACTGTTAAGGACCAATGAAGTCCACTGCAAACTTCCTTCGGGCAACTTTGTCACTTTCGTTCAGTTGTTGCACAACCTGCTTCTTGTAGGGGTAGAGGTGTAGGTCACCATGGATGACACGCTGCAGGGACGGTGAGGACTACAGATGAGAGCTTGGCGGGCTCCCTCACTCACGCAGTAGTTCGTTGTAACATTGGCCGTCCCGGACTTTACATCTTAAGACTAGATGCAGTGGTACGAAGTTGGTTCACTCGCCTTACTATTGTTCGGTGACCAGAAACTTCATCGTGACCTGTCAGCCTGATAAGGCGACGAAAGATTCGTTCAACAGTAATGGGAGAGTTATCATTAATTGTTAAGTAAGTTTCCACAACATAAGAGCGGTGCTCTGTAGACCACGCAACCATAATTGCAAATGACAGACTTTTCCTACCCCATTCCACATACACACACCGCGCACGCGCATACAATGCATCTGGACTACGTGACTCAAATCAGGCTTTTCTTTCTGCGCAACCCTGTAGTAAAAATCAAGTAATGCTTTGAAACTTTTCGAAACCTGCACACTTCGTTATCATATTTAATACACATTTTGAAATTACATAAGTTGTTTTTTTTTGTAACAGAAAAGAAAGTATCCCATTTAACGGAACATTCAACTTCCTGGATCCACCAGAAGTAGATCTTTTGAGTTCTTCTTAAAACAAAAAAAAATTTCTGATTTTATTTTCTCTACTACTTAAACATAGTAAATACAGGAAGTATTGCATTCCACTCAAAAATTCAATACAATTTTGAGGCTCTCGAAATCAAAAGAAAGAAATTTTAGGAAAACGTCCGGGTGCGAGTGTGTTTGTGAGAGTAAGAAAGAGAGAGAGAGAGAGAGAGAGAGAAAGAAAGAAAGAGAGAAGAGGGGGAGAGAAGCAAAAGAAAGAAAAACAATGAAAACGAAAAGAAGAATAAATTACGAACTTGTTATTTAATTTGTTTCAAGTATATGACACAAAGATTGCCAAGAGAATTCCACCCCAATCCACCCTTTACATGGAAATATTTTCGTCATTTCTTAATTTCTCAAGACATACTAAAGATTTTTATTAAAATACAATATATTTATTATATTTAATGGTAAATGAAATACATATTGTGAAATTGTTCAGTTATACAAATGTCACTTCTCTCAGTTATCACTGCCGCTGTTTACTTTTTTCTCAAGTTCACCTTCATTGGGAGTTCACTTCGTTCACTATCACTTCAGTTCACTTCACTCGAGAGTCGAACACAAGACTTCCGCAGTAGCGCTCGCTGCACGTCACAACAGCCATCGCCAACTCGCTCTGAGAATCCTTCTTCATGTTGCACCAGAAACGCACTCGCTAACTCCCTCGCTCACTGAGGAACTCCTGCGAGATCGCTCGCTTATATACTCAGTGGAATCCTTCCACAAAGTTCTCGAACTTTATAGAACTATTTCAACATACTTTTTGGAGGAGGGGAGAGATAAAGCTTCCAGAAGGTTCTGTTTTTCTGCCGATACCGCGCCTAACGACGAGCGGCCGTTATCGCTGTTTACTCCGACCGCCCGGCGCAGACCTCGTAATAACCGTGGACCATGGCCCTGCGTCACGATATCTTGAGATTTCTGGGAATAACCTGTGATGTCCTCTTCATTCGGAGAGAATATTGTGTAATTTTCTATAACTGTAAACCGTAAAAGATGAACACAAACGTACCACATAAAAAATTAAGATCTCTTTATAACTCGCAGTTTATTTTAAATAACCTTTGTTCTGGCACTAGCCATTTCTAAGATATCCGATATTATTTATTTGAATCTTTAAATATTTCTGTTTATTTAAAGTGCTGTTGCTATTCATTGTTTCTCGCATTGTCATGCAAACAGTATATAATCTCACCATCATACCAATCTTGTTTCTACTACGAAATGTAAAAGAAACCATTTCTGCAAAGTTTATTTCGATTAACTTGAAGTAGATAGAAAAAAAAGCTATCCTAAGAATAGCCCGTAGAATATATATATAAAATGAACGATAACGGCTAGATACCTGTTTAGATAAGTGTAAGATATTAATGCGTTATACACCTTAAAGCTTCTCCCTAACAAGCAAGAGCTGTAGTTGGCGTATGCAAGAGTTTATGAGAATGAAGCCTTTGACTGGCTTGATACCTAGACAACCACTGCAACTGATGCAATGCTAACAAATGTTTAATTGTAAATTGTTTATTTTTGGCGAAGTACATATAGATAGACCAAAGCATATTATGGATTTTTTTCTCATTTTAGTGATTGCTGACTGTAGTTTAAATGCACATTTCTGATCGCTTCCATATTTTGTGACAAATTGACCCTCCTCGGAGAAATCTACTTAGGCGACTGGGCTGTATTAAAGGAAGGCTGACATGTACGGGAACAGAAGTGAAACGACTATAGTAGTGGTTCTCAAGCAGACGACAACAACAAGAAGAAAGGGCGCAGTTATTTTGAGTCACGCAGTACGTCAGGCGATTGTCGTCGTCGACTGCGCAGGCGCCGGATCAGCTCCAGATGTGCTGTCCACAAGGCTGATTAGTCTTTCTTCGACGGCGAGCTAGGTTACGTGGAAAACAACAGGACAACATTTAGATAGAAGGCATTCTGGACGGTATTTATAAATTCATTTTTGGCTTAACGTATTAAAAAGTTTCTTTAGTAATTCTTCACTGGGAAAAGATTGATCGTCTGAACTATAGACTTATTGCTGTTGGTTTAGAAATATATCGGTAAATGTGAGAGCAGGAAACAATTCTGTGATAATTGTAATTTAATTTAAAGCATTAAAGCCGTAAAGAATATAAAGAATGGTGAAAGATTAAAGGTTTGTAAATTGTAATTATCTATGTTATTGAAGTGTAAGTTTATTAAATGGAAGAAATTCGGCTTGTTAATTAATTTATGGAATATATTTTCAAGTAGGAATCTGCCATTATTCCTAATTTAATCCACTTCCTCTTGGGTTTCAATCTATATATCGGCCAGATTCAGCAGGAATGTACAGTCGAGTGAATGAAATTGTACGGATATAGTGCGTATTGATTTATATTGGAAAGGAAATACTAATACCCCCTGCTATACCCAGCTCCCACCCCTTAGCACTCCACTTAATGTTTGTCTAAGGTAAAGGTACGTACCATGGAGGGGTTCCCGAAACCGGCATAGCACCGCAAGTAGGCCATAACGGCCTTTTTGCATCAACCTGTACCTCTGGGAGGGGAGAGACCGACGGTCGACCATTTCCGGATGACGACGGGCGCAAGCTTTGACAGGGTCCCTGATGCTTCCAGATAAAACATATCAGACGCCGCCCGGTCCATCGTCTTCGGGCCGGAGCCTACTCGGAGGGCCTAACTGAGCAGTCCCCGCAGCGACACTAGGGAAGAAACCTCTGCAGTGCCACAACCCGACGAACACCGTTGCCTGGTCCTACAATCCTAAAACAGATGACAAGGAAGATGATTGGTACAGGAAATGCGAAAGAGGAGAGTTGTGGTAGAAGATGAACCACCTCAGCATTCGCATGTGGACCCGGGAAATCATGAAAAACCCAAGGGCCAGAGAGGGCGTTCGCCGGGTATCAAACCTGAGATCTCCAGGGTGCGGGCTACAGACTCGGTTAATTTTTGTCTTACTCCCCTTGTTTCCTTCAGCTCTGAGCCGAAACCAATCTGTGTTCACTGGTTAATGTTTGCTAGAATTTGATAGAAATCCAATACGAGATGGTCTTATCCAGGGGCTGGTATGGACTGTTGGTGCGAAGCATGCCTTCCAGCCACTCAGATGAAATATTTCCGCACTCCTTCCACTTCGCCGCTCACCTAGGCCTTTCAATAAGACATTGGCTCACTCAGGGCTGACGTAGAAGACACATAATGAGGAGCTTAAATAAAGAAAAACGCTATAGGAAACCAAAAGAATCGGCACGTTTTCGTGCACTTGACTGTACATATTTTTACATCAATTTTCGCCAAAAAAAACCAGAATGTATGATGCAAACTATAGGATCAGATTTATGAGTTATGCATATCAAATTTCGAGAGAATATTCGACATGGATCACGTGGCATTTATTGATGAGATCTAAAACCAGAGAACAATGAAGGGGCAGAACTGGAAGAGGCCCGCCTGTTCCCAATCAGCGCTTCTCGCCTTTAATAACAGCAGGATGCCTTCAATAACATGCATACTTGGGATATTGCCGCACACCACCCCTCAGGATTCCTTATTATGACACGCCTTTACACCCCCACCCTCATCTATATGTGTGTGTGTGTGTGTCATCGCATATGGGCATTCCGTCAGCTATACCACTGGGATATCTTTATTGTCTCTTACCACCTATGTATACCAGGTAGAGAAAGTATTGTGTTCCATCCAAAAATAGGATAATGAGATTTCACTAGAAATTTACATTTTGAGATTATTGAATAAAAAATCTTATACGTTACATTCACAGGATTTTCTCTTTCTCTACTGTTTATTAGTGGGTAATTACATGTTACGTTTTTCTTACAGAAATTTATTTTTATATGTACTTTATTTTAATCGAGATGAACCTTTTCAAAATACTAAATTACACGCTTGCTATAGGTACAAATGATTCAGACCTTGATGCTTTTTGCTGACCTTAAAATTCCATACTGTTTCCATGACATCGTGAGAAACACCTGAATTTTGACGGGACTTGAAACGAATGACAAAAATTTAGAATACGAACCATTAATAATGTATATATTGGAAATAGCTCATGCCACAAAAAGTTAAAGTTTTAATTTCTCTACCACTTACATAGTAGGTAGAGAAGATATTACATTCTTTCACCTCCACTTTCTGAATCATTTTATACATCTTTATAGGATTATTTCCATATATTTTCGATATCCTTTATTAGTACTAATAAATAAGTTATAAACTTAATAATAAGATTATGTATTGAAATACATTAATGTTTTTGGTTAATATTGATGGTTTTTGTTGGAGTGGAGTGGCACCCAGCATTAACCGGAGATATATGTTTTGAGGCCCTCTGAATAAAAAAAAAGGAATTTTAGAAAACCTCTAGAAAAAGATCAGTATGTGTGGTTGGTGTCTGTGAATAGCGTAACTTAAAAACAAAAAGTCAGATAAATAGGTTAGTACCTTCAAGAGATGCGACACGAAGGTTTTCAAGAAAATCCCTCCACTTCAAACCAACCTTCGAAAATTTTGATCTTCTAAAAATGACCAATAATTTTGATTAAAATACTATATATTAAGGAAATATATATATATATATATATATATGACAAAAACTGTAAATCTTGAATTCTGTGGGAATAGCCTGTGAAGTCCTCTTCATTTTAAAGAAATTTTGTATAATTTTGCATGACTGGTAAACGTTAAGCGATAGACGTAAATTACCATACAATTAAAAACACAGAGTTTATTTCAAATAATTTTTTTGTGGCAGCAGACATTTCGGAGATATTAGCTTTTAATGGTTCGAATTGTTCATTACTTGGTCATTCTTTAGTCCTTTCAACGTTCAGTTGTTTCTCACGATGGTATGAAAACAGTATGGAATTTTAAGGCGGCGTATAGCGAACACTTCTTAAACATTTGACTATTGCTGTTCCCGTTGTATTTATAACGAAATGTGTAATGCAGCTGTTTCTGCAATGGTTTATTTGGATTAAAATGTAGTAGACAGAAAAATGAGATTTAGTTAGGAATGTCTTGTATACCCACTAATAAACGACAGAGGGTAGAGAATGTTGTATGAACGCATCAGATTTTTTTGTGTAGTGCACTTTCGTCTATCGATCAACTTTTACTTGTTATACAAGATTATATAAAATGCCTTCCGAATGAAGAGGACATCACAGGCTATCCCCAGAAGATTCAATCAATCAATCAATCTCCTGTACCTCCTTATGAGGAGCATAGGGCATTCCCTATTTCCTGCCAACTTGACATCATTTCATGTTTTCCCTTCCTTAGCAATTTCTTCGATAACTGGTCTCTTACATGTGTTTCTTGCTCTTTCTCTTCTTCTATGGTGGGGATTCCAATGCAAAGTCACTCTTTTCACAGCTTTATCTTACTTTGTTAGTATGGTCCTACCTATTTACACCTTATTTTTCTTTCTATTGCGATTTCTTTTTGTTTTATTATTTTTTATAATTCCAAATTTGAAATTGTATCTCGCCATCTTATTCTTATAATTCCCTTAAACATCTGTTGCAGAAAATTCAGGATATACATTTTATTTGTCAAAAAATATATTTAATAAATGAATTTAATCTTCTCAAAATAAAAGATTTTGAAACATCTTCAATATAAAGGGTAGATTGAGGTGGGGAGATTTTCTTGAAAACCTTTGTGTCCTATAATTGATCTTTAGAGAATATTGAACTTAAATACAAAGTTTGGTATTTATGCGGCTTTCGTTTTTGAGTTATGCTATTCACAGACACACATCCGGAACTTTTTCTAAAAACTTATTCTTTTCTTTATTCAGGGGACCTCAAAGCATATATTTTCGGTGAAATGACGGTATCAGTTTGGAATGTAATATCTTCCCTACCTACTAGATAATACTTGTAGACTAGGTAAAACGTTTTAATAGATATATATATATATATATATATATATATATAGAGCATCGTATCTCAGAATCTATAAATACCAGATTTATTACATCAGACAATACCAGAGGATTATTTTCAAGAAATCGTTTCACTCCAAATTGTTCTTATATTGTGCTGTACTCACATATCCATGCCTACTCACTCTTTCACCAACTATTCTTACAAAAGATTATTTTTCTATCCACTTCGTGTTAATCCAGATAAACTTGCATTATACATTTACACATACATTTGTAAATATAAGAAGGTTAGGGTAGGCTAAACCGACAATCAGAGTTTTAAAACGCGGGTCGTTATTTATAGGCTTTGAAATGTCATACTGTTTACAAGACCTGGAGAAATAAGAATGGCATACCAATTTAAAAAATCTGATGTGTTACACTCACATGACTTTCTCTACTCTTGTACAATCTATTTTTACAAACGCCTATTCTACATATGCTTCGTGTTAATCGAGATATCGAGATGTCAATCTTATTGGTAATTTTCTTGTAGTGCAAGGGGAATATGGTAGGTTTTAAGCGATAGTCAAATCTCTTAACGCTGGTTGCTATGTGGCGCAACCCATTGTTTTTGCATGTCCAGGACATAAAAAAATGAATAACGAATTTAAGAAAAAGTATAAGTATTGGAAAATTTAAGGGAATAACAAGCAATATCTCGAAAACGGTTAAGTCAACAAAAAAATGTATTGGACATAAATTGTGTATTTTAACGCGATCTAAATTTTTTGTGTAGTAAAGTTTGGTCCATCTCTTATGGATTGCCAGTTATGCAAAATTCGTTCACAATGAAGAATACTTTTGGAGACATTACCAGAAAATTCGAGATATACTTTTCATTTCTCATGACATTATCTTAAACATATGATATTTTCATCAAAATCGTTAGAGCCATTTTTGAGAAAATTAAAGTTTTCGAAAAATGTTCCATGTAAAGGGTAGTCTGGGGTGGGGGATTTTCTTGAAAACCTTCGTGTCGCACCTTTGGAAGATACTGAACATAAATACCAAGTTTGGTGCTTATCCGACTGTTCGTTTTTGAGTTATGCTGTTCACAGACACACAGACCACAGACAGACACACACAGACACACAGACACACACACGGACATGTTTCCAAAAATGATTTTTTTGGAATCAGGGAGTCTCAAAACATGTATTTCCGGTGAAATCTCAGTATCAAATTTTTGCGTGGAATGCAAACCAGTAACAAAGGATATCTTCGAAATGACTAATGCTGCAAAGAATTTTAACATAAATTGTGCATTTAACGTATCTATACCTTTGTGTAGTAAGATTTTTTATAACTCTTGGCTTGGAAAAGGTTTCAACAGAAAGAAAGAAAGAAAGAAAGAAAGAAAGAAAGAAAGAAAGAAAAAAGAGAGAAGCTTACCTTTGTCTTCTAGCAAATCAGAGTTCAGAAAATGAAACGGAATATAACAGAAAAATAGGAGTAGTAAAGAAAGACATGAGAAAGTCCAGTAGGTAGCACTGGGACACACTGAGACTTAGAACGATGTCCTTGGTAGACAAGAAAATGCATTCAACGCCATGAAGACAGGTGGATAAGGTAATGGTCAACCCAATAAATATAAAACGATGGAAACAATATTATAAGGATTTATGGACAACTGAAAGAGAAGAAAAAATCTGATGTATTACACTCACCTGAATTTCTCTACTCTTGTAGAAACTATTTTTACAAACGCTTATTCTCCACATGCTTCATGTTAATGGAGAAATCGAGATGTTAATGTTATTGGTAATTTTCTTGTAGATACAACGGGAATTGGTAGACTTTAAGCGATAGTCAAATATTTTAAGAGCTGGTTGCTATGTCGAGTATTCCATTCTCTTTGCATTACCAGGACAAAAAAATGAAAAAGTATACGTATTGGAGAATTTAAGGGTATAACAAGCAATATCTGGAAAATGTTTCACTCAAGAAAACAACGCATAGGACATAAATTATGTATTTTAACGCGATCTACATTTTTTGTGCAGTAAAAGTTTGTCTCTCTCTTATGGTTTACCAGTTATGCAAAAGTCATTCACAATGAAGAATACTTTTGGAGACATTCCCAGAAAATTTGAGATATACATTTTATTTGTCATGAAAGTATCTTAAATATATGATATTTTAATCAAAATCGTTAGAGCCATTTTTGAGAAAATTAAATTTTTCGAAAAATGTTCCATGTAAAGGGTAATCTGGGGTAGGGGGATATTCTTGAATACATTCGTTTCGCATCTCCGGAAGATACTGAACCTCTCTACCCAAAAATTCGATACCGAGATTTCACCAAAAATACATGTTTTGAGGCTATTTGAATCCAAAAAAAGCATTTTTAGAAAAAAGATCGTCTGTGTGGAAGTGTGTCTGTGTGTCCGTGAACAGCATAACTCAGAAACGAACAGTCGGAGAAACACCAAACTTGGTAAAAGTATTGGAAAATGTAAGAGAATAAGCAATATCTAGAAAACGGTCCATTCAACAAAAAAATGTATATGGCATAAATTGTGTATTTTAACGCGATCTACTTTTTTGAGTAGTAAAATTCTGTCTATCTCTTACAGTTTACCAGTTATGCAAAAGTCTTTCACAATGAAGAATACTTTTGGAGACATTCCCATAAAATTCGAGATATACATTTCATTTGTCATGTAAATATCTTAAATACATGATATTCTAGTCAAAATCATTAGAGCCATTTTTGAGAAAATTAAAATTTTCGAAAAATGTACCATGTAAACGTTAATATCAGCTGGGGAGATTTTCTTGAAAACTTTCGTGTCGCATCTCTGGAAGATACTGGACCTAAATACCAAGTTTGGTGTTTATCCGACTGTTCGTTTCTGAGTTATGCTGTTCACAGACACACAGACACATACACGGACATGTATACAAAATTTTTTTTGGATTCAGGGGGCCTCAAAACATATATTTCCGTTGAAATCTCGGTATGGAATTTTTGGGTGGAATACAATACTTCCCCTACTTACTATACCTAGTAGAGAAAGTAAAAAGTTAGAGACGTTTTTGAAAGTATCCATCAGTTCGAAAAATCTTCCATATAAAGGGCAGTTTCTTGAAAAAGCTTCGTGTCGCGTATGTGGAAGATAATAGCGTTAAAACTAAGTTTGGTATTAGCCTCACACACATACCATTTAAAAATTCTTTGTTTATTCAGCGGCATTAAAACGTCTGTTTCTTTTGCAATCGCGATATCGAATATTTGGATGAAATGCAATAAGTTATATCTAATGGAAGAGAAAGTAAAAATTATGATGAAGTAGGTGAAAATTCAAACAACAACGAATATCAACACCACGTAGCGTGGAGGTAACGTGCCTGCCTGACATTCAAGAGATCCGAAGTTAAAATCTCGGATAGGATGGGTTACCTGGACAAGGGTTTTTTTCGGAGTTTGCCCTTACCCTGTGAAGGCGATTACCTAGGGACTTCGGGTCCATTTGAGCAACATATTATACTGTAATTATTGACGGGAATATATAAATAATTAAACAAAGACACGATAGTAAGTCCACTGGCTTTGCCATGATGTGGATCGGAGCTAGAGTATAGATATAGGTGTGTGTTTGCAGAGAGATCTTACTTGCTTGGCCCTTATATTTTCCTGAGTAGTTATACATACCAGCAACAAAATATCGAAGTAGCATTTGCAAATCCAAAGAAGGAAAGAATTATCTTTGTACAAATAAGAATCTATATTCATTTGCAGCTGAGCAACAATTTAAAACCAATGTATTCTGAATTTTCTCTGAGATTACAAGCAGCTAACAAAACACGTGAATAAAGTCTATCCTTGTTTCTTTGTCTTTCCTGCACAATTCTATTTCTCATTGAATATTCACAAAGTATTTTAATAGCAACTCGCCCTAAACCTTTTGCACGTTATGGGCACGCCACACGACTTGTAATAAAGGGTCTTTTAACAAGAGTGTCCTATTTTTAACTTGTGATAGCTGCCGCTGTTATTGAGTTACAGCAGTCATTTTTTTCATGTGGTTACAGTTGTTATTGACAAATAGCCATGGATCGTTACAGCAATCAGCAGCGCGTAGAAATTGTGAAAATGTATTATCAAAATGTATCATCTGTTCGCCAAACCTTCTGTGTATTGCGTGAATTTACGGTGTGCATAATCGTCCCTGCGAGAGAACGATTCGGCGTTTGATCGATAAACTTGAAAGAAGTGGTTCTGTAAGCGATCAAAGAACGCCTATACGTAATCGACGTAAGCGTTCCAACGAAAACATAGGCGCCGTTCGTGAGAGTGTACGCGAGAACGGAAACAAATCAATTGCTCGTCGAGCGCAAGAATTGGGGCTTTTGCCGACCACAACTTGGCGAATTCTGCATCTGGACTTGAAGTTTCACGCTTAAAAAATGGTGGTATCTCAAGAACTAAAGCCCAACGACCATAGGTTGCGCCGTGTATTAGCTGATTGGGCTATGGAGCAATTGGAAGCTGACCCGGATTTTTGTCGAAAAATCATCTTCAGCGACGAAGCCCACTTTTAAATGGATGGTTGTGTTAACAAACAAAATTGCCGCTATTGGAGCAAACAAAATCCAATACAGATTCAAGAACGACCACTTCAACCCCAAAAGGTTACTGTGTGGTGTGGATTTTGGTGTGGTGGAATCATTGGTCCATATTTTTTCCAGATGAAGATGGAGAAGCTCTACCTGTCAATGGAGAAAGATGCCGGGCTCTTATAAATGCCATACTGCTCTCGAAACAATCGATCTTTGAAGGAGAAGGCAGAGGTTTCATCATTTCCCGTGGTGATGATGTTAACTGTCCCCCGAGGTCATATGATTTAACGCCGTTGGATTACTTCTTGTGGAGTTGTGTTAAATCTCGAGTTTATGTCAACAAGCCAGAAACAGTAAATGATCTTATGAATAACTTCACGCGTGTTATTCGTCAAGTTGCACCTAATTTACGTTCTTCTGTCATGAAAATTGGGTCAACCGTATACGCGCAACGAAAAGAAGTCGCGGCGGTCACTTAACTGACGTCTTTCACACGTAATGACATTAATTATGTTCCAAAATAAAAAAGAAAGACACCTCTATCATTTATAAAACGAGTTTTATTTAAGTTCAAAAATAGGACACTCTTGTTAAAAGACCCTATATAAATTTTGAAATTTAATTACAAAAGATTAAAGAATAAAGTTTTGAACTAGGCCAAAAACGCGTGTGATCCTGTGGCTCCCAAAGCCCCGAACTATGCTGACTTCTCCAGTGCCAGTCGAGTCACAACTCAAAGCTCTTATCTCCGTCGGTTGCTACCTACCACAAACCTGCGGAGAAGGCCACGTGACCAGTACGTCATCTTCCGAAGCACTATCTGGCGAGCTGTTGGAAACTAGGTCCTGGGCTCAGACAGTAGTCACTTCGGGCTGCCTACTCCAACTTGCAGACGATAATGTCGTAAGGTAGAGTATGGCGGCGAAATATAACTTTATCGCCTCCCGTGACAAGATGACCATGGAAACATAGGAGGGGAGCCCTGTATGGCTCATAAGTTTGATAAATAATTGCAATAAGCAACTTCTGTAGTATTAAATCAATGTATAATGCAACAAGCCTGAAGTGAAAGAAGTTGTCCGGAGAAGGAGGTCATTAGCGTGTCATGTTAGGCAAAGTCATTAGTAATATCCTGAGTAGCGAACTCGTTAGACATTGAAATGCTTGGAATACAGTTAAGGTTTGGGTTTAGTAGGTTTCCAAAGTCATGTAGACAGAAATTCTGCAAAAGGGAAAGGTGAGGGGAATTCTTAGATTCGGAGAGGTGCCGCCTAGTTAGAGCGTCACATATGCAACTTAAGGTTTTTGAGATTGGACTGCAAGAGAAGTAACGTTGGTGGGAGTAGGCAGAAGTAGGCGGAGCTTAGGTCAATAAATGAGCACACATTGCTAAAATTATCATATTTCTTTCTTTTCTGTACAACCTGAGAGGCTTGCAGGCTTTTACGCTGATCGGCACTTCGCAGCGTCTAAGACCGCGCTGGGCTATCAGTAACTTAGCCGTAGCCGCAAAAAAATTTGCCGGTAAGCATTTCAGCGACTAACGGTAAGTTACGTTTATTGCGGAAACAGTTATTTTAAACCATAAAATTATACTGCAGAAGTCAGCAGTTGTTAGAGTTTCGAGTTCTACGATTCGTAATCAGTTTCATTCTTTATTTTCAAGCGGCGAGCAACTCGCTTCAATAGCTCAAGTATTAGATCATATTAAATTTATCAATGAGAATGGCGTTGTCTTTAAGATTTTTGCACCACTTATGGGCGCCAATTTGAGAAAGGAGTATTTTAGAAGGAGTTGTATTATATCTCAACTGTTGGGGAGCCGAACTTGAAGTAATTGCAACCGCACGTATGGTACCCAGTAGCCTTTGCCCCAATTTTTAAAAAATATTAACTTTGTAATTTGACTGCTTCTTTAAATACTATATATTTGTTTTTGCCTCGGCTGCGTCGGTATTATTGTTAGAGACACGTTTCTTTTAGTAGAGTTGTGATGCGACAAGAATGTAGGCTTACACAGATTATAATTTTACTTCACTCCGTTTATTAATGCTTGATACGATTTAAATAACACTTCACTGATGTAGAGAGCTGTGAGATTCTTTTTATTAATTAATTACACTTTTTAGCAGGTAAATTTATTTTTCGTCTCACACGAATACATATTATATTTCTTGAGGACACTTTTTGCGTCTGGTTAGTAACGCTGTCTGCAGGCTACTGAACTCTAAATTTGTAAAATTTTCTCCTTTTCAGTTTCTAATTGGCTAATCCTACTCCAATAGAATACCTTCATTTAACTAAAGCTTTTTCTAGTTGTTGAATGGCTATTTTATAAACTGTCACTAAAATTACATTATTGTTACTCCAAAAATCACAATTAGTACTGTTAAACATTCTTACTCATTATTCACTCAAGGTTACCTCATTGTTACAAAATTTTAACTTATTATTCTCACAGCGCCTACATTATTAAATTACGTAATATATTCACATAACATTATTACTCATGGATACAATAATATAAACATATACAATGACTATAATATAAACATTTATATATTGATACATACACAAATTGCTTTAAGGCGGGCTGTTATTAAATTTATATATTATATATTTAGACTGAAAATATTTAAGTGTTAAAAATACATTCTCATCAGTCAATTTAAACTGGTGTTATGCTTTCACACCCTCGCATGCATATCTTGAGAGAAAGATCTCATAGCCAACCACTGTAGCAGCCAGCAGCAGAATCAAGGACATCTCGTATATTGGAGACGACGTCAAAAGGTAAAATTGGCCATTCATCGTCAAACTTTACGACCATCGCGGGGCCGGGAATGCTTCACATTTCGTTCATTTCGTCTATTTAACGGCAGATATAACATACCGGTTAACATACGTTAAATTTCAATTAAAAAAGTAAGATTATAAACCGCTTATTGACCATGTGTGTCATGACCATGTGTTACAACAAAATGCGCAAGTGTGTTACGAAAGTTAATCTTAATTAACAAAATTAGACAGAAAGTTGAGGCAGTATTTCTAACATTTAAATAATTTCAGTCAAATTATATAATAAGTAAATTCAATAACAGCCGCGCCTTGAAGCAATATGTGTATGTAATAATTTGTAAAATGTATGTAACAGTCATTGCATATCCTTATATTTTTGCATAAATGTTCAATAAAATTATGTGAATGTATTATGTAATTTAATAATGTAGGAGCTTTGAGAATAATAAGTTAAAAGTTGCTAACAATGAGGTAACCTTGAGGCAATAATGACTTTGAGAGTTTTACAATACTACTTGTGATTCTTGGAAGCATTAATGTGATTTTAGTGACAGTTTATAAAAATAGCCAATCAACAACCAGAAAAAACTTTAGTTAAATGCAGGTAATCTACTGGAGTAAAAATAGCCAATCAGAGACTTTAAATACAGAAATTTACAAGTTTAGGCGCTTGAAATCAGTTCTGTTGCCTGAACCAGACGCGAGATGTGTCCTCGAGAAATTAATTACGTATTCGTGTGAGACGAAAATAGTATACGTGATAAAAAATGCAAGTATTAAATAAAAGAATCTCACAGCTCTCGATATCAGTGAAGTGCTATTTAATTTGTGTCAAGGATTAATAAAAAGGAGTGAATTAAAACTTAAAATCTGCGTAAGCCTACATTCTTGTCGCATCACGCCCTGCCAAGACTTCCATGTCTCTAAAATAAATACTGACGCAGCCTAAGCAAACATAAGTATATAATATTTAAAGAAACAGTTTAATTACAAAACTACTATTTTTTTTAAAGTTGGGACAAAATTAAACTCGTACAACGATGTAACTTCTTCAAATTGACGTCCAAAGCGTCTTCAAAGTCAAGCTTTTGTAAACAGTTTGTAAAAGAATGGTATAGAAAAGCATGTGAATTGAACACACATTTCTTTTCACGTGTGTGTGTGTGTACAAGTTTTAAAAGTAGGGTTTATTTTGCGAGTAGGAATGTCAGCGAAACGAAGGCTGTAGGCAGAGTTTTACACGTTTGGCAATACTATTTATTAGACAGCGCTCGAATTTGTAAAATGCCAATATAATTATACATTTTATTCCTAAACAACAGATTAAGTTTAAAGCGTGTTATTGAAACAAGAAAAATGACGTTAAAAAGCGAGATGCCAGATGTTTTGATGTTTTGTTGATTCGCTAGCAGTCATTGTCAGTGAAAATATTTTCAACGTGTTTTGCTTTACACTAGTCAATGAAGCGATTAAATGCTATATAAGATTGCTTTCTGGATTTTTACTTTCTCTATTACGTATAGTAAATAGGGGAAGTATTCACCCAAAAATTGAATACCGAGATTACACCGGAAATATATGTTTTGAGGCCTCCTGAATCCAAAACAAGTATTTTTGGAAACATGTCTGTGTGTGTGTGTGTGTGTGTGTGTCAGTGAACAGCATAACTCAGAAACGAACAGTCGGATAAACGTCAAACTTGGTATTTAGGTTCAGTATCTTCCAGAGTTGCAACACGAAGGTTTTCAAGAAACTCCCCCACCCCAGATTACCCTTTACATGGAACATTGTTCGAAAATTTTAATTTTCTCAAAAATGGCTCTAACGATTTTGATTATAATATCATATCTTTAAGATACTTTCATGACAAATAATATGTATATCTTGAATTTTCTGGGAATGTCTCCAAAAGTGTTCTTCGTTGTGAACGACGTTTGCATAACTGGTAAACCACAGGAGATATACAAAATTTTGCTACACAAATAATGTAGATCGCGTTAAAATACACAATTTATTCATAGACATTTCAAGATAATGCTTGTTATTCCCTTAAATTTTCCAATACTTCTACTATTTCTCAAATGGGAACTCGTTATTGATTTTTTTGTCCTGGTAATGCAAAGAGGATGGAATACTCCACATAGCAACCGGCTCTTAAAATATTTGACTATCGCTTAAAGCCTACCAATTCCCCTTGCATCTACAAGAAAATTAGCAATAAGGTTAACATCTCGATATCTCGATTTACATGAAGCAAATGCAGAATAAGGGTTTGTAAAAATAGTTTGTACAAGAGTAGAGAAAGTCATGTGAGTGTAACACATCAGATTTTCTGGGTGAGTACTTCTAGTACTATTCTTTCTGCTGCTTCTATAACTTCACCTGACCCTTTCATTTCAGTTTCTTCTGAATACATAATTTCCGCCATTTAATATTTATAGGTTAAATAGATAAAAGAATAACGTTTATATCAGCGGAAGGCTTCCAATATTACATATAGGTTAACTCTACAATTAATTGCAATATATTGAAGTATGACGATTTGTATTGTGAACAGATAATACGTGCGCCATGAGAAATTAATCACATAAAAAGACATAATGAAAAGTACAACTTAATCAAACCAAGTCGAGTTATTAAACAGTTTCAATACAAAGCGTAATTGCTATGTGATTGGAGTTGAAACCAAAGTTGGTCACAATGAAAATAAAAAGATTATTAAGATCATTAACCCCAGTTCTTAAAGGTTCTAAATACCTTAATGAACAAACATGTTCTATGTTGTAAATAAAACGTGATTAAAATTCGGTGACGTCCACGTGTAACACGATTAAAAATTATTTCCCCCACATATAAATAATGCCAATTTTAATTTTGTGTAAACTTCCCTGAATTTTAAATCCTTCCCCCATCGGTAGATATGTATCCATTAAGAATACAAAAGTAGATAACAACAAAAGCACGCGCATAGATCACCCTTCACAATACAGTAAATAATTTCACGGTATGTCAGTTTGATTATACGAGGTAATGGTTAGTGAGGCACATAATACTGATACCCCATACAAAGTAATTATATCAGCCGGCTGACTGATTTAAAATCATTAAATTGGTAATGATTTAATTCTGGAATGTAATCAAGTTATTCTTTATTATATATTCAAGCTAGTTAGCCATTTTTATCGTGAATGCATTTCATTAGTTAACATTTAATTATGTTGTGCATAAAATTAAAAACATTATCTATTACTTAAAAACAGAGAAATTATTACATTCCACCCAAAAATTCGATACTAGTTACTTTCTGTACTACGTTTAGTAAGTAGGGGAAGTCTTGTATTCCACCCAAAAATTCGATACCGAGATTTCATCCCCTGAGACCCCCTGAATAAAAAAATAAGCATTTTTGGAAACATATCCGTGTGTGTGTCTGTCTGTGAGCAGCATAACTCAGAAACGAACAATCAGATAAACACCAAACTTGGTATTTAGATTCAGTATCTTCCAGAGATGTGACACAAAGGTTTTCATGAAAATCTCCCCACCCCAGAGTACCCTTTACATGGAACATTTTTCGAAAATTTTAATGTTCTCAAAAATGGCTCTAATTATTTTGATTAAAATATTATGTTTAAGATATTTTCATGACAAATGAAATGTATATCCTGAATTTTTTGGGAATGTCTCCAAAAGTAATCTTCAAGGTGAGCGACTTTTGCATAACTGGTAAATCTTAAGAGATAGACAATATTTTACTACACAAAAAAGTAGATCGCCTTAAAATACACAGTTTATGTCATATACATTTTTTTTGTTGAGTGAACCATTTTCGAGATATTGCTTGTTATTCCCTTAAATTTTCCAAAACTTGTACTTTTTCTCAAATTCGTTATTCATTTTTTTTACCCTGGTAATGCAAAGAGGATGGAATGCTCCACATAGCAACCAGCTCTTAAAATATTTGACTATCGCTTAAAGCCTACCATATTCCCCTTGCATCTACAAGAAAATTAGCAATAAGATTAACATCTCGATTAACATGAAGCATATGGAGAATAAGCGTTTGTAAAAATAGTTGTACAAGAGTAGAGAAAGTCATGTGAGTGTAATACATCAGATTTTGCTTCACTAGAGGTATTTGTTTTGGAGCTCCCTGAAGAGAAAAAAGAAAATCACTTTTAGAAAAACGTTCTGTGCCTGTCCATCGAAGAGCATAACTGAAAAACGAAAATGTTACAGAAAATAAAAATAACCTGCCACCAAATAATCGAATTTTTAACACTCACAAGACTTCTCTTCCCACTATCTTACAAAAGCTGATTTTTCTATCATGATTAACGTTTGCAGAAATTACAGGTTTTTTTTTGCAAATACAGATAGGATAGAGAAACCGAAGCAAAGTCGAATGTTTAAAAGCGGGTGGCTTAATGCTGCCCTTGAAATTTTACTTTCTTTCTATATCCAGCAAGAAACAATTCAATGTGAATTACTTCCAAAAATGAGAACGTATTGAAACAATGCAAACAACGAATAACTTGAAACAGGTGATGCAACAGAACAATTCTTTGAAAGACATTTTGTATTTTAGAAATTTACATTTTTTGTGTGATAAGATATTTTGTATCACTTATCGTCTACCATTTGTACAAAATTATACAAAATTCATTCCGATTAAAGAGAACTTTACAGGCTACTTCCAGAAAACTGAAGATATGTATGATATTTGACTTGCAAATATCCTAAGCATATGTTATTTTAATCAAAATCCTTAGAGCCATTTAAGAGAATACTAAAAATAAAAAAATGGCCCATGTAAAGGGTAGTTTGAGGGATATATCTATATATACCAGGTGGCCCAACCAAGCCGTCCCTTGCAGTTTTATATTTCCCGCATACATAGATGCGGTATTTACGTGGTAGTTTCGTACTGATAAGCTACGCGTGGTCGCCTGCATGCAGTTCACGCTAGGCCATTCAGACAAAACTTTGAACATTAACAACAATAAAGAAACCGCGCACGTTTTATTTATTTATTTTTGTTTTGGAAGTACAGAAATGAAGGATATTCCAGGTAGTGGGCCTGAGAGGCCCTTAATCAATTTTTCCACCAAGGCGTGCATGTTTTTGCACATGCTTATTATGAATAATGCACTATTAGAAAATAATTGAATTCTAAAACACATTTAAGGATATATAAATATAATAAAACAGAATTTTTTTCAACTTATTAACTTTACGGCAGCAATTGGTGGCATATAGTTGTAGTGATTGTAGCTTAACTGTCATAGAACCAAATGAGTTAATAGGTGTGCTCAGGTTTGCGTCATGCGGCGATCCTGACGTCTTGTTAATGAGCGAATTGCTTATTAAATAACAAATAACCCCCCTACACATACACGCATAAGTACTCTCACCTTCAACACCAGACCGTGGGCATACCGTGAAATGTTTTTTGTTTAAAGACGACTTTCTGAAGCCAAGCTGAGAATCGAACCCGGAACACCTCATTTAGCAGGAAATTTCTTTAACATATGAGCTTTGGAATCAGTAAAAACAGTTAAAGAGTTCATTTTCAAGTATTTAGCGGCGTCCTCTCTCGGCATTAAGTCCCCTTTGCAGTTCTACTTAGGCATATCTTTTGCCTTCCGCACTATCCGGTATAAACTAGATTCAACTAAGGATGGCTTGTGTGGGCCACCTGGTATATATGTGTCGCACCTATAGTATTTTATTTACTTATATACACGCAAGCGCGCGCACCACATTTTTCTGAAAATGTATTTTTATACAAAAAAATTTGATGTATTACACTCACATGACTTTCTCTACTCTTGTACAAATTATTTTTACAAATCCTTATTCTCCATGTGCTTCATGTTAATCGATATGTTAATCTTATTACTAATTTTCTTGTAGGGTAATCTGGGTAGGGGGGATCTTCTAAAAACCTTTGTGTCGCATCTCTGGAAGATACTGAACCTAAATACCAAGTTTGGTGTTTATCCGACTGTTCGTTTCTGAGTTATGCTGTTCACAGACACACACACGGATATGTTTCAAAAAACGCTTTTTTGGATTCAGGGGGTCTCAAAACGTATTTTCAGTGAAATCTTGGTATGAATTTTTGGGTGGAATACAATACTTCCCCTACTTACTATACGTAGTGGAGAAAGTAAAAGTGTATATACATATTTTGGGGGGCATAAAAATATATATTTCCAATTAAATTTCCAACATTTAGTTTTTGGGTGGAATGCAATACTTTCTCTATCTACTAGGTAAGTGGTAAAGAAAGTCAAAAGTATAACCTGGATAACATAATGATGAAAGACGGAATTCCCACTCTTTCCAGAAACGAGAAGGAAAAAGGTTTTACATTTATAAGTTACGCAGCGTAAGGGGATACTACAGGAGGCTACAGCTGCAAGCAGACACGCATAGGTCCCTAAAAATTCCAGGCTCTAAGCCTTATTGCTGGAATTGCCTAAGAGGACTATAAAGAACCCAACAATCAAGCAGCCCTCTAGAATCTACTGCCCTTACCTTTGAGGAAGTATCCGCGCCATCTCTCCGGCACCGTCTTACGCCAACGAAACCTAGAAGCACACCTGAAAGATGAGAAGGAAGTGAAATGAAAGGGAAATAATAGAAATGAAGTCGTGGTAGATGAGAAACCACCCCAGAATTCGCCTACCGACTAGGGAAAACCACGAAAAACCCAAGGGCGGTCGACAGTATCGAACCCGGAATTTCTCGAATATAAGCCTCACACTGTCTCGCTCGGTTTGTTTTAAATTTACAGCTTTGTTTTATTCCCACATTGGGGCAAATACAGTGTTATTTTTCACTCTGTAAACGCTGATTTATCAAATGCTTGTTCGTGAGAGAGTAAATTAAGTTGCCGGAATTAAACACCACTTCTCACGCTGTCTTAGCCCCGCATATCACATTCAACAAAGTAGAAACAATAGTAACCCTCGTCTGGCAAGCCTCACGATTTAATTTTTCGCCAATCTACAGCTTGTTCACGTAAACAATAAATTCACTTGATCGTGACATTTTGAGAGAGAATAATAATTAATCTCGATCTATAATTTTTCTCCTCTCTGCACTTTTCTAATTGCAGGTCTTAGGTTTCGGTCCGACCGCTTGATCGGGTGATGAATGGGATCTTCAGGATATCTCTTTAGGTTCCGTTTAATGTGATGTGTAATAATAAATCACAGATCGAGATTTCATCAAGTTGGTGAAGGTATATTTCATGCCATAACTGTTTATTACTGCGTACCGCGGAGGTAAGTTCATTTAGATTCGTTGTGTATATTGTGTGGGCGGATGAGGTTAGCTATCAACTTGATTGTATTTTATGACCTTTTACTTCCTCTAATACTTACCTCTGGTTTCTAGAGGAAGTATTGTATTCTACCCAAAAATTTGATGTCGAGATTTCACCGAAAATACACGTTTTGTGGCCCACCGAATAAAAGAACTGATATGTTACATTTACATGACTTTCGCTATCCTCCGTTACTTTTAATGAGTATACAAATTATTACGAAAGTACATTTTCCCATCTAATTCGTTTTAATCCGAACCAACCTTTGCAGAAATAGCTACATTACACATTTCGTTATAGATACAAAGGGAACAGCAATAGGCAAATGTTTTAAGAACTGGATGCTATATACTTGCCTTGTTTCCATGCAATCGTCAGAAAAAAATGAAAATCGATGGTAGTGATGCCAAAAAAGCGTTATTTGAAATAAATTGTGTGTTTTAAAGAGATTCTATGGTTTTCGTATAGTACGTTAACGGCTATCGCTTAGCGTTTACCAGTTAAGCAAGATTATACAGTGATATTCACAGGCTATTCAAAATATACATGTTATTAGTCATGTAAATATGTTTAATACGTCGTATTATAGTTAAAATCGTTACAGCCATTTTTAGAGAATAAAAATGTAAAAAAATGTGCCATGTAAAGGCTAATTTGGGGAGCAGGGATTTTCCTGAAAATATTCGTGTCCCATCCTCCGAAAGTACTGATTCAAAATACCAACTTTGGTACTTATCCGACATTTCATTATGCTGTACACACACATACACATACACACACGGATCTATTTTTAAAAATCTTATTTTTTACTCAGGGGCCTCAAAACATGTATTTCCAGTGAAATCTCCGTATCGAATTTTTGGGTGGAATGCAGTATCTTCTCTAACTACTATGTAATGAGGCAGTATTTTTAACACTTAAATGATTTTAGTCAAATTATATAATATATAAATTCAATAACAGCCCGCCTTGAAGCAATATGTGCATGTAGCAATATATAAAAAGTGTATATTACAGTCATTATATATGTTTATATTGTTGTATACATGTGTAATAATGTTATGCAAATGTATTGCGTAACTTACTAATGTAGGAGCTGTGAGAAAAATAGGCTAAAAGTTGCTAACAATGAGGTAAGAATGAGGTAACCTTGAGGCAATAATGAATTAGAAAGTTTAAGTGCTAATGGTAATTCTTGGAGCAACAATAATGTAATTTTTGTGACAGTTTATAAAATAGCCAATGAACAACCAGAAAAAAGCTTAATTAAATGAAGGTATTCTATTGGAGTAGGATTAGCCAACCAAAAACTCAAATACAGCAAAATTTACAAATTAAGAGTTCAGTTGCTTATAGACAGTGTTCCTAACCGGACGCGAGATGTGTCCTCGAGAAATTTAATACGTATTCAGTGTGAGACGAAAATAGTTTAAGAAAGTGCAAGTAATTAACAAAAGAATCTCTCAGCTCTCTATATCAGAGAAGTGTTATATAAATCGTGTCAAGCATTAATAAAAGGAGTGAAGTAAAATTATAATCTGTGTAAACCTACATTCTTCAGTCGCACCACTCCCTGCTAAGACATTCATGTCTCTAAAAATAAATACTGTCGGAGCCCAGGCAAACATAAATATATAATATTTAAAGAAACTGTCAAATTACAAAGTTAATATTTTTAAACTTGTGGCAAAGGCCACCGGAAAGTACATTTTTGGGGCGAAGGCTACCGGAAACAAGAATGCCCGATTCTGTTTCCCTCCACTACAGCGACAGCTCCGAGCCATTGGCAGGTGGAGCGAAAGGTGGAGGATGGCCATTAGCCCGGGGAAGAGCTCTGCGCTTCTCCTGGCGAAGGTCCGTCGGTGGCGGCCCGAGCGGCCTCTGAGGTTGCGGCGGAGGAGAATCCCCTGGGTTACCTCAGCCAAATACCTCGGAGTCACGCTCGACCGCGGCCTCACTTTCGCGCCACATGTCAGGGCAAAGGTCGGCCTCGGCCACTCCGCGCTGAGGCAGCTGTACCCTGTATTCCGCTCCACAATGCCCATACGCCTCAAACTACGCCTATATCAGGCGATTATCCCGCCCCTGATTCTTTACGGCTGCGAGGTCTGGGGATCGGCGGCAGCGACCACCATCCGCAGACTGCAAACCGTCCAGAACAGGGCGCTTCGGATGATCTATGATACTGGGCGTAGATTCCCATCACATATCCTACATACCCAATCCGGTCTCCCATACATCGTGGACGTGGTGCGGGAGAGAACCCGCACCATGTACACGAAACTCGCCTACCATACCAACCAGCTGGTTAACTCTTTGGGCCGCTATGACCATAAGGCGCCGCGGCGGAGGAAGAGCTACCGGTTGCCGAAAGACGGCTTGGGCCCCCGAGGCTGAGGTCTGCCAATCCCTCACTTCACAAACTTCCCCAAGTTAAGCAGCATTGGGCCCGGTCGCTAGCTGGATGAGTGACCATTTAGCAACGACCCGCCCTGCCGCCAACTTGAGTACCCCCATCCCATTACCTACATTCCCATCATGCTTTGCTGCCATGCCGGCCTGCTTAACTTGACGACCACACAAGCGGTCGCCCAAGTTAAGCAGCATTGGGCTTGGTCACCACGTGGTCGCTAGTCCGCCCATGAGGGGACACCGAGACCCAGCCAAAGGTAGCGCAGCAAGCTAAACTCCGCCCAAGACACATAAATCAAAAGCTTGTGTACATTCTTTTATCCTTCTATATCGCACAGGTAAAGCCGCATACGCGGCTAGGTACTGTGGCGATTACATTCCGCCCAGGTGAACCTGGGCGACCTGTTCTCGATTGCTGGATTGCTGGCTTTCCATACAAAGAAGCAACAGCACCTTTTCAGTGCGTGGTAGAGAAAGTTAAAAATAGTTAGAAAAAGGTCCGTGTGTAGGGGGCAATATAAAATAAGTGTCGTATAAATACCAAATGTGCTATTTAAGTTTAACATGTTTCAAAACTGCGATACGAAGATTTTGAAGAAAATTTGTCCATCCCAAACTACTTTTTGTATGACAAACTTTTGTTGTGTTTCATTTTTCCAAAAATTATCCTAAATGGTCCTATTAAAATAATACACATTTATATTTAGATGTAAATAAAGTTGATTATCTGGTAATAGAATGTGAAGTACTCTTCAATCCGAATGACATTTGCATAGTTGGTAACCATAAGAGATGGACAAAATCATAGTGCACAAAAATGTAGATTTCGTTGAAGCCCATAATTTATGTCAAATAATATTTTGGTGGCTTTAGAATAGGATAGGACAGGATTAGAAGCGTTGAGGGACTTAGCATCTCGAGTTAGGTAGCTTTTTTGTGCCTAGGCTGCTATCGGGGCATTCCCGGGAGGGAGGAATGAGATGAGAGGAGACATAGGGCGGTCGGAACAGGAGGCACGACAGGTCGAGGGCAGGGTCCCTAATATTTACAGATTTGAAGTCTTCGGGTTGTGGCTGATACAGCCGGCTCATACCCATGGGTCAGGAAGTTTCCCACGGTAATCAATACCTCCCGAATGTGTATTTTTGTGGCTTTAATCATTTCGTAGATATTATTTGATATTGTTTAGAATTTTCAGGTCGCAAGTCCCTAATAGTTTTTTCTCTAGGTCATGCAAAAAGCATGGTATTTCAAAACTATCACATAGCGACACGTTTTTAAAAAATCTGACTATCGCTTTAGGCAATCTTCTTGTACCTACATGTGTAAACGTTTAATGAAACTTTATCTCAATTAACAAGAAGTAGATAGATGAATAAAGTTTTGTAAGAACAGTTCGTAGAAAGGCGAGTAGAGAAAGTCATGTTAATACATCACATCAGAATTTTAGAAAAAGATTTGGGTGTATATGTGAACAGAATAAATAAAAATGGTATTGTTGTATAAATACCAAATTTGATATTTAACTACAGTAGCTTCCAAAGATTGTACAAAAATATTTACAACAAAATCACCTCATCTCAAACTTCCCTTTAAGTGCAACACTTTTTTTTGCTTTATTTTTAATTGGGGATGGTACGTCGAAACCGTTGATACCTCTATACTCTCGATTCTCAAAGTGTGTCTAATACAAATAAAAGGAATACCTCGGTAAAACGTTTACCCGATAAAAAAAGTATATGTCATACATTGTGTTTTTTAACGAGATCTATTTTTTTTTTGTGATACGGTTTACCAGTTTAGCAAAAGTCATTCTGAAATAAGAGAAATTTTTCGGGACATTCCAATAAAATTCATTACATACGTTTCGTTTGTCATAAAAATACCTTAAACATATAATACTTTAATCGTTAGAGCCATTTTAGAGAAATCAAAATATTCAAAAAAATGTTCCATGAAAAGAGTAGTCTGGGTGGGTGGATTTTCTTGAAAATATTGCTGTCGCAACTTTGAAAAATACTGAACCTAAATACCAAGTTTGGTTTATATCCGAATTTTCGTTTTTGAGTTATGCTCTATATGGATTATGGGCACCTCAAAACCTGTATTTCTGTTGAAATCTCGATATCGGATTTTTGGGTGGAATGCAATACTTCCCATACTTACTATATGCAGTAGAGAAAGTAAAAAGTTGCTGACATTTGGAGAATGTCAAATAGGAAGAATTTCGGTATTAGCGTACAATACAAAATTAGTTACATGCGTTTATACACAGAAAACTGCTAATAAGAACATAATTCAGGGAACAGGCTATCGTCTTTACAGTTTTTTATAACGTGAGTATCGAGAAATGGTGGTATTGTCTCATCATTATTTTTAATATTTTCAAAATTTTACTTTCTGTATAATAAGTAGGGGAAGTATTGTATTCCACTAAAAATTCGATACCGAGAGTTTACTGGAAATATATATTTTGAGGCCTCCTGAATCCAAAAAAAGCATTTTTGGAAACATGTCCGTTCGTGTGTCTGTGTGTCTGTGTACAGCATAACTCAGAAACGAACAGTCGGATAAACACCAAACTTGGTATTTAGGTTCAGTATCTTCCAGAAATTCGACGCAAAACTTTTCAAGAAAATCCTCCCACCCCAGAGTACCCTGTACAAGGAACATTTTTCGAAAATTTTAATGTTCTCAAAAATGGCTCTAACGATTTTGAATAAAATATTATATGTTTAAGATATTTTTTGGACAAATAAAATGTATATCTTGAATTTTTTGGGAATCTCTCCAAAAGTATTCTTCACTGTGAGCGACTTTTTCATAACTGGTAAACCATAACAGATAGACAAAATCTTACTACACAAAAAATGTAGATCGCATTAAAATATACAATTTATGTCATATACATTTTTTTTGTTGAGTGAACCATTTTCGAGATATTGCTTGTTATTTCCTTAAATTTTCCAATACTTATACTTTTTCTCAAATGGAAATTCGTAATTCACTTTTTTTGTCCTAGTAATGTAAAGAGAATCGAATACTCCACATAGCAACCAGCTCTTAAAGTATTTGACTATCGCTTAAATACTACCAATTCCCCTTGCATCTACAAGAAAATTAGCAATGAGATTAACATCTCAATATCTCGATTAACATAAAGCATACGGAGAATAAGCGTTTGTAAAAATGTTTGTACAAGTGTACAGAAAGTGATGTGAGTGTAAAACATCGGATTTTTTTAAAATGCAATCAATATCTTAGACATATTTACATGAAAAATGAACCATTTATCTTGATTTTTCACAAATAGCATGAGAAGACATTTTAACTTAGAACTACATTTTCTGTACTGGTCTAAAGTTGCCCGGCGGCTTTATTAAACGATGCACGAGTTCTTAGTTTCACCATGCATCTTTTAATCTAAGATCAAGTATATTTTTCCCTTTTGTTGTTATTTTTCAAATTATTACTTCCAGGTTTTCAGTTCGTGAAGGATATTGAATGTATTAAATTAATGATTTTTTCGGTGTGTTTTCCTTTGTAAATTTTAAATTATCAGTGTGATTACTTATTATTTACAAATTACTACAAAAGATAATTAATTTAAATAGCATATTCTAAAGTAATTATTGTATTATATTAAAATACATCGGTGATCTAATGATAAGTGGCGAACTTAGGGTACATATGTATCCTAACTGTGCCGGTTGCACACCCGGTTATTGTTAAATTTTTGATGTGAAATTGTAGAAATATTCCCGCCACAAAATTATTTTCGATAGTCTGGCATACGTATTATTGTGGTTATACTAATGTTTACATGGCAATAAGGCATATAATCTTCTGAAAAAGGATGTCCTAATGTGACGAATAAAGAGAGACGTAACTGGTACGTATCCAAGGAAATACACCGCTGACATACGAAGCAATTCCGTTCTTGTTCTAGCAGTACAATGACATATAGGATGGGGAAGCAGGAAATGAAGAGGATATTTTTCGTTTTGTTATGCTTCAGGTTGATTTCAGAGAGAAATACACACGTTTGAGTCGTTATCGTGTGGTTTCCTGTTTACCTACAGGAAGTCGAGGCTATGACTGTCGTTTGTTGTGCGTTCTTTACACACATCATGCTTTTGTGGCTTGAATTTCTTACTAGCAACTGTACTGGGGGCATTTTTTAGGTATTCCTTGTACTTTTATAAGTAATGCCATATATAAGGAAACTCAAAATGAAAATCCGCATTTCGATCCAAACCTACAGTTGCTATAGAAAACATTCGTTACATTCATATGACTTTCTCTACCCACTATAGCTTATAACTGCCTCTACCATATAATTCGGAGGCAGGGAAGGTATTGCATTCTACCCGAAAATTCGATACAGATATTGCACAGGAACTACCCGTTTTGAGGCCTCCAGAATACAAATAAACAATTTTTGGAAACATCAGTGTCTATGTGTGTTTCTGTGAACAGAATAATTAAAAAACTTTATGCTTTAGTTCAATGACCTCAAAAGATGCAACACGCCGGTTTTCAACAAAATCTCCCCAGCCCAAGCCACCCTTTACATGGAAAATGTTTAGAAAAATGGCTCTAACAATTTTGATTAAAATAACGTGTATTAAAAATATTTAAGTGACAAAATATATATCTTGAATTTTTTGGGAATAGCTTGTGACGTCCTCGTCGTTGAGAAGGAATTTTTATGATCTTGTATAACTGTAAGCGTTAAGTAATATACGAAAATGTACTACACAAAAAATTTATATCTCTGTAAAGCACACAATTTGTTTAAAACAAGTTTTTTTGTGGTATAAGCCGTTTCTGAGATATCCATTATTAAAGGTTCTAATTTTTCATTTCTTTGTCATTCTCTTAAAAGTCCTGTCGATTTTCCATTGTTTCTTATGATGTCATGTAAAGAATATGGAATTTTTAGACCAGCATATAGTGCCCAGTTCTTAAACATTTGACTATTGCTGTTCTCTTTGTGTCTATAACGAAATGTGTAATGCAGCTATTTCTGGAAAGGTTTATCTGGATTAAAATGAAGTAGACAGGAAAATAAATTTAGTAAGAATAATTTGTATACTAACTAATAAGTGAGAACGTAGAGAAAGTCATGTAGAAAAAGGAGGTAGAGAATATATCACATTAGCTTTGTTACTTTCTCTACTACGTGTAGTAGGCAGGGGAAGTATTGTGTTCCACCCAAAAATTGGATACCAAGATTTCACTGGAAATATGTTTTGAGACCCCCTGAATCCAAAAAAAGCGTTTTTTGAAACATGTCCGTGTGTGTCTGTGAACAGCATAACTCAGAAACGAACAGTCGCATAAACACCAAACTTGGTATTTAGATTCAATATCTTCCAGAGGTGCGACACGAAGGTTTTCAAGAAAATCCCCCCACCCAGGATTACCCTTTACATGGAACAGTTTTCGAAAATTTTAATTTTCTCAAAAATGGCTCTAACGATTTTGATTAAAATATCATACGTTTAATAAATTTTCAAGACAAATGAAATGTATATCTCGAATTTTCTGGGAATGTCTCTAAACGTTTTCTTCGTTGTGAACGACTTTTGCATAAATGGTAAACCATAAGAGATAGACAAAATTATACTACAAAAAATGTAGATCGCGTTAAAACACACAATTTATATCATATACATTTTTTTTGGGTGAACCATTTTCGATATATTACTTGTTATTCCCTTAAATTTTCCAATACTCTATACTTTTTCTCAATTTAGTTATTCATTTTTTTCCTGGTAATGCAAAGAGAATGGAATACTCCACATAGCAACCAGCTCTTAAAATCTTTGACTATCACTTAAAGCCTGCCAAATCCCCTTGCAACTACAAGAAGCTTAGCAATAAGATTGACATCTGGATTAACATGAAGCATATGGAGAATAAGCGTTTGTAAAAATAGTTTGTACAAGAGTAGGGAAAGTCATGTGAGTGTAACACATCAGATTGTTTTACATAGCTTCCAAAATCTAATCTTGTAAAGGCTTATTGTTATATCTACTTCTGGTTAATAGTGTCACATGAATAGAGTCATTACTGATTTAGTGATATTACTGATTTAGTGATTATATGTACAAAGGAGATTAGCCATAATAAAATGTTCAAACACGGGTCAAAATTCCTTCGGAATGAATAGGGCTTTATACACCATTTCCAGAAAGCTCAACATATAAATTCTAGCGTATAAATGTGTGGTATTTTACTTCAAAATCGTTAGATCCACTTGTGAGAAAATGAAAATTTTAAAAAATATTCCATATAAAGAGTAGCTGGCATTGAAGGATATTTTTTTAAAACCTTTGTGTCCAATCTTTGGAAGATACTGAACATAAACACCAAGTTTGGTGTTTGTTCCATATTTATAGTTTCTTTACCACCTACCTAGTAGGCAGAAAAGGTAGATATTGCATTCCACTCAAAAATTTAAAATCGGGAATTCACCGGAAATCCATGCTTTGAGGCACCTTGAATCTAAAAAAAAGCATTTTAGAAAAATGTGTGTGTGTGTGTGTGTTTGTTTGTGAAAAGCGTAGCTCAAAAACGAAAATTCATATAATTATAAAACTTGGTATTTTAGGTTCAGGTCTTCCAAAGATGCGACACGAGGATTTTCAAGACAACCAACCCCCCACCGCGAACTACCCATTACATAGAATTTTCTTAAAAATTTGCGATTTTCTAAAAATTTGCTGTAATGTTTTTGATTCAAATGCCATACATAAAAGATATTTACATGACAAATAAAATGTATACCTTGAAGTAGATAGTTTATTTTTAGTTTAGTTCCACTGTTGGGGAGCCGAACTTGAACTAGTTGCAACCGCACGTATAGTAAAAAGTTTCCGGTAGCATTCGCCCCAAATGTACTTTCTGGTGGCTTTTGCCCGAAAAAATATTTTTAAAAAAATATTAACTTTGTAATTTTAACTGTTTCTTTAAATATTATATATTTATGTTTGCCTCGGCTGCGTCAGTATTATTGTTAGAGACATGTTTCTCTTTGCAGAGTTGTGGTGCGGCTGAAGAATGTAGGCTTAAACAGATTATACTTTTACTTCACCCCTTTTATTAATGCTTGACACGATTTAAATAACACTTTGCTGATATAGAGAGATGTGAGATATTTAAATGAATTACTGGCAGTTTTTAACACCTAAGCTATTTTTTGTCTCGCACAAAATACATATTAAAATTCTCGAGCACACATTTCGTGTCCGATTAGGAACACTATCTACAATCAACACGTCCAGTTAGGAGCACTGTCTTCAAGCAACTGACTTGATTTCTACCGCCAAATTTGTAAATTTCTGTATTTCAAGTCTCTGATTGGCTATTCCTAATCCAATACAATACCATCATTTAACTAAAGCTTTTTCTGGTTGTTGGGCGGCGCCGTGGCCGAGTGGTTAGACCGCTCGCCTCCCATCTAGGCGACCCGGGTTCAATCCCAGGGGCCTGCATGTGGGATTTGTGGTGGACGAAGCGGCGTCTGGGCGGGTTTTCTCCGGGTTCTCCGGTTTCCCCCGCCATTCATTCCACCAACTGCTCCATCATCACCTTTCCTTTCATCCATTTCACCAACATTTCGTTTCATCTACTTCCTTCATCCCATACCAGGCATCGGGCTGATCACCCATCCTGGATGCTCTGTCTGATCCATGAGTGCCTGCTCCTCGACGGGCCTCTGACCCCAGGCACCCGCTTGTAAGTCCTGGGGGGTGTAAGTCCTACATAAGAGGAGGGTAAACAGATAATGAATGAATGAATGAAAATTTTTCTGGTTGTTGATTGGCTATTTTTATAAACTGTCACTAAAATTACATTATTGCTTCCAAGAATTACAATTAGTATTGTTAACTTTAAAATTCATTATTGCCTCAAGGTTACCTCATTGCTACCTCATTGTTAGCAACCTTTAACCTATTATTCTCACAGCTCCTACATTATTAAATTACGTAATACATTCAGATAACATTATTACATTTATACAATAATATAAACATATATAGTGACTGTAATATACAATTTTTGTATTGTCTCGTACACATATTGCTTTAAGGCGGGCTGTTATTGATTTTTTTTATTATATAATTTGACTAAAATCATTTAAGTGTTAAAAGTACTCCCTCAACCTTGAATTTTCTGGGAATAGCCTATGAATTGCTCTTCTAGTAAGGAATCTTCTATAATCTTATGTAACTTAAACGATAGAAGAAATCTACTACACAAGAAATGTAGATGTCTTTAAAACACACAATTTATTTCAAATAGTTTGCTTTTGCATCAACCGTTTCCGAGATATCCATTATTAATGGTTCGAATTGTTCAATACATGAATATTCTTTAAAGACCTTTCAACTTTCTTTGTTTCTTCGATTGCATAGAAATAGCATGGAATTTAATGGTAGCGTACAGCGACCAGCTCTTAAACATTTGACAATCGCCATTCCCTTTGTATCTATAACGTGTAGCGGTTCCTCCTTAGTAGACCCCACTAAGTTAATGATGATGGATGCTGTATTGCATACCTGTAGGTCGCCTTGATGCCCGTTCTCTCGTGATGTATCTCGACGTTCTCGTAGACTGGAAGCTGATAATCATATATCTATATTCTTGTTTGTGTGTGTTAATATGTCGTAACTATTATTTTATAATTGTGCCACGGCTGCTGTATTTGTGTTGGAGAACACTTGTTTCTTGTCAGGGTTGGGGATGGAGAAGGTTAAAATATTTTGCACACACGTATTCTGTTAATTACTTCACTTGTATTTTAGATAAACCACATATGATTCACAATTCACTATCACCTTTGTCGTGTTAAAATATGTATCACTGGTAGACTTTAACAAGCTTCTGTTAGCGTTCCCTTCAACCGTTTTTCCTAACGTACGTATTTTAATTATAGGCATATATCAATCTACCTGATTGGTGCTACTATCCAGTAACATCCAATAACAGTTTATGTTACATATATATGTTTATAGACTTCCATCGTGTTAATTATGATCCAAAATTCGTTACATACTTACGTAGATATTACTGGATTTCTCGTAATTTTATATTACCGGTTATATAGCTAACATATTATTTAGCTATTATATTTTAAATGATATAACGTTATATACTTGTTCTCTACCATATGTACATTATCAATATATGTGTTTTAACATCCTCTTAATTATTATATGTAGGTACTACAATATTAGCAGATAAAATACATAACACGTAAAACTTAGAAAAAAAAATACTACGGTAAGAAATTGTTAATGTTTTGATGCTTAGAAGCTGTGAATTAGATATCTTATTACATTAATGAGTTATTATTTTAGTTAGCCGTGGCTGGTATTGTATGTTGCTTCAAACGAAATGTGTATTGTAGCTATTTCTGCAAAGGTTTATTTGGATTAAAATGAAACAAATAGAAAAAATAAGCATTAGTAAGAATAAATTATATACCCACTAATAAGCGACAAAGTGTAGAGAGAGAGTCTTGTGAAAGTAACAAGTCAGATTTTTTAAATGTTTTTTCAGGGGTCTTAAAACATGCATTTCCAATTAAATATCGCTACAGCATTTTTGGGTGGAATGCAATGCATTCGCTACATACTACAAACTGGTAGCGAAATTAATTAAATACTGAATTATACCTTTCATTACAATTCTTTCCAAATGTTGGTTGATATAAAGAAATGTCATTGGAAGTATGCCGCAAAAATTTGGTTCAAATCAAAATAAACGAGTGAAAGGTCTTTAAGTCACTAGTGTGTATATTTGAACATACGCAATATTTCTGTTTTGTGTAAGCAAACCCACACATATATTTATGACAGCTGATCCCAAGAACTATGCTGTATGTATGCGGAGGGGGTATTCATCCACGGAAATGCCTGAGACGGCCCACACAACGGAAACACATATACATTCTGAAGCGCTCTTTTGGCGATAAAATCCAACCGTTTCTTTCTTAACTGCCTTTAATGAATACGATGCACAGAATTCTGTTTCCGGTCTTTTTTCATGGAGAAAAACGAGGGGCGTTAGTCATCGCAATGTTTAACCGTTTCATAGCAACAGGCAGTGTGAGATGTTATCGCATTTAAGTTATTTAGCAAACATATACCCATAAAGTCAAGGCCTTCTGTAACACCAGTCGCTTTAATGAGTGCAAAGCAAGGTTATTTTGAAACATAAAAACTTTGATGTGTTGCACTCCCATGACTTTCTCTACTCTTGTACAAACTATTTTTACAAACGCTTACGCTCTATCTACTTCATGTTAATCAAAATAAACATTTGCAGAAACTGTCTTATTGCTAATTTTCTTGTATGTACAAAAGGAATATGGTAGGGTTTAAGCAATAGTCAAATCTTTTAACAGCTGGTTGCTATGTGGAGCATTCCAATCTCTTTGTATGTATAAGACATAAAAAAACAAAGAAAAAAAAACCAATAAGGATTCCCAATTAGAAAAAGTATAAGTATTTGAAAAGTCAAACAAATAACAAGAAATATGGTTCGCTCGACAAAAAAAAAAAAAAAGTAGATGCCATAAATTGTGTGTTTTAACGAGATCTATATTGTTTGTGCAGTAAAATTTAGTCTATCTTTTACGTATACTACTTATGCAAACGTCATTCAGAACGAAGAGGACTTTTAGGTATATTCCCAGAAAATTCAAGGTATACATATCATTTGTCATGAAAGTATATTAAACCTATGATATTTTAATCGAACTCGTTAGACATTTTTGAGAAAATCAAAATTTTCGAAAAATGTTCCGTGCAAAGGGTGAATTTTCTTGAAAGATACTGAACCAAATATCAGGTTTGGTATTAATCCGACTTTTCGTTTTTGAGTTATGCTGTTGACAGACACACAAGCATACAGACACACACACACGCACACACGGATCTTTTTAAAACTATTTTTTTTTTGGATTCAGGTTGGGTCAAAACACGTATTTCCGTTGAAATCTCGATATTGCATTTTAAGGTGGAATACATTACTTCCCCTACATACTATATGTAGTAGAGAAAAAACAAATCTTAAGTATTTCACTCACATCACTTTCTCTACTCTTGTACAAACTATTTTTACAAACGCTTATTCTCCATATGCTTCATGTTAATCGAAGTAAACATTTGCAGAAATAGCTCATACTCGTAGTAAGAATAGTTTGTATACCCACTAATAAACGACACAAGATAGAAAAAGGCGTGTGAATGTATCGCATCAGATTTTTTTACTTTTTCTACTGCTATAGTAAGGGGAAATACTGCATTTCACCCAAAAATTTGATACCGAGATTTCACCGGCAATTCATGTTTTGAGGTGCCCTGAAACAAAATAAAGCATTTTTGGAAACATGCTCCTGTGTGTCTGTCTGTGAACAACATAACTCAAAAACGAAAAGTCGGATAAATACCAAACCTGGTGTTTGAGTTTAGCATCTTCTAAGGATGCGACACGATGGTTTTCAAGAAAATCCCTCACCCCAAACTACCCTTTACGTGGAAAACGTTTCGAAAGGTTTTATTTCCTAAAAATGGCTTTATCAATTTTTATTAAAATAACTATATGAAAGATATTTACGTCACAAATAAAATTTATATCGTGAATTGTCTGGAAATCCACTTCATTCGGAAGCAGTTTTGTATAATCCTGTTCAACTTGTAAATGTTAAACGATAGACCGAACACGTACCACATAAAAAAATGTAATCTCTTTAAAACACACGATCTGCTTCAAATAAGCTCTTTTTTGTAGCATAAGCCGTTTCTGAGATATTCGTTATTAAAGGTTAGAATTGTTCAATGCTTATTTTAAAGTCTCATCAGTTTTCAGTTGTTTCTCACAATTGTCTGGAAATAGTATCGAATTTTAAGGTCACCATATAGGGTCCAGTTCTTAAACATTTGACTGTCGCTGTGCTCTTTGTATTTATAACGAAATGTGTAATGTAGCTATTTTTTCAAAGTTTATTTGGATTATATGTAGAAGATAGAAAAATAAAGTTTTGTTAAGATTAGTTTGTATACCGCTAATAAATATAGAGGGCATAGAAATTCATGTGAAAGTATCATATTAGTATTCTTTTTTCGATTGTTGCTGGTTGTGCATTTTCAAATGTTTAATTTGGCGGCCTGAGAGTGGAGAATCTTCATATTTATC
Source organism: Deroplatys truncata (assembly GCA_030765065.1). Taxonomy (NCBI): domain Eukaryota; kingdom Metazoa; phylum Arthropoda; class Insecta; order Mantodea; family Mantidae; genus Deroplatys; species Deroplatys truncata. The sequence continues at coordinate 61,539,239 of CM060978.1, read as the reverse complement.
GGTTTCCTCCCTATTTTGTTGAATATTAATGTTGGGGTTTTTATCTTATTAGAAAATTGTAGCCTTTATGTTATTAAATACCTACGGGACTAAAGATAAGGTAAATCGTCTATTGCAATTATCCAAAATATTACTCAAATTGTGGAGATTTAAAAAAAGGTATTTCCAGATTTCGGAAGTGAGTTGGGGAGGGAGGTTAATTACATCAGAAGTATAACATCCGCCTATATTTTATACGCATTTCCGCGAATATCAGGGATTTTCAATCGTTATTAGAAATATCAAGGGATTTTACAAATATGTAATTGTAGGGGTAAAGAGAAAGGTCCATCAGAAAAATTTCTACGCGGCATTCTCGAATCGCCATCCACTTCGTTCGCATAGGCACTTAAATACGACATCCGGGATGGTAAAATAGCTCTACTGATTTATCATTGCATTATGCAGCACTACTTGCTTTTGTTTGTTTTATTTAAAAGCGTTATGGTATTGCTAACGTTGTCGCCGCGTTCGAGACAAGTGTATTTGGTGTACTAATATTTCGCTTTGATTGTCATATCGATCTAACCACATACTGTTTGTGTATTACTAATTAAATATCTCGTATATTAATACGGTTATCATATGAATACTAATGTAATATAACATTAAATACAACTGCTGGAATATTTGGGTTTGGTATTCTGTCGCGTACAGGACCACGGTTCGAGCGCCTTGGGCATGAATGTGTGCAGAAGGTATAGCAGAAAAAACAAAACACAGCAATGGCAACATAGGAGGAAAAATCTGGTGTGTTACACTCACATGAATTTCTCTACTCTTGTACAAACTATTTTTACAAACTCTTATTCTCCATCTATTTCATATTAATCGAGATAAACATTTGCAGAAACGATCTTTTGACATGCAAAGAGAATTACATTTTACACATAACGACCAGTTCTAAAAATATTTGACTATCGCTTAAGGCGTACTATGTTCCCCTTGTTTTGTATTTGCAAGGGCAATATAGAAATACAGTAGCTTTTAAGCATAGACATATCTCTTAATAGCTGGTTGCTATTCTTTTTGCAACAGACTAATACTCTTTGCATATCCAAGACAAAAAAAAATGAAGTAAAACAAATTCCCATTTGAGAAAATAAGTATTGAAAAATTTGAGGGCATAACAAGCAATATCTCGAAAATGGTTCACTCAACAAAAAAATTGTGTATGACATAAATTGTGGATTTTAACGAGATCTACATTTTTGTGTAGTAAAATTTTGTCTATCTCTTATGGTTTACCAGTTATGCATAAGTCGTTCACAATGAAGAATGCTTTTGGAGACATTCCCAGAAAACTCAAGATATACATTTTATTTGTCATGAAAATATCTTAAACATATGATAATTTAATCACAATATTTAGAGCCATTTTTGAGAAAATTAAAATTTTCGAAAAATGTTCGATGCAAAGGGTAATCTGGGGTGGGGGATTTTCTTGAAAACCTTTGTGTCGCATCTCTGGAAGATGCTGAACTTAAATACCAAGTTTGGTGTTTATCCGACTGTTCGTTTCTGGGTTATGCTGTTCACAGACACACACATAGACACACTCACGGAAATGTTCCAAAAATGCTTTTTTTGGATTCAGGTGTCTCAAAACATATATTTACGGTGAAATCTCGGTATCGAATTTTTGGGTGGAATACAATACTTCCCATACTTACTATACGTAGTAGAGAAAGTAAAAAGGACTGAAAATAAATTGTGAAGCATAACTAAATCTGTCGTACCCTCTGATACTTTAGAGGCACCAGCTCCAAAAGAAACATATAGTATAAACAAAGGATAATGATTTGCACATATTATACGTTTCCCATTAATAAAAACGCACAGTCTGTGCCGAAACAAGGTAGCTAGTGATAAAATGTGATATTGTACACACAAAAACGTCACCAGCTAATGAAGCACATTTCTTTAGCTCTTGATTTAATTAACGACAAACCAAAACAAAGGAGACTCTTGTTTAATGAACTGCAACAAGAGAAACAAAAGACAGTCTCCTCCCTGTCGCCCTGTTTCTCTCTAAGTACAATTTTGTGTTTATAACTACGAACATGTTCTCAAATAACTCTAAAGCAAATGGCATGTTACAGACGTTTTCAAAATCAAGACTTTAAAGTCTGAATCAGAGTTAATAATGTTGTTATGTCTGGTCCCCCGAGTGTGTCGCTAACAAAGATGGGCGGCCACTTTCGTGGTGTGGGGCCACAGTTCGAATTTCGGTACTCGTGAGTTGCCTAGATATGTTTTTCTTTCCTTTTTCTTTTTCTTTACTGTTTACCTATAGCAAATAGAGGAAGAATTGCATTTCAGCCTAAAGCTCCATGCCGAGATTTCACTGGAGATAAATGCTTTGGGAGTCTTTAACCCAAAAAAGAACTGATATACTACATTCAAATAACTTTCATCCTCCCTAGTCTAGGGGTAAATTGCTAGACTCTAGTTCCTGAGGTTGCGGGTTCAATCCCCTCGGAGGATGTTTTCAGGCGTAAAAATCCCTAGTATGGCTTCCTTCAGAAGGGAAGTGTAGTCAGTGGTCCCGTGTCGTAGTTTTACAGCACGTTAAGGAACATCAGGTCTGACAAAGAGGCGTCTGAGAAAAATTTACGGTCTTTCACGCCAAAAAAAGAAGGGGACGCAAAACACCATAGCACTAAAGAACGTCCAGGAATAAAAACTCAACGTGTTGTATAAATATTCTAATGAAAGCTTATATTTCTATCTACTGCATTGTAATCCAGATAAACTCAGTAGAAATAGTTACATAACACATTTCTTATCGATACAAGGAGAACAGCGACAGTAATTGTTTAAGATCTGGACGCTATATGCTGGCCTAAAATTCCATACGCGAGAAACAACTGAAAATCAACGAGACTTTAAAAGGAATGACAAGTATTATGCATCGCTTGGTATTTAAATTTAGAATCTTCCAAGGATGTGACATGAAGTTTTTGATGAAAATCGCCCTATCACAAACTACTCTTTTTATTGAAAGTTTTCGATTTCATTTTAATTTCTCAAAGTGGCTCTAAGGTTTTTTTTATAGTACAATAGGTTATAATATATTTTTATTATATGTTTAAATATTTTTTGAGTTTTTCTTTTTTGGAAATACCCGGTAGAATCGGCTTCATTTTGACAGACTTTTGTATAATTGGTAAACCGTAAGAGATAGACCAAATTTAGCTCAACAAAAACAAAACATTCACATTAACTTAAAGCAGACTACTTAGGTCGCCTTAATCATTTACGGGATAATCTTTCTTATTGCTTTTAAAGTTCAAATACTTAAAACTTTTTTCAAGTGATAATCGTTTACTTGTTACATTCTCTACCACGCACATAGTAGGCAGAATAGATATTGCATTCCACCCAAAAATTCTATACAGAGTTCACCGGAAATACATGTTTTGAGATCCCCTTGAATCTGAAAAGGGCATTAAAATTCCGTATGTGACAGCATAACTTAAAAACGAAAAGTCGGATAAGTACCAAAATTGGTATTTAAGTTCAGTACCTTCCAAAGATGCTACACAAAGATTTTCAAGAAAATTCTCTACCCTAAACTACACTTTACATTGATGATTTTTAAAATTTATGATTTTCTAAAAATGGCTCAAACGATTTTGATTAAAATACCTTGTATTAAATATATTTACATGGTAAATAAAATGCATATCTTGAATATTCTGGAAATAGCCTGAAGTTGTCTCCATTTGGGAATGAATTTGGTGTAATATTGCATAACTGGTAAATGTTAAGCTATAAACGAAAAAAACACACAATTTATCTCGAATAAGTTTTTTTGTGGCATAAGCTATTTCTGAGATATTCGTTATTAATAGTTCTCATTGTTTAATACTTTGTCATTTTATAAACGTCATTTGGTTGTTCCTCGCGATTGCATGGAAACAGTATGGAATTTTAAGGTCAACGTATATTGTCCAGTTCTTAAACATTTGACTATCGCTGTTCTCTTTGTATCCTAACGAAATGTGTAATGTAGCTATTTCTACAAAGATTAATTTGGATTAAAATGTAGTAGGTGGAAAAATAAGCTTTAGTAAGAATAGTTTGTATACCCACTAATAAACGATAGAGAGTAGAGAAGGTCATGTGAAGTATCACATCAAAAGTTGTTTTTTTCTAGTGTCCATGCAAAGATCTTATAGTTTCAAAGATATCATGTAACGGCACGCTTTTTATAAATTTGAATATCGTTTTAGTTTTCGTATCTTCGTAGGCTGTAGTGTCTCCGAAGCAGTGGTGGAAATCTTTATTGAAAAAGACAAGAACTCTGTAAACGTGTAACAAATATTTATCATGATTAACAAGGATTTGTTAGAGGAATAGGCTTCGGTAAGAGCAGTGAGTAGAGAAAGCCATGTGGATGCAACACATCTGATTTTTGGAAGTGAGCATCGTTTTCAATGCTTGTTTCTTTAAAGTGATGTCACTGTTCAGTTAGTTCTCGCGATGTCATTGAAAGAGTATGGGAATTAAAGAGGTAGATGCATAACGACACACTTCACTATGTATTCTATTTTTACTTTCTCTACTACGTATAGTAAGTAGGCGAAGTATTGCATTCCACCCAAAAATTTGATACCGAGATTTCACCGGAAATATATGTTTTGAGGCCTCCTGACTAAAAAAAAATCTGATGTGTTACACTCGCATGACTTTCTCTACTCTTGTACAAACTATTTTTACAAACGCTTATTCTCCATATGCTTCATGTTAATCCAGATGTTAATCTTATTGCTAATTTTCTTGTGGTGCAAGGGGAATGTGGTAGGCTTTAAGCGATAGTCAAATATTTCGAGAGCTGGTTGCTATTTGGCGCATTCCATTCCCTTTGCCTGTCCAGGACATAAAAAAGGAATAACGAATTCCCATTTGAGAAAAACTAAGTATTAGAAAATTTAACGGAATAACAAGCAATATCTCGAAAATGGTTGATTCAATAAAAAAAATGTATATGACATAAATTGTGTATTTTAACGCGATCTACATTTTCTGTGTAGTAAAATTTGTCTATCTCTTATGGTTTACCAGTTATGCAAAAGTTGTTCACAATGAAGAATACTTTTGGAAACATTCCCAGAAAATTCAAGATATACATTTTATTTATCATAAAAGTATCTTAAATATATGATATTTTAATCAAAATCGTTAGAGCCATTTCTGAGAAAATTAAAATTTTCGAAAAATGTCCCATGTAAAGGGTAATCTGGGGTGCGGGGATTTTCTTGAAAACTGGTAAATCATAAGAGATAGACAAAATTTTACTACACAAAAAATGTAGATCGCGTTAAAATACACAACTTATGGCATATGCATTTTTTGTTGTTGAGTGAACCATTTTCGAGATGTTGCTTGTTATTCCCATAAATTTTCCAATACTTATACTTCTTCTCAAATGGAAATTCGTTATTCATTTTTTTATGTCCTAGACATCCAAAGAGAATGGAATGTGCCGCATAGCAACCAGCTGTTAAGATATTTGACTATCGCTTAAATACTACCATATTCCCCTTGTACCTACAAGAAAATTAACAATAAGATTAACATCTCGATTAACATGAAGCATATGGAGAATAAGCTTTTGTAAAAATAGTTTGTACAAGAGTAGAGAAAGTCATGTGAGTGTAACACATCAGATTTTTTCAATTGGGTCACCGACCTTGTCCATAATCAACATGATTTTCTAAAATGCATTCTTTTTAGTGACGAGTGCTTACTCTCTCTGAAGGTCTTGCCCATTCTGAAGTACTCGATACTGGTCTGTGCAAAATCCAACTTGGATGCGTGAAACTAATGACCCACGTGCTCTTAGAGTTATGTTGTGGTGTGACCTTTTAGTGATGTAGTGGTGGACCCATGTGTGTTTGAAGGTGAAGTAGTTTAATTTTGTGGTGTTGTATTTTATTTCGACTGTTAGGGAGCCGAACTTGAAGTAATTGCCACCGCACATATGGTAAAAGGTTTCCGGTAGTCTTCGCCCCAGGTTTAAAAATATTAACTTTCTAATTTTGACTGTTTCTTTAAATATTATATATTTATGTTTGCCTCGGCTGCGTCAGTATTAATTTCTAGAGACATGAATATCTTAACAGGGAGTAGTGCGGGTAAGAATGTAGGCTTACACAGATTATAATTTTTACTTCACTCCATTTATTAATCCTTGACACGATTAAAATAACACTTCACTGAGATTATTTATTAATTACTTGCACCTTTTAACACGTAAAATATTTTTGTCTCACACTGAATACGTATTAAATTTCTCGAGGACGCGGCTCGCATCCGGTTAGGAACATTGTCTACAAGCAACTGTCTTCTGTAAACTTTGCTCCATTTCAGTTTCTGATTGGTTAATCCTACTCCAATAGAATACCTTTGTTTAACTTAAGCTTTTTTCTGGTTGTTGATTGGCTATTTATAAACTGTCTCAAAAATCACATTATTGCTGCTCCAAGAATTACCGGTAGCATTACTAATCATTCTAATTCATTGCCTCAAGGTTATCCTATTGTTACCTCATTGCTAGCAACTTTTAACCTATTATGCTCACAGCTCCCACATTATCAAACTACGCAATACATGCACATAACATTATTGAACATGTACATAATAATATAAACATTAATACTATGGCTGTTACATAATTTTTATATGTTATTTTATACACACATTGCTTTTAAGGCGGACTGTTATTATAATTTTATATTATATAATTTGACTGAAATCATTTAAGTGTTAAAAATACTGTCTCAAAAGTAACGTGAATGAATATTCGTACAGTGAATAACTATATTCTGTCGTATTGGATTTCCTAGATGGAATGTCACTGGTCAGGCGGCAGAGCCTGTGGTTTCAGCAAAACGACCTTTGTTCATTATGCCATAATGGTTCGAAGAAGACTGGACACCTTGTTTGATCGCCAATGGATTGGACGGGGTGGTCTATAGCCTTGGCCTGCCCGCTCACCTAATCTGAGACAGCTAGATTTTTTTTTTCTGGAGGTGTGTGAAACACAATGTTTTTGAGATTCAACCAGCATTTCTGGAAGACCTGCAAAACGGATCAATGATGCCATTCATTGTATTTCACAGGCTAAACTTTCAAAAGTAATTGATGAAATGCAGGATTGAGTGAGGCATTGTTTTCAGGTTAATGGACAGTACTAGCTGTTATTGTTATCAAATCATAAATTCTAAATAGTCTAAAGAGCCTTGCTGTGAAGTTTATGGAAGAACATTTTTAATCTACGTTCTATGCAAACAGAACAAATGTAAGAACAATTAAATGTAGTTGTATATAAAGACATTAGGGTCCAAATAAAAATAGGATAAAATGTGTTTGTTTGTGGTGAACTGTTGTGATTTGGGACAAAATGGGGGTAATTTGAGTGGTTGGTAGCATTTCATAGTGTTGCCATTTGTCAAGTAACTTTTGGGGCACACAGTACATAGAAAATTAAAAATAAAGAATACGAAAATTGTCATTTCATCCACGAAACTCTTAGATATTTCACATTTTTAGAATACCTTATAATGAAAAATATATTGTAGAATACAGCCACTTATGAGCTCAATCGTGTCTCTAAAAATTTGAAGTGTTAGGTTCATGTGACCTTCTCTACCCTGTATTGTTTATTAGTGTGTATACAAATTATTATTATTATGCAAGCTTATTTTGCTATCTACTTCATTTTAATTGAGATAAACCTTTGCAGAAATAGTATATTGCACTTTCGTTATAGAAACAATGGGAACTGCGATAGTCAAATGTTTAAAAACAAGGTGCTAAATGGTGGACTTAAAATTCCATATTTTTTCCATCCAATCACAAAAAACTACTAAATGACGACAGGACTTCAAAAGAATGACAAATTAGTGAACAATACGTACCATTAAAAACAGATACCTCGGGATGGCTTATGCAACAAAAATTATTTGAAATAAATCGTGTATTTTAAAGATATCTACCTTTTTTGTGCAGCACATTTTTGTCTATCGTTCGAAGTTATACAAGATTATATAGAATTGTTTCCGAATGAACAGGACTTCGCAGGTTGTTCCAGGAAATTCACCATAATACGTTTTGTTTGTAATGAAAATACCTTTAATATATGTTATTTAATCAAAGAAAAATTAGAATATATACTTCAGGAAGACTAAAAGATCAAACTAGATGATGATAAAAGACTAAGTCACCTCCTCCAAAAAAAGATGCATTGAGCTTTCGGTCGGTTAAAAGTAAAGCTATTGCTCCTGCAAGAACTGGAAGAGACAATAGCAGTAGAACAGCAGTAATTCATAATTAATTAGAGCAACGTATCAGAAAATTAAAAACTTAAACAATCTTCCATTTGTCAAGGGTAGCTTCTTGTCTCATCTTAGGAAGATGTCAACTTAAATACCAAGTTCGGTGTTTATCCGACACACACGCATACCTATATGGGCCTTTTTTAAAACAATTCCTTTTTACTTTCTCTACTACGTATAGTAAGTAGGGGAAGTATTGTATTCCACCCAAAAATTCGATACCGAGATTTCATCGGAAAACATGTTTTGAGACCCCCTGAATCCAAAAAATTTTTTTTGGAAACATGTCTGTGTGTGTCTGTGTGTCTGTGAACAGCATAACTCAGAAACGAACAGTCGGATAAACACCAAACTTGGTATTTAGGTTCAGTATCTTCCAGAGATGCGACTCGAAGGTTTTCAAGAAAAAACCCCCTACCCCAGGTTACCCTTCGCATGGAACATTTTTAAAATATTGTAATTTTCTCAAAAACAGCTGTAACGATTTTGATTGAAATATCATATGTTTAAGATATTTTCATGACAAATGAAATGTATATCTGGAATTTTCTGGGAATGTCTCCAAAAGCATTCTTCATTGTGAACTACTTTTGCGTAACTGATTCACCATAAGAGATAGACAACATTTTACTACACAAAAAATGTAGATCGCGTTAAAATACACAATTTATGTCCTTTACATTTTTTTTTGTTGAGTGAACCATTTTCGAGATATTGCTTGTTATTCCCTTAAATTTTCCAATACTTACACTTTTTCTCAAATTCGTTATTCATTTTTTTATGTCCTGGACATAGAAAGAGAATGGAATGCGCCATATAGCAACCAGCTCTTAAAAGATTTGACTATCGCTTAAAACCTAATATTGCCCTTGCATCTACAAGAAAATTAGCAATTAACATCTCGATTAACATGAAGCATATAGAGAATAAGCGTTTGTAAAAATAGTTTTACAAGAGTAGAGAAAGTCATGTGAGTGTAACACATCAGATTTTTTAGATTGAGAGGGCCTCGAAATATGTATTTCCGGTGAAATCTCGGTATCGAAGTTTTGGGTGGAATGCAATACCTTCTCTAACTACGTGCTAGAGAAATTAAAAATGGTCTATATTCTATAAACGCACTTGTACATTAATAGAGTTTTGTGGTTTTAACGTTTTTTCTGACATCTAAACAGGCGATAGATGAAGGGATGTTCACGGTTGTATCATTATTGACCGGCATCTTATTTACTACACCATGAAGACGGTTTTAAACTGCCTATATTGCGGAGGAATTATTTTTTTTTAATCACATTAAACGCATATGGCGCGCACAAGACGGTTTTACCAACCTCATAAAGTTCACGTTAGTGGCTGACCATGGATACACTCCTACCAAAAGGGGCAATATCTCTAATAGGAATCGAAAAAAAGGGGTGTGTCCGTTTTCTCACCCTCGCTCGGTTTGCGTGTTTTCTCCCCTCTGATTAACATGACTTTGTGGTATATCTGTGCACCCCTTTACTTACTCTTCATTATTATTATGTTGGTATCCCCTTATGGGCCATAGGATCTTATTTGTGCAGGTCGTACGTTCGGGTTTAAAAGCCTAATCATGTTGGCGGGACCTGGACCTTCTGGAAGATAAATACTTCCTGGGGGTGGTCGCATCTCCCCCGGGGGCGGCGCGTCCTCATCCATAGTCTCTAATTGTCTTCTTTACGAGTCCTTAAGGACAACGCAGATCCTGCCTCCTCGCAGAAACCGGGTCTATAATTGATGTGTAGACTTATAGTTACGCAATATGTTATTTTAAGCTCCTATCAGTTATAAAAATCTGAGCACTTAATTCGATGTACAAATAAATCTAATGTGTTACAGTATAAGAATATCCCCATCTTCTACAAAATATTTATAAAAATATTATTCTAGATAACCTACTCAAGAAGGTAGTTTCTGCCCCACGTATGGTACAATGTTTCCGGTAGCCTTCGTCCCAAATGTACTTTCCAGTGGCCTTTGCCCCAAGTTTAAAAAATACTAACTTTGTAATTTTTTTGCTGTTTCTTTAAATATTATATATACATATATATACATATTAATGTTTGCCTCGGCTGCGTCGGTATTTATTTTTAGAGACATGGATGTCTTAGCAGGGAGTGGTGCGGCCGAAGAATGTCGGCATACACAGAATAACATTTGTTTTTTACTTTAAACTTATTAATGCTTGACACGATTTAAATAACACTTCACTGTGAGATTCTTTTGTTGATTACTTGCAATGTTTAACACGTAAACTATTTTCTTCTCACAATGAATACGTATTAAACTTTTCGGGGACACATCTCGCGTCTGGTTAGGAACGCTGTCTATAAGCAACTCACTTCTGAATTTGTACAATTTGCCCTATTTCAGTTTCTGATTGGCTAATCGTACTCCAATAGAATACTTTCATTTAACTTAAGCTTTTTTCTGGCTGTTGATTGGCTATTTATAAACTGTCTCAAAATTTACGTTATTGTTGCTCCAATAATTACCAGTAGCATTTAAACTCTCTAATTCATTATTGCCTCAAGGTTACCTAATTGTTACCTCATTGTTAGAAACTTTTAACCTATTATTCTCACAGCTCCTACATTATTAAATTACGTAATACATTCACATAACATTATTGAACATGGTTACAATAATATAAACATATACAATGACTGTTACATATATTTTTGTATATTATTTTATACACATATTGCTTTAAGTCGGGCTGTTATTGAATTATATATATTATATAATTAGACTGAAATCATTTAACTGTTAAAAATACTGCCTCACTACATAAGAGGACAATCTACTCTGAAATCGTCAATAATTACATTTTCTGTTTTAGGCACTAATAAAAATATTATTTCCAGTTTCAGAAAATATATACTTTTTGGAGATTAGGAGGTCTTTTAAGACATTTAAATACAATTTAAATGCTAGTCTGCATTCTTTTTAAGCTGGCATACGCCCCTTTTTAGAACATTTTTGTTCGTTCAACAACGGACGAGTATATCATGCCCAGTTTAGGAATCTTCAGAAGGCCAGGAACAAGTAAAGGTAATCAAAAACCTGAAGTAATCCAGGAATGAAGGTGCAGATGATTATGATCCTGGAATGTACTGAAGTGTGTCAGAATTTTAATGCTCAAACTTTGAGCTTAGTTTTCTCAAAACAACATTTTAGTATACTTGCGTACCTTTTAGTCAGAAAGTATGAGAGTTAGAGAGCTGTAATTTTCAGCACATGTATAAAACACATAGCTAAACTTTCCGAACTACAATTATAATTTTATAATGCATATTAGTGATATTAAGAAAGCAACAACGCTGCAAATTTTCCACATTTTCACATTTTTTACTTTGCAAATATTTCTTTTTTCAATTTCTAGTGAACTGATATTCATAACTAAACAATTGAGATTCAGAGGATAGTGATTATACTAAGAATAAGCGTGCAAAAGTGTAATTCTGTACTGTAAGTAGTATCAGAGAAAAATCTACATGAATTCACATGTTTTTGAGAGTAAATGTTATTACTTTTCTGCTGAATAAATACTTTCTACGGACTCAAATACACAAGCTATGAATGCAAACAACTACTTAAAATAATTGTCATGATAATTCATCAAAATTTCAGGATAAACCGTTGATAACTTTAAGAGCAGTGGTAATTTAACACACATAAGGTGTAACTTCCATGTATTCAGACTACTTTGTCTCCTTAAGTCAGCTGTCCACTTTTCAGCGGCTGCCTCCAATTTTTATCCGCCATAGAGATACATTGTTAAACTGTCCGTTTTTTATGCCAAATTTAACCATAACATTTTTTACTTTCTCTACTACGTATATTAAGTAGGGGAAGTATTGTATTCCACCCAAAAATTCGATACCGAAATTTTACCGGAAATACATGATTTGATGTGCCCTGAATCCAAATAAAGCATTTTTGGAAACATTTCCGTGTGAGTATGTGTGTGTGTGTGTGTCTGTGAGCAGCATAACTCAAGAACAAAAAGTCGGATAAATAGCGAACTTGATATTTGAGTTTAGTATCTTCCAAAAATGCGACACGAAGATTTTCAAGAAAATCCCTCCTACCCAGATTACCCTTTACATGGAACATTTTTCGAAAATATTGATTTTCTCAAAAATGGTTCTAAGGATTTTGATTAAAATATCATACGTTTAAGATATTTTCATGGAAATGAAATGTATATCTGGAACTTTCTGGGAATGTCTCATATAGTCCATTTCATTCTGAATGACTTTCGCACAACTGGTAAACCGTAAGAGATATACAACATTTTACTACACAAGAAATGTAAATCTGTTAAAGCACATAATTTAGGTCATATAAGCTTTTTTTGTTGAGTGAAACATTTCCGAAATATTCCTTGTTATTTGTTTGAATTTTCCAATACTTACACTTTTTCTCCAAGTTATTTTTTTTAATATCCTGGACTTGCAAAGAGAATCGAATGCTCCACATAGCAACCAGCTATTAAAAGATCTGACTATCATTTAAAGCCTACCATATTCCCCTTGCACCTACAAGAAAATTAGCAACATATTTCTGCAAATGTTAATCTCGATTAACATGAAGTAGATGGAAAGAAGCGTGTGTAAAAATAGTTTGTACCTGAGTAGAGAAAGTCATGTGGATGCAACACATAAGAATTTTTACACTATCGCACCAGCATAAACGAGCCCTTCCTCTTTTCCGTCTTCCGGTGGAAGAGCAATCAATTATTTGTTTAGGCCAACATTCCTCCATTCTTTGTACATTACCGCACCACTGCAATATCCGTTCTTCAATTCTGTTTATCACCGTATACTCTGCTTTCATCCTTGTCCTAATAACACATTTCCTTATGTGGTGTAGTCGAGATACTGTTAAATTTCTACGTAAGCCATTCATTTTGGTATTCTCCAACTTTTTCTTCCATCTCTCAGTCAGAGCCCAACACTCGGATCCATACAAAAGGATACTACCCAACATTGTTTTCAAGATTCTTTTTTCTTGTCATTTCTCTTCTCCATTGGAAAACACTCAAGCACCTTGTTACTTTTCTAGCTTGGTTGATTGTATCGTGAATTTCTTTTTCGTAGGTACCAGAACTGTCTATGAATGTACCTAAACATTTAAAATGGTTTACGTTTCTAATTTTTACGTCATTCTTCTCTCTTTCCTCCAACAACTATATATTCTGTCTTCATAAATTTAACTTTTAATCCATGTAAACCATATTCCTGTACGAGTTTTCGAAACAAATACTCAATATCATTCTGGTCTTGTCCTAATATTACCTGGTCATTGGCAAAAGCCAGGCAATGCAACATATGACCATTCATATTTATGCCCATGTCTCTGTATGAATGGTTGTATTTCTTCAAGGCAACTCTAGAGAGATTTTAAATAAGTTTGGTGACATTGCGCAATCTTACCTCAAACATATGGTAATAGAGAATCCTGTTGATACATTTTTACCGATTTTAACAGATGCTGTACAATTATGCATTCTAATAATCGTTTGCAGAAATAATACCATTACACATTTCGTTGAAGGTACAGAAGAGATACAGGAGAGTGAAACATAGTCAGATGTTTAAAATGCGTTGAAACTCTGTACATACTCTTTTCAGGACTGTGGAAACAAGTTAATTTTTTATTTGTTTTTGTGTGCACCAAACAGGTCTCGTAATTACAGTTTTCAGTTAACAAAATGCAGTATCCTATTAATTGCATAACCAAGCGATAAAAACAGAATACAAAAAATCAAACAGGTACTACAAAATTAATTACATAAAACATAAAACGATGGTACGTGCCTGTATACAAGTTAACGAGTCTGCATTTAATAATAAACGATCTCAGAATATAGCAAATTTACTAAGATTCCTGCTGAATATCTCTAATTATTATAATATTACAAACGTGAACACATTTGTAAGAGGTTCTGTGTATGTGTGAAGGTGAGTAGTCTCAGAAACACATAAATGAATTTCTTAATTATTTTGCCTTTGAAATCTTCTGCTCTTCCCGACGGACGTAGGCTATAAGACAGCTTCCAACGTAAACTTCTAAATGACTTAAAGACTAAAAACAAATGTTTCACAATGCCTGGATATTAAAATGCAAAAATGTTGGAGTCATAAAAGAAGATACGAAGAAGGGTTCGACTTTTCGTTGAAATACGAAGAAAACAATTGAGAGTAGAAAATAATGTCGACTAAATGGCGAGACTCGCCAAAAAATTCCTTGTTTTAGTTTTTGTGTGCAGTTATGTACTTTGTAATTCCCTGTTTAAGTTGATATAGAAATTACTGTTATAGGCACATTACGTGTATTTGTAAATTTTTAAAATCAGTCCACGTCTGCCATATTTTAGTCCGTATTCTGAACACTTCAGAGAAAAATTCATAACTCCTATACTTTCTCTGCAGTAAAGAGGTACATTTTACCTCATCTTCTTTAGGAAATTGTGCTCAAAGTGAAAAAGCTGGAATGTATTAATGTTCAGAAGGGAATACAGCTGAGAGAAACGAAATAGCAGCCCGACAAAACTCACATTGTCTGTTTCACGTACAAAGAGATTACGAGAATGCAATAGGCTTAAGCGATAGTCAAATCTTTTAAGATCGGGTCGCTTTGTGGTGGCTTTGAAATTCCGTTCTCTTTGAATGGCCGAGAAACAGAGAATAACGACTTCCCATATGAGAAAACTATAAGTACTCTAAGATGCAAAATAATAGAAAGGAATATTTCGGAAATGGTTAACGGCAAAAAAAATGTTTCATATAAATTGTGTGCTTTAATAAGAGCTACAGTTTTGTTATAGTCAAGGTTTTAAACTTTACCTGTTATGCAATAGTCATTCATAATGAAGAGGATTCAGAGGCTACTCTCAGAAAATTCAAAGTATGCATTTCATTTTTCATGAAAATATCTTAAACATATGGTATTTCAATTAGTTAGCGCTGCTTTTAGAAAAAAAATTTTAGAACAATTTCCACTTAAAGAGTAGTTCGGGGTGGGGATTTTTACTTTCTCTACTACGTATAGTAAGTAGAGGAAGTATTGTATTCCACCCAAAAATTCGATACCGAGATTTCACCGGAAATATATGTTATGAGGCCCCCTGAATCCAAAAAAAAGCATTTTTGGAAACATGTCCGTGTGTGTGTTTGTGTTTGTCTGTGTGTGTGTGTTTCTGTGTGTCTGTGTGTGTGTGTGTGTTTATAGACCGCGTTAAAATACACAATTTATGTCATATACATTTTTATTATTAAGTGAACCATTTTCGAGATATTGCTTGCTATTCCCTTAAATTTTCCAACACTTTTTCTCAAATGGGAATTCGTTATTCATTTTTTATATCGTGGACATGCAAAGAGAATGGAATACTCCACATAGCAACCAGCTCTTAAAACATTTGACTATCGCTTAAAGCCTACCGTATTCCCCTTGCATCTACAATAAAATTAGCAATAAGTTTAACATCTCGATTAACAGAAGCATATGGAGAATAAGCGTTTGTAAAAATAGTGTACAAGAGTAGAGAAGGTCATGTGAGTGTTACACATCAGATTTTTTTAAAAATCATCGTGTCACATTCGGAGTGGGGATTTTCTTAAAAATCTTCCTGTCATATCCTTGGAAGTGGATGAACTTAAATACCAAGTTTAATTTTTAACCCACTTTTCTTTTATGAGTTATACTGTTTACACACACACACACACACACACATACACACACACACACAGACATGGATCGTTTTCTAATTTTTGGAGAGTTCAGGGGGCTTCAAAGCGTATATTTTCCGTAAAATCGAATTTTTGGATGGAATAAATATTTGTCTACTTATTATATGTAACAGTAAAAGCCCCCTCCCCCCAAAAAGACAAATTTTGAATAATTAAAACCGAAGCAACGGATTTCTTGGTAAAATTTGATGCAAGAAAAAACTTATTTGAAATAATTTCTGAGTTTTAAACATATTTGTATTTTTACGTATTTTTGTTGGTTTAAAATGGTTTCCAAGTTATACAAAATTATTTATGAAGAAAAATAGATACTTCACGGGCTATGCACAAAATTCAAGATATATGTTATAAGATATTTATGTGACAAATACAATGTATATTGTGCGTAGTTTAAAGTAATCACAGCCTTTTTAGAGAAAATCAAAATTACGACATTTTTCCACGTAAACGGTAGTTTGGCCTGGGTGGAAGATATTGAAAATTTAGTGTCATATATTTGCTGAACTTAAGTACGTGCTAAGTTAGTTTACATCCAACAATCACACAAGCACAAACCATACATTTTGAGTGTAATAAATATAATTTTAAAAAGTAGTGGCATTTAATGGTTTTAAACATTTTTAACACTTTGCAATTTAAAACACCAGTAAACAGTGGTTACTTTAAAAAATTAATATCATCAATATAGACATTACAGGCGCCCCTTTAAAAATACTTGCTTATAACAAGGTGTTTAGCTTTAATAATTTAATTTAATAATAATAAGTTATAATGTAAAGATTTGGAATGCACATGACATTTAATTCTGTCATTTCTAGAAGACTGTTCAGAATACATGATTTAGGCATGGTACTCGAGATAAAATCCAAGTTTAGAGTAACGGACGCGAATTTCATGTATTAAAATATTTTGGGCATCAGTGTTTTTAGTATTTCAAGGAAAATAATCACTTCTGCAAAGATAAATTAAAGTAAATTAAAGTATGTATCAAAGACACACACGCACACACAATGGTTTCTAAACTATATCTCCCTGGTAGAGTCATTTGAACAATTAATATTAATACCGTTGAGCAGGATTCAATCTTTGACCTATGCTATTATGTATTTTATTGCAATAAATCACAGAGGTAAGGGCTGGTGACAATTGAATACCACAGTAAAGTGGCAAAGTGGGCGTGTAGCATAACGAGTTCAACGAATGGGTTTTTATCGAGTACGTCGTCATCTGTCTGACTCGAACAATGGCAAGCATTCATTTGCTGGGAAGAAATAGCTTAACGTGGACATGTGCACGTGATAAAACTTACTAAGTTTCTAAACAGATCCGATTAAGTACATGGGAAAGTGTTTAGAAATCAAGAAAAACAAACCTATATTGTGACACTTCCACATCTCATTTTATACCCGTTTATTTTATAGTTAGCTCAAACAATTCTTACGAAAGCTTGTTACTTTCTTTACTACATATACTACGTAGAGGAAGTATTTCATTCCACCCAAAACTTTGATACAGAGATTTCACCGGAAATACACTGAAAGGGGATATACTATACACGTATAGGAATTGTGCATATGAAAGGGGAACCATACATATAAGAATTGTACAGTAATAATTCAATTCACTAACATGTTAAAATATTCAACATCTAACATTTGTACAGAGCTGATTGTAAGAAACGGGCGAGCTAGCAAAATTCCAAGAAAGCATAATCCTATGTAGCGCGTACCTTTCACCAAGCCAACAGGCAGGGAAACGGTAACGGTACGGAGAAATAGAAAGAGACAGATAGAGAAAAGAAAGAGACGGAGATATGGAACTGGCTTCACAACGCTCCAAGATGACGCTTAAGCGCACGGATCTGAAGAAACACATTCTCATACATGTTAAGGTAACGCGCTCTAAGGACCAATAGGAAACGTCGTTACATTTTTAAACGCAGAGGTGATCGTCACTAGGCTCCCGTACATAAGGGCAGACAAGGCCTCAGAGCCCACTCTCTCTCTCTCTCTCTCTCTCTCTGCAACTGATCTTCAAGAATTCACGTCGACAGGAAGTGCTACAGATGCACGTGGGTGCACAAGGGTGGGAGTGCGTATGCAGATAGCTAGGCTCCTGACTAATTTAAAGTGGTGGGATTATAGTAATGGGAAAAGCTAGCCGACCATAATTATTCCAACTACGAATAAACTTCATTGATTAAGGGAAACTTGCAGTGTATATTTTAACTTGCCTCACCCAATATAACCTGAGAATTAATAATTAGATATAGTTAGGAATGGAATACGCAACAGCTGACGAGCACCAATAGCCGAGGAAGAACACTGCAGAAGACCACAACAACATAGGATCGTCGAATTCCCGCTACTACACGTTTTGAAGCTCCTGAATCCAAAAAAGGATGTTTAGAAAAAGGTCTCTCTGTGTGTGTAATCACCATAATTCAAAAACGAAAAGTCAGATCAACACCAAACTTGGTGTATGTAATTTCATTATCTTCCAAGTATGCGCCACAAAGATTTTCAAGAACATCATATCCCAGACTACCCTTTACATGGAAGATTTTTTGAAATTTTTGACTTTCGAAAATATGGTTCTATCGAATTTGATTAGAATAGCACATATTAAAGATATTTACATGAAAAATAAACGTATATATTGAATGTTTTAGGAATAGCCTATGAAGTGCACCTCATTTGGAATAAATGTTGTATTATCTTCTATAACTGGTAAACACTAAGCGATAGACGAAAACGTACAACACCAAACATGTAGATCTCTTTAAAACACACGATCTATTTTAAATAAGTGTTTTTTGTGACATAAGCCGATTCTGAGATATCCGTTGTTAGTTTTTTGACATTCTCTTAAAGTCCTCTCAAATTTCGGTTGTTTCTCGTGATTGCATAGAAACAATATGGAATTTTAAGGCCAGCATACAGCGTCCAGTTCTTAAACATTTGACTGTCGCTGTTCTCTTTGTATCTATAACGAAATGTGTATTGTAGCTATATCTGCAAAGGTTTGTTTGGGTTAGAATGTGGTAGATAGAAAAATAATTTTTGTAAGAATAATTTGTATACCCACTAATAAACCATAGAGGGTAGAGAAGTTTAAGTGGATGTATCACATCAGATTTTTTCTATCTGTTAGATTTTAGCAGTTATACAGTTTTATGAAAAATTCATTCAAAATGACGATAACTTACAAGATGATTCGAGATATCATTTTGCTAGTCAGAAAGACTAGTATAGTGTTATAATCAAAATTAAGTAAATTAATTATAAGGAAACATTTTCCATGTCAAGGGTATTTTTAGACATGAGGTGTTTTTTAAGGTCTTCTCGTCGGTGAGGAAAATGCCCAACTTAAACACCAAATTTGATGTATATCTGACACTGCTTCGATGAGTTATACTGTTCAGAGCACGCCCATGCATACAGTGATAACATTTTTCTATAATTCTTGTTACTGTGTTTAGGGGAGCTCAAAACATGTGTCCAGGCGAAACGGAAATATACAGGATGTAACAAAAAGGTATGCCAATAATTTGGGAACACGTTCCTTATGGATGGAGGATTGAAAAATACTATATGGACATGGGCCCAGAAATTGTTTAATTCCGTTTTAGAGCATCTTTTCTACAGCTGCACCCCATACAAGAATAATCAGTGACAAAACCGTGAGGAAACAGAAAATCGTTGCAAATGTTCGCAAGGACTCCCTAATGCGCTGACTTAGGCCTGCAGAATTTCGTATTGTCTGGCAGCCTTCCACAATACGAGCACAAAGAGTCTGCATCTGGAACCTGAGTTGCATAAACAAGAGATTTCAAATGTCCCCACAAATAAAAATCTAGGAGGTTTAAGTCACGTGAGAGTGGAGGCTATGTAATTGGTCCACCCCTTCCTATCCATCTACCAGGAAACTGCCATTCAGAATCCGACGGACATAAAAACTGAAATGAGGAGGAGCTCCGTCGTGCATGAAGTACATGTATTGCCGTATTGCTAATGGAGTATCTTGCAAAAAGACAGGTAGGTCAATCCGTATGAACCTTCTGTACCTTAGTCCATTAAGAAGATGTGGTAGTACATGTGGTCCCACCAAACAGTCATCAACAATTCCGGCCCAAACATTAACGGAGAATCGATGTTGATGGTTTGATGGAACAATTGGATGCGGATTCACGTCAGCCTATAGGTACATAATGATTGTGAAAATTCTCAATCGTATCCCGGTGAAATGAAGCCTCATCTGTAAACGAACGCTGGCAGCGAAGTCTGGATTACCACATTGGTGGAGGAACCACTCGCAAAACGCTAATCTTGCGGGATAATCAGCTGGTGGTAATGCTTGCACGCGTTGTAGATGGTACGGATACAGTAGGTTCTCACAGAACTCTCCAGATTGTCATATGCTAAACGTTACGTATTACCAGAAGTAAAAGCGAATGTTTACTACTATGCAATTAAACAACTTTTCTTGTGGGGTTATGGCCACAGGACAACTACGTCTTACACATCTCACTGTGTAAGCAGAATTGTAGAAAAAGAGCTATAGAATGGAAATAAACAGTTTTGGACCTATGTTCATATAACACCTTTGTATCCTCTATTTGCAAGAAATAATTTCCTAAAAGTATGACGTACCTTTTGTTACATCCTGTAGAATTTCTTTAAATACCTTATTATCTCTACCTACTATGAATAATAAAGTAAACAGTTCTCTATTCCTATGTTCCTGTAAAATAATTTTGTAAATAACTGAGGCAGTATTTTTAACACTTAAATGATTTTAGTCTAATTGTATAATATATATAATTCAATAACAGCCCGCCTTAAAGCAATATGTGTATAAAATAATATATGAAATATATGTAACAGTCATTGTATATGTTTATATTATTGTATACATGTTTAAGAACGTTATGTGAATGTATTAGTAATTTAATAATGTAGGAGCTGTGAGAATAACAGCTTAAAAGTTGCTAACAATGAGGTAACCTTGAGGCAATAATGAGTAAGAAAGTGTAATAATGCTACTAGTCATTCTTGGAGCAACAATAATGTACTTTTTGTGACAGTTTATAAAATAGCTAATCAACAACCAGAAAAAAGCTTAAGTTAAATAAAAGTATTCTATTGGATTAGGAATAGCCAACCAGAGACTTGAAATACAGAAATTTACAAATTTAGGCGATAGAAATCAAGTCAGTTGCTTGTAGACAGCGCTCATAACTGGACGCGTTGGTTGTAGACAGTGTTTCTATCCGGACGCGAGATGCGTCCTCGAGTAATTTAATATGTATTCAGTGTGAGACGAAAGTAGTTTACGTTTAAAAAGTGCAAGTATTTAATAAAAGAATCTTACAGCTCTCTATATCAGTGAAGTGTTATTTAAATCGTGTCAAGAATTAATAAATAGGAGCTAATTAAAAATTATAATCTGTGTAAACCTATATTCTTCAGCCGCACCACGCCTTGCAAAGAAATCCATGTCTCCAACAATAATACTGACGCAGCCGAGGCAAACATAAATATTTAAAGAAACAGTAAAAATTAAAAAGTTAATATTTTCAAATTTGGGACGAAAGCTACCGGGTACCATAGTGCGGTTGCAACTACTTCAATTTCGGCTCCCTAACAGTCGAAATAAAATACAACTCCTCCTAGAATAACCTACTTCACAACATAATGCACGAGCTAAAATATCGGTGTAATTTTCAATAAAATTATAAAATTAATGCAATCTTGAAAAGCACTAGAAAGCGTAAACTGTAATATCTATTTATCCTTTTGCACACTAATTATTTTCTTTTTATATTTGGCTGATAGAATTTTTAAAGTCGAAACATATACATTTTTGGACTCCCTATAGCTGCTTTTGGAACACCCAGCAGGTGCATTGTGTGTTCCTCCGCCCAGGAAGGTGGCGATGAAATCTCATTCTTTTATATAATGAGGTGGTTGTTCAGAACATCTAATTTGAGGCGACAAGCAAATGTCAGTGTGACTCCCAATACTTGTGACCTTTTCTTACGTCATCTCAAAGGACAGATTAACAAGACAATTTGCATTGATGTGCTAGCTTTCCTAAGTGTCAACACCCTCAGTGAGGCCTTGGTTCAACTCTGGTATGTATAAACTTGAGACATGTAAAAACGTTTCAGTAATTTTGGTACCAGGCTATTATTATTTATTTATACAAATTTCTCTTTTCAATTCTGAAAAGTAGGCAAAGGGGTTATCTCTCCCCCTCTTTCAAAACTATTTTTTTTGTTTTTAATGTGTTTTTTCTTTAAATTTTTATCTGCGAACAGCATAACTTTTGTTTTTGATGTTTTTATTTGTGTGTAAATACTGGAATAGAAAGGGATAGATATAGAACTTGGAATACCAATGAATGACGCAGTGTCTTACATTACTGTGCTTTTTTGTGGTTTAACCACATGCACTTCTACATTTAGCAACTAAAGTCTCCGTAAATGCTGAAGATCCAAGGGCAGGAGTTCCTTTTGTCCAACTCCCAGCGTTCTTTCCGGATATAGGTCTGGAAGACCTGTAGATTCGCTGCGTCTCCAACTTTTATAATCCAAATATAGGTAACGAAGATCATCCAAGTAAGGAATCCATCAACTTCTTATCATCGTGATGGAATTCGAGGGTCGGATAGTCTTCCAAAGGAGACACTTGTATGCCACTACAGATTACACAGATTCGTCCATACACCCATCTATAATAGAGCGTACGACGGCAACTGTACTAGTATAACAACTTAGTAAAATCTCTTGGTCTACGGGCTGCGGGAATACTCAGGAGAGATAAATCGCCCCTACTCTACTTGTATTTTGCCTTTAGCTACTGAGGTATCCAATGAGGCGTCTTAAAGAAGAAGTGGGCTGATACACAGGAAACAAGTTTTACCTCACTGTTGTGCGGACGCTAATTTTACAGTGTAGAAAAATTAATAGGATCTTCTTTACATCGTGATAGCTCAAACTAAAATCCTTATTCCACTTCTGTAAGATATATGTTAATGATCACAGTTTCGAGATGGTGATGCGTGATTGGTCTCCCTGTAAGGAAATTAAAGCTGCTAGTTTTATTTGTAAAACTTCAATTGAAATAATTTGTGTTGTCAAAATTAATCAGCGAGGAACCTTTTTCCTTGAAGAGATAGATGCGGAAGTGAAAGCTACGAAATACCTTAAAAGGTGTGAATTAACATTTGGAGGATATCCCATAATAATACCGCATGTATGTGAAATTCTATCGCTAGTTATATGCAAACATTTGTTTTCATACCCGCTGCACCTTGCTCTTTGCGTGGCCTATCACAGCAATCTACAAACATAGCATTTTTGTTGCAATGCTCTTGTGTCTGTGGTCCTGCATCTACAGTTGGATAGTTACAACAGTGGTGTGATTAAGTGATAAACGATTTTGTGAAAATAAAATACGGGCTAGACGAAATTATGGCGTGTGGTGCTTAAGCAGCGACTCATAGGCATGACCGTCCGAGACAGAGAGGGGAGATACTTGCCCAGGTGAGTTACACCTCCCAAGGGATTTTTCTAAGTAGCTGAATATAGTTTGTGGTGCAAACTTTTTCCACCGCAGGACACCTATTGCCGAGATTTGATGTTGCTCTGCTATGCCACCACAATTTGCCATCTGTCTGAACAGTCGAGTATACTGTAGTTTTCCAGTCAGTGGGGATCTTGAGATTCGTCAACAGTATTAACCAACTTAGCTGAAATGTTATCACTCACTTGTCCAACATAACTGTTCTATTTAGCTCATAGCTACGATAACACTAGTCTGCAATTTCAAACTTTTTGTCAGATGATTTCTTAAAAGTAGGTGTTCTTGAATCAAGCTTTTATGCTAATTCCAGAAATAACTTCTGTTTTGTTCTATCACATCAGGTTTTTACACAAAATAAGTAATGTTTTGGCAATTTTACTAATGAGCGTAGAAAAGTATTCAAATACCATTTCACACAAGGTAAGTTTTTATTCAAGAAACATTTTAAGAATACTCTCAAGAACTCCCCAAATTTATTTCATGACTACATTTTAACAAAACAAGAAACCAAAGTGTTTCATTTAATTTTTTTCAAACTTTATCTTCTTTGACTTCTTTGCAGATCCTCGTAAATGACTGTTCCTCCTCAAAATCCAACAGTAGTCAGCCATCATAGTTTCATTCCACCTCCCCTGGACCTCCTCTACATTTCCTGAATATCTTGGTGAAAACGTTCACCCTGCTCTTCACTCTAATATCCCAGATTTTC
Source organism: Deroplatys truncata (assembly GCA_030765065.1). NCBI lineage: Eukaryota > Metazoa > Arthropoda > Insecta > Mantodea > Mantidae > Deroplatys > Deroplatys truncata. The sequence continues at coordinate 61,514,776 of CM060978.1, read as the reverse complement.
TGGAAAGTGGTCGATATGTGAATGCAGAAAGTGCACCTTTACACTCATGTTACAACCCATCTTCTTGAAATGTTCCAACATTGTTTCGACAATGGCCTTGTAATTAGGATCTTTGTTATTGCCCAAGAAGTTTTCAGTAACTGATCGGAAGGCGGTCCATGCTTCTATTTCTCTCTCATTCATTGTCTTCTAAAAATCGTCATCCTTCATCAATTTCTTTATTTGAGGACCAACAAAAATTCCAGCCTTTAATTTGTCTTGTGTAATGAAGGGAAATTTCTTGGAAAGGTACTTCAAGCAGGATCCATCCTGTGGTAGAGCCCTTACAAATTGTTCACCAAGCCCAATTTTATGTGTAGTGGCGGAAGCAATATCTTTATATCTCAATATTTTTGAAGTGAAATTATGAAAAAACTGTACGTGACAGAAAGAAACTAAAAGCAGTTCTGAAATCAGCATAAAAAGTGAGTCAGAATCACGTATTAGTTTTTAGTCATGCGATATCATACAGACTAGTATAATCAACGCCTTCCTGTTGAAATTCTAAGGCTTCAACTCAGTGCTGCAGCATCATTCGAGAATAATCAACAAACTGCGGAATCCAAAACCTACAAGAGAATGTATATCAATATCTTCCACTTTTATCTCTAATAACAGCCCATCTGTGGTATGAAACAAGAAAGGAATAACATCAACTTCAAATTTTAAGAATTGTGTTTTTAATAATTGTACGTTTTAAACTTCCCCATTTAATTTTGTTCACCGTTCCCATTATTTCATCAAATAATAAAAGAGCAGAAGCTAAAAATAAATCTAAATATTAACTACCTCTGGATTATATTGCATAACATTAGTTGTGTATTATCATGCAACTGTTAAAACAGGATTTCATTTTGTATAGCTCCGAATATATATAACATTAAAAATATGCTACTTATAATAATTCAGTAAACCTCAGAGGGTTGTAAACATGACCCCCCCAAAAAAAATTACACATGATACACACACATGACATTTTCTGCCCTCTATCATTTATTAGTGGCTATACAAATTATTCGTACTCAAGCTTATTTATAAACCTTTGCAGAAATAGCTACATTACACATTTCGTTATAAACACAAAGAGAACAGCGATAGTCCAATGTTTTAGAACTGAATGCTATACACTAACCTTAAAATTCCATACTCTTTCCATGGAATCGGAGAAACAACTGAATGTTGACAAGACTTTAAGAAAATGACTAAGAAATCTTTAACGGATACCTTAGAAATGGCTTATCCCTCAAAAAAGTTTATTTTAAATAAATCTTCGTGCTTCTGTATGCATAACTTTTCATGAATATGATTTTGAAGAAGTCTGAAGTGTTACATTCACAAGACTTTTTCTGTTGTTTATAGCTTATTAGTGGGTATAAAAATTATACTTACAAAAGCCTACTTTCTTATACACTTCAGTTTAATCGAGATAAACCTTTCCGGAAATAGCTGCATTACACATTTCGACATTTCGTTATAGATACAAAGGGAACAACGATAGTCAAATGTTTAACAACTGGATGCTATATGCTGTCCTTAAAGTTCCATACTGTTTCCACGGCATCATGAGAAACAATTCAGATCCACAGGACTTGAAAAGAATGGCTAAGTAATGAAAACTTTAAACCATTAATAATATATATCTCGGAAACAATGATTCTACAAAAAAGGTTGCTTGAAATAAAATGTGTGTCTTAAAGAGATCTTCTTTTGTAGTAGGGGAAAGGTCCCTATATGGAACCACTTGAGCCTAATTAGTAAATAATAATTATATTTTCAAATCAATATTTTCAAAAATACAAGCGTTAAAGTGACAAATTCTTGCGCTATAAATATCCTCAACACAATCTAAAATTAACACAATTATCAAGGAAATAACATTTAAAAAGTGAGATGGTGTGAATCGGTTCAAATTAGAAACGTGGTCCTTAAGACGAACCTCATGCTTTTAAGTTGAAAAGTATTTTAATAATACAAAATACACATATTTTATTGTACATCCAAAACAAATGTGCTATCAGCAACAAAAGTAGAGTCCAAAATTGTGATAATTTCCTTGAACATTCTGAATTTTTATATAATGATATTATCACTTGGCTTTTGGAATAGGTATTATATGCAAATATAGAGCTTTTACTAATTTTCACTCTCATACGGAAGAGTCTAGTCTTCAAAATAAAACACTTTCTTCTTGTGACTAACTTTTGCACACTTTCGGTGAAGCCATATCCTACAACTCACACAGTGGATCATGTCCATCGTTTCAGACAATTCACATATTCATGTCATCCACTGTTTTTAACATGATTTTTTTTAACTTAGCATATTATGTGGATATTTATTCACACGATATACTACTCGCAGTTAAGCAATCCTAGAAATTCAATAGGTTTCCTAAATTGGACCAATTCAATATAGGGTTCAAACAGTGGTACAATTTACGAACCACGCCATTTTGGAAGCTTTAGCATCTATGTGACAAGGACAGACGCTGCTTGAAAGAACATATGCATGAATAGTGTTGCTAAATAAACACTTTATAACATGTAACATATATAGACATCTCAAACTTATCTATTTGGTCCTATAAGCTTAGCTAGATGGGTCAAATATTACTTCTGAAGCACCAAAAACACACAACAAAGTTGTTGCAAAGTCAACAACTCCAAGCATTCATAGCTATACACGTAACACTCTTGCTAGGGTTATGGTGCCATCTATCGAACAGTTTGAAAAATATCGGAGCGATGCAATTTAAGAGGCGGTTGAAATTAGGGATCTTTCCCCTACGTTTTCACCTATCGCTTAATTCTTGGCTATCGATATTCCAAGAAAATTCAATATATGCATTTTATATCTAAGTATCTATAATATGTGATATTTTATTCAAAATACTTAGAGCCATATTTTAGAAAATAAAAGAATTTGAAAAATCTCATATAAAGGGTGGTTTGGGGTGGTAGAATGATCTTCTTGTTGCATCTTTGGAAGGTACTGAACCTAAATACCAAATTTGGTATTTATCCGACGTTTTGTTATAGATTATGCTGTTCACAGACACACACACACACGCGGACATTTGCTAGAAATGCTTTATATGGATTTAGAGTCCTCAAAACATGTATTTACGGTAAAATCTACATATCCAATTTTTCGGTGTATTGCAATACTTTCTCTACCTACTGAGTACATGGTAGAGAAAGTAAAAATTGAATTTTGATCATGGATAAAAGTAGTAAACTATGAAACACTTTTACTTTATCTACTACGTATAGTAAGTAGGAGACGTATTGTATTCCACCCAAAATTTCATTACCGAGATTTCACCGGAAATACATGTTTTGAGGTGTCGTGAATCCAAGTAAGGCATTTTTGGAAACCTGTCCTTGTGTGTGTCTGTCTGTGAACAGCATAACTCAAAAACGAAAATCCGGTTATCCACCAAACTATTCCAAGGATGCGACGAAGATTTTGAAGAAAATTCTTTACAAGGAGCATTATGCAATAATGTTGGTTTTCTCAAAAATGGCCGTAATGATTTTGATTAAAATAATATATGTTTAAAATATTTCCATGGCAAACGAAATGTATATCTTAAACTTTCTGGGAATGTCCAAAAAGTCCTCATTATTCTGATTGACTTTTGCACAACTGGTAAACGTAAGATATAGACAAAATTTTACTACACAAAAAATGTAGGTCTCGTTAAAACACACAATTTATGTCATTATTTTCTTATTGTTCTTTTTGTTTGTGTTGTTTAAACCAGTTCGGAGGTATCCGTTATTATTTGTTTGAATTTTCCAATACTTATACTTTTTCTCAAATGGGAATTCGTTATTCATACAAAAAGAATGGAATGGCCACATAGCAACCAGCTCATAACACATTTGACTGTCGTTTAAAACCTACCATATTCCCCTTGCATCTGCAAGGAAATCAGAAATAAGATAAGATTCTGCTTATCCTTATTACCATGAAGTAAATGAAGAATACGTGTTTGTAAAAATAGTGTGTATAAGAGTAGAGAAAGCCATCTGAGTGCAAAACAAAAGATTTTTAATTTGTAACTTAAATTATTAATACGCTAAATCCATCCGCTTGATATGAAGTAAAGTTTCTTCAGTTCTCTTAATTCGAATTCAAAGATTATACGGAGTATACTGAAAATTTGGAAGAAACGGAACAAAAATTGCTACTTGGGAAAGATCTTAAAGTGAGATAATATATTAAAACAGGGTTAGGAATTGAGGGAGTATTTTTAACACATAAATGATTTAAGTCTAATTATACAATATATAAATTGAATAACAGCCCACCTTAAAGCAATATGTGTATGTAAGAATATATAAAAACTGTATATTACAGTCATTGTATATGTCTTTTATTATATAATATTCATGTGTAATAATGTTATGTGAATGTATTACGTAATTTAATAATGTAGGAGCTGTGAGGATAATAAGTTAAAAGTTGCTAATAATGAGGTAACAATGAGGTAACCTTGAGGCAATAATGAATTAGAAAGTTTAAATGTTACTTGTGATTCTTGGAAGCAATAATTTAATTTTAGTGATAGTTTATCAAAATAGCAAATCAACAACCAGAAAACGCTTTAGTTAAATGAAGGTATTCTATTGGACTAGGATTAGCCAATCAGAAACTAAAAAGAAGCAAAATTTACAAATTCAGAAGTCAGTTACTAGTAGACAGTGTTCATAACCGGACGCGAGATGTGTCCTCAAGAAATTTAATACGTATTCGTGTGAGATGAAAACAGTTTACGTGTTAAAAAGTGCAAGTAATTAATTAAAAAAATCTCACAGCTCTTTCTATATCCATGAAGTGTTATTTAGATAGTGTCAAGTATTAATAATAAATGGAGTGAAGAAAAACTTAAAATCTGTGTAAGGCTACATTCTTAAGTCGCACCACAACCCTGCCAAGACATCCATGTCTCTAACAATAACACTGACGCAGTCGAGGCAAACATAAATATATAATATTTAAAGAAAAAGTCAAAATTACAAAGTTAACATTTATTAATATTTTTTGGGGCAAAGACCACCAGAAAGTACATTTTGGGGCGAAGGCTACCGGAAACATTTTACCATATATGCGGTTGCAACCAACTTCAAGTTCGGCTCCCCAACAGTTGAAATATAATACAAGTCCCTCAATACAATCTACTTCAAATTGGCTTCGATACGTGGGGCTAATAAAAAGCTACTCCAAATTGGCTTCCATACGTGGGGCTAATAAAAAACCACTTCAGAATAGTGTTACTAACATGTATATAAATGTTTGAATGTACACTTTTATTTGTTTGTCAACAATGTATTTGTCGTGGTATGACTTCCATGTTGAGGCGACTTAAACAAATAAATTAGTAAATAAAAGCATTACAAGACATTTAACTTTTAAGCATTTATCTACTGTTTGCACATTCTTGCAGATGTACAGAAAAACTGGCGTTGGGCATTAAATAACTTGAAGGGAAAAACCGCAGTTGCGTCTTAATTTAATAATTTCTGAGTTTTGTTTTCTTGTGGAAATATTTTAGACACTTGGTTTATTTTTCGAAATTTGTTGAAACTCAATACCCTTAAGCTTACCGTCGTTTAACCGGCAGATTATATAGGACATAGAATTCAACAGGTGAAATGGTGCTAAAATAAGGCCTTAAGGATAAAGGAAACCCCGGAAAACAATTGTTATCTAGGAAATTCTAGTCAATTGAAATTAAAACTGGGGCGTTTTAGAACATAAACCTGACACCTACAAGAGAGGCTACAAACAGGTTCCTATATACCAATTGTTTATCCAGCCACTACTATAGTGATCCTACGTGGTCTAGGTATACCATGCTAGCCTCTAGCTCCTGAAGTCACGCGTTCAAACACGGCGGAGGGCGATGGATTTTTTTGGGCGTAAAAATTCTTACCATGACTTCCTTCGGAAGTGAAGCTTTTTTTAATTTTGCAGTATACATTTATGTATGTATGTATTTATTTATTCTGCAATTGGGTACTTCCCGGTGACAGAATTAAACCGTACAAAATTTACATCACCATGACTAGCTTAAAATAATAATAATAATAATAAACAAGACTAACAATACAAAATGATTAATTTTAAATATTAACAAAGCTTTTAAAATCCCTAATTACTGAACCATTTATAATTTACTTAACTATTCACAATTACTTAACTATTCACCATTTACTTCACTATTCACAATTTACTTAACTATTCACAATTTACTTAACTATTCTCAATTTACTTAACTATCTACAAAGTACTTAACAATTTACAAAGTACGTAACTATTTTCGAGGTACTTAACTATTTACAATTGGTCCTTATATTTAGTTACCAGTATTTTCAACCTGGTAATGTCAACTTTAAAAGTATAGTTTGTGAAATGAGTACACTAGTTAATTAACCAACATTTATTCTGCTAATATTATTTCTGAACTGCTTTAAGGTCAGAGGACAGCCCTGAAAGGCTGCTACAGGCAATTCATTCCATTCCTCAATGGTTCTATTAACAAAAGAAAATTTTCCCACGTCGGTTCTGCACTTTCTACCCCTAATTTTAAACAGATGATCGTTTCGACCGTAGTGTGCTGGATTCTCTAACCTTTCTCTAACATCCGCCCAAGCATTTGAACCAGTATAAGCTTTAAATAACGCAACTAATCTATGTTTTTTACGCCTAACTTTTAGCGGTTCCCATTCATTCTCTTCACCTTTTGTAAACCCAAAATCTTTACCTCTCCTTATGAATTTTATGGCCCTTCTCTGCACTTTTTCTAAGGAATCAATCTGATTGACTCTGTATGGGTCCCAACATGCTACTCCATATTCCATAACCGGCCGCACTAAAGATTTGTAGGCTAGTTCCCTGGTCTTTGCGCTCCCCTTTTTCAGTATTCTCATTACGAAATGCAATGCTTTCCACGCTTTCCTAGATGTACTATTTATCTGTTCCCCCCATCCAGCATTACTTGACAAGCACACTCCCAAATATTTGCAGCTGTCCACCTGTGGAATTGGTTCCCCGCCCAAAGTGAAGCCGGTGGTCTCGTGTCGTAGATTTGTGGCGCGTAAAACAACCTCAGGCCTGATAAAGAGGCTTCTGAGCACAATCTTTCATGCCCAATATAGATTGGGAGGCTGAAGAGTAAGGGCGTCCATAAATAAAACTCAATTTAATTTAAGACGCTATTTAAGATTGTTTTATTTCTCTAGTATTTACCTATAGTATTTAGAGGAAGTATTATATTCCACCCAAAAATGATATATGGATATTTCAGTGAAAATACAATTTTGAGACCGCCAGAATAAAAAAATTGCAATTTTAGAGAAGGGTACGCATGGGTGCATCCGTGAAACAGAAAAAAAAGAAACTTAAAAATTGAAAAGTCGGTTAAATACCAACCTTTGAAGTAGATGGTTTGTTGGAGTTAGGTATGGAAAGTCAGTTTGAAGATGATGTTATATTATATTTCAACTGTTGGTGAGCCGAACACTTGAAGTAGTTGCAATCTCACGTATGTTAAACAGTTTCCGGTAGCCTTCGCCCCAAATGAACTTTCAGATGGCCTTTGCCCCAAGTGTAAAAAGAAATATTAACTTTGTTATTAAACTGCTTCTTTAAATATTATAGTTATGTTTGCCTTGGCTGCGTCAGTATTATTTTAGAGACACGTTTCTCTTAGTCAGGGTTTTGGTACACTAAGAATGTAGGCTTACACATATTTTTAAGTTTTAATTTATTCCTTTGTATTAATCCTTGACAGAAATTAAATAGCACTTCACTGATATAGAGATCTGTGAGATTCTTTTATTTAATACTTGCACTTTTTTAATGCGTATACTTATTTTTCGCGTCACCCGAATAAGTATTATATTTCTCTAGAGGAAGCATCTTGCATTCGGTTTCTATCACGGTCTGCAGGCAACTGAATATATTTCAACCGTCTAAACTTGTAAATCTCTGTATTTCAAGTCTCTGATTGGCTAATCCTACTCTAATAGAATACCTGCATTTAACTAAATCTTTTTCTGGCTGTTGATTGGCTATTTTTTAAACTGTCTCAAATTTACATTATTGCTGCTCTACTAATGACTAGTAGCATTTAAACTCTCAAACTCTTTATTGCCTCAAGGTTACCTCATTGTTACCTCATTGTTAGCAACTTTTAACTTATTATTCTCACAGCTCCTACATTATTAAATTACGTAACGCATTCACATAACATTATTGAACATGTTTACAATAATATAAGCATATGCAATGGCTGTTACATACATTTTACAAATTATTGCATACATATTGCTTCAAGGTGGGTTGTTATTATATAATTAGACTAAAATTGTTTAAGTGTTAAAAATACTGCCTCAACTTGGTATTTAAGTTTAACGTCTTAGAAGGATGCTATACGAAGGTTTTAAAGAAATCCCCCCAAAACTACCCAGTACATGCAAAATGTTTCGTTATTTTTTATTTTCTAAAAAATATCGCTAAAATTTTTATTAAAGTACCACATGTTTAAGGTATTTACATGTCAAATAATATGTATAATTTATATTTTCTACAAATAGCCTCTTCATTCCGAATTAATTTTGAGACAGTTTGTAAACCGTAAGAGAAGAAAAAGGCTTAATAAAAGGAAATGCTTGTTGCTAATCATTTCCGAGATATTCTTATTATTGGCTCGAATTGTGAAATACTATTTACTTTTTTCAAGTGATAATTTTTCGTCTTTTCTCGTGATCATGCAAAGAGCATGGAATCTGAAAAGCAATCCGCTTTTTAAAAATCTGACTGTCACTTTAGCCCACTGTATCTTACTTATGCTTACAACGAAATTTGTAATGAAAGTTTATCTGATTAACAAATAGATACAAGAACAAGCTTTCCTAAGAAGTTTTTGTAGAAGACTGAATAGAGAAAGTCATGTGAACTCAACAGAAATGCAGCGATATTCACACATTTTACTATCTTGTGCAGTTCGCCTAGAACAATAAAAGAACACTAGGTGTTTAAAATAAAACATTTACGGAATAAGATAGTTATCACGGCATATTGAATCCACTGGCAGTATTCCCTTGTCTATTCCGTGACAAAAGATGGCTCTGTTTGCATGATGGTATATAGGGAGGGGGTAATGGTTTGTACCGTGGTTTCGCTAATCGCCTGTCTCCCAACCACAACAGTACCGTAATGCGGGACTGGGTACATTTGAGGTTCCCTTCCCGTCCAAACCGCTTGCTTCCATTAAAACAGGCAACATCCACGTTTTGGTCTGCGTCCACTCCTTTCATTGTTAGGGCAGCAGGATAACAACTGTTTATGAAGTGGAGATGGTAGGGAAAAAAAACCTCTCTCTAGATGCACTCAAACACCCACTCCTGTAAAAACTATTCCTACATAATCTCATTCTCCTACCTACTTCGTGTTAAACGTTTGCAAAAATGTTTTCATCAGACATTTCGTTGTAGATACAAGAGAGATAGAATCGGCTGAAGCGATAGTCAAATGTTTTAAAACTCAGTCGCTATACGATGGCTGTGAAATTCCATGTATGTTCCTTACATGGTCACGAGAAACAATTTCTGATGTGCTACATTCACATGGCTTTCTCTACGCTCTATGAATCAGAAAATTGAAATGTAGGAAAGGATTAGTGATAAAACGTATAATGAAATATTGGTATAGGATCCAAGCATTGGAAGAAGAACATGTTGTCAAACACTTCAAGAGCACAAGAGAAAGCAAAAAGGTAAAGAAGCTGGTCATTTCGATTAAAGGAAATTGAGAGGGGAAGTTGGAATGGGCGAGTTAGCTAATTTGCAGACAATAAGCGGACAAAGCTTATGGAATAAAGTGAAATCTAGGGTTCACGACATAGAGAAACAGGAAATATATGGTACTCTGATATACTATAAGCGTTTAAGAATGGTTGGGGAAGGGAAAAATACAGGTTAGGCGAGAAATCCCTATATCCCGTGGGCATCAGTGTTATTATGCAGGTTTTAGCATCAAATGTATTATGCTATGTAGCTACACTATGTGATTAAAAGTATCCGGACACCCCACAAACATACGTATTTCATCTTAGGTGCTCTGTGCTGCCACCTACTGCCTAGTACTCATTAACCGCGACCTCAGTAGTCAGACATCGTGAAACAGCAGAATGGGACGCTCCGTGGAACTCACGGACTTCGAACGTGGTCAGGTGATTGGATTTCACTGTTGTCTGTACGCGAGATTTCCACACTCCTAAACATCCCTAGGTCCACTGTTTCTGATGTGATAGTAAAGTGGAAACGTGAAGAGACATGTACAGCACAAAATTGTACAGGCCAACCTCGTCTGTTGGCTGACAGAGACCGCCAACTTTTGAAGAGAATCGCAAAGAGTAATAGGCAGACATCTATCCAGACCATCACATAGGAATTCCAAACTGCATCAGGATTCCCTGCGAGCACCATGACAGTTAGGCGTGAGGTGAAAAAACTTGGATTCCATGGTCGAGCGGCTGCTCATAAGCCACAAATCTCGCAGGAAAATGCTAAAAGACGCCTCGCTTGGTGTAAGGAGCGTCAACATTACACCATTGAACAGTGGCAAAACGTTGTGTGGAGTGACGAATCACGGTACACAATGTGGCGATCCGATGGCAGGGTGTGGGTATGGTGAATGCCCGGTGAACGTCATCTGCCAGCGTGTGTAGTGCCTACAATGAAATTAGGAGGTGGTGTTATGGTGTGGTCATGTTTTTCCTGGAGGGGGTTTGCACCCTTTGTTGTTTTGCGTGGCACGATCACAGAGCAGATCTACAATGATATTTTAAGCACCTTCTTGCTTCCCACTGTTGAAGAACAATTCGGGGATGGCGATTGCATCTTTCAACACGATCGAGCACCTGTTTCATACTGCACGGGCTATGGCGGAGTGGTTACACGACAATAACATCCCTGTAATGGACTGGCCTGCACAAAGTTCTGACTTGAATCCTATAGAACACCTTTGGGATGTTTTGGAACGCCGACATCGTGCCAGGCCTCACCGACCTATATCGATACCTCTCCTCAGTTCCACACTCCGTGAAGAATGGGCTGCCATTCCCCTAGAAATCTTCCAGCACCTGATTGAAAATATGCTTGCGAGAGTGAGCGCTGTCATCAAGGATAAGGGTAGGCAACACCATATTCATTTCCAGCATTACCGATGGAGGGGGCCACGAACTTGTACGTCATTTTCAGCCAGGTATCCGGATACTTTTGATCTTGTAGTGTATGTTACTTCTTATCAATTGTTGGAATTCACGGTTACGTGTTTTCGCAGTCGAGTTTTAATTTGTAGCCATGGCAGATGTGAAGGGTCATAGCTACACTATTGAGGAACGCTTAGTGACAATTGTGTGATTGCACGAACGACTACACACAGGGCGGATAATGAGACATTCCTGACCTCACCACACTCGACAACTCGTTATGGGGAGTCATTAAGGCGCATGTACAAAGAGCGCCAAAGAAAATCTCACTGCACCTCGCGTCTATGTCACATTATTTATCGTTGTACCGGGCCTTGCGAAGCCATGGCCATTTCATTGGTTGCTTTAGGCCAAGGTGCAAGGGTGAGCCAGTCCTTCTGCTAAACAGTTACACCAATAACCACAACAAAGTTTACAAAATGTCGTAGAAGCGAAATTTATGTTTACGCCCTCGATCGTATTGGCTAAAAGAGAAAGAGGTAGAGTTCATTAAATTTCTTATACAGACCTCTTATCGTGAATGATAGCCCATACCATGTTGTAGGACACGCCTTTGAAGGGGTTAAACCTAAGGGGAAAATTTGATGAGCGTCCAGGTTAGCGAAACGTAGAATGTGATGTGTGAGAAGATTTTCAGTGGGTCCAAATTAAAGCTTGAATGGTTTCATTAAATACACAGAAAGGCAGCAATTTATAACAAAAAATAAACAGAACTGTGTTATCACGGTAATACCAATGCCTGTTGCTGCATAGAAGCAAACATAAATAAATGAAGCAGCATGTTTTCTCTCTAATTCAACCTATAATTGGTTAATATACCTTTATTAAGACATTGTTGATCATAGGAATGCAACAGGATTATGGACCAAAGTATAACCCAATGTTATTGTCATCATATATGTGTCATATTTGGTAAACCATATATACATATTTATCTCTAGTTGTTAAACATAATCTGTCAATTATAACAAACGAGTAATTTGCATTTAGTAAACGAATATCATCACCTGCGGATGTTTTATGTGGAGTGCCCACTTTCTGATGAGTATGTGGACCGTTTCCCCACTTTCCTGGAATATTTTTATCCGGTAATTTACTATAAAATACTTTTGTGTACTGCCATTGTAATTGCTGTATCAGTGCGACCAGCCTCCCACATACCTACGTACGTTCACAAGTAATTTCGCAGTATACGGCATGCCTGGTTCTGAAACAATAAACATGTTTTGGTTTCAGTAACACCGAAAAAGCAAAGGTATCAAACTCCCCCCTTTTCACCCTTCTTGCTGTGTTATCAAGCCATCACGCTCTGCGATAGGTAAAGCGAAGGACCGAGGATTTTCCTTGGTGCTCTGTGTATCTGCAAATGTTATGCTACAAACGAAGAATGCGCAATGCCGTTGAGGATGCATTTCACTTTATAACACCGGATATGCTCAAGAATATGTCAAGAAGAACATGGAGGCGTATGGAACTGTGTTTACAGCATGATGGGGAACATACAGATATATTGGACACGTAAGTACTGTGCTAACATGAATCAATTACCATTCGATACGGGGTACGGGGACATATCGCCCACCCTGTATATTGATGTTTGCGATAAAATGGAAAGGGAGGGCCTGGCATGGGCAGGAACAGGAACAATGTTTTTAAGGGGTTTAAAAGTTGCCCAAGATTTGTGCCCCTATGTGGCAATACAGATAAAAATTTGCACTGCACACCAGAATATGCAGAAACCAAAGTCTGGAGAGAGAAAACATGGTGCAGGAAGTGCGACAAGTTACAGACAGACACTGATCTTAAAACGTTTTAGAAATAATAGGTTTGGATTTTGAAACAACTACGCAAATATCTAGAAAAGATAAGAGAGGTATGGTGGAGAAAAATTATTAAAGAAAAAGAGAACCTCAATAACAGAAATGACGATGTAGGTAATTTATAGAAGAGGAAATTAATTTAAGTTTTGTGTGAAAATGTGTACAGTGAAATGTAGGATACATACCAAACAACCAGGGTGTTAAATGTATTTGATCCGAAACCCAAGCAACGCCTAGGAGAGCAGAATAATTAATGTATTATACTTGTAATCTGGAGGCAATGAAATAAAAAACTTACTTATTTACCTATTTGCTCTATCCTCTACTGCTTATATGTGGGTACACAAACCATTCTAATGAAAGCGTATCTGTCTACTTCATTTAATTGAGTTAAACCTTTGCAGAAATAGCGATAGTCGAATTTTAAGACCTGGACGCTATGTGCTGGCTTTAAAATTCCATACTGTTCCTACGCAATTGCGAGAATTAACTGAAAATCCACAAAACTTGAAAAGATGATGAAATATAGAATAATTCGGATGACACAAAAATGTTATTGGAAAATAATGGTTTGTTTTAAAGATATCTACATTTCTTGTGTAGTACGTTTTCATCTATCCCTTAATGTTTACCAGTTACACAAGATTATACAAAATTCCTTCCGAATGAAGAGGGTTTTACAGGCTATTCCCACAAAATTCAAGATATAAATTTCATTTTTCGTGTAAATATCTTTAATATATGGTATTTTAACCGAAATTGTTAGAACCATCTTTATGGAAATTAAAATATTCTGAAAACTGGCACTTGGGGTGGTAGGAGTTTCTTGAAAATCTTTGTTTCGCATCTTTGAGAAACAGTGAACTTAAATACCAAATTTGGTATTTATCCGATTTTCGTTTTAGTGTTACACTGTTCCAGACACACACACACACACAAACACACATACGCTTTTTTTTAAAAGTGTTTTATTAACACGTATTTTCGGTTAAATCTCGATCGAATTTTGGCTGGAATACAACACTTTCCTCTACTTACTGTAAGCTAACCGAGCGGAATGGCTCAGGGTTCGACTCTCGTAGCCGATCTCCTTGACCCATGGGTTTTTTCTGGGGTTTCCTCGGGTCACCAGGCGAATGCTGGGAAGGATGACCGCATCCCTCGAATTTCCTGTCTCTCCATTTCATCTCCATACTCATTTCACTTCACCTTTCATCTGCTTGGTCTCTTTCAAGGTTGCAAGTGTCGGCGGGAGGTCTCGGCATGTGCATCATGACAGGGGAGAACGATGCTCTCTGAAGGAAAAAGGAAACCTTCGTCCCCCGGACAGGCAGCCGTCTCCGGATCCAGGCCGACCAGGGAATGTGTAAACCCAAAGAGGGGAAGGGAACAGGCTGCACGAGCTAGCACCAGGTGAGTTCAAATTTGTAAGTGGTAGGGATCCTGCCCTCTGCCTGTCGTGCCTCCTGGTCCGGCCAACCTCTGTATCCTCTAACCTCATTCTTGCTTGCCGGGAGCGCCCCGTCAGGGACCTCTAGTTACAAAAGTTCTATGTAGGTCGAGGTGTTAAATCCCCCTCCGCTTCTAGTACTATCCTAAATTAAATTAAATTGAATTTTATTTATGGACGCTCTTTAACTACTATGGTCCTTAGCGTCCTATTCTATATTTGGCGTGAAAGACCGGAAATTTTGCTCAGAAGCCTCTTTATCAGTCTTGAGGTTCTTTTACGTGCCGTAAATCTACGACACGGGATCACCGGCTTTACTTCGCTTCCGAAGGAAGCCATGCTAAGGAATTTTAAGCCCGAAAAAATCCATTGCCCTCCACCGGGTTTGAACCCGCGACCTTGGGAACTAGAGCTAGTCCTATCCTACCCTACTGTAAACTCGTGCATAGTAGAGAAAGTGAATATGTCTCACAGCATTTGAAAAGCAATATATAACGTATTTGAAAATTCAAATTGATAACAAAAGGTATCTCCGAAATGGTTAAAACATTAGAATGGTTTATGAGATCCACGTTTTTATGCGGTAGGACTTAATCCATCTCTTACGGCTTTCCAAACTTACAAAGTTCATTCAGAATGAAATCGACTTCACAGACTATTCCTAGAAAGTGAAAGATGTCATATAGATATGTGTGCAGGTGTAAACATCGTATATATTATTTACATATAAGGAAATATATTTTTGTGGTATTTTAGATATCTTTGAAAAATTAAAAAAAAATAAAGAAGAGTTTTCCATGTAATTCGTAGTTTCATGTGGGGAATTTTATCGAAAATCTTCATGTTGCATCCTTTGAAGATACTAAATTTAAATACCAAGTTTGGTATTTTACGGACTTATATTTTTGAGTTACGTTGCTGACAGATACACATGCACGCAGAAGCACAGCCGACCTTTTTATAAAAACACTTCTTTTTTGGATTCAAGGAGCATAAAAATATATTTCTGGTGAAAACTCGGTGTCGAATAGGTAAGTAGTAGCAAAAGTAAACAGTGCTGATGGCAAAATTCTCAATTATGTATTTGTGTTTCAACCCCAACAATGTAAGTAGGTTGTTTACGATTGTCAAAATCGTGCAGAGAGTTTCTTTACGGCATTAGTGCCATAAAGGTTACCTAGAAACAATTGCAAAATTAAATAAATAATGTGTTTATTAGCTAATCTGTTTTTGGTTCCTAAGCGTGAAAAATTCTAACGGCTTTTGTTTGTTAGTTTTTGTTAACACCAAAAACAGGAAGGTTTATTAACGGTTTCCAAAAGGACACATGACTTGTGAAGCACAGAGAGGGAGGGCGAGTGAGAGAGACAGAGGAGGAGGAGGTGAGTTTTAAATCGATTTTTAAAGAATACTTACAAACACTTAATGTGTATCACCGTTGTTGTAAAATAATCCAATTTCTGATCGTGTTGCTATCCATGTTAACCATTCGATACATATCGATTTTACGACCACAGAGCTCTGTGTAATGAAGGACGTCACAGATGACGGACGTATACGTAATTGAGGTATCGTTTCAGGAAATCCCACGCATCCCTTGAGGTCGATTCCGCCAATTATCAACTCTCTCTCTCTCTCTCTCTCTCTCTCGTGAGAGAGAGAGTGTGTGTGTGTATGTGTCTCTCTCTTGAAGGATCCCAGTCAAAGATTTTAAAGAAAATGCCCCACCTAATACTACCCTATACATGGAAAAATGTTCGTTATCTTTCATTTTCTAAATTTTTTTTCTAACGATTTTGATTAAACTACGGTAGGCTTAAGATATTTGCATGACAACTAAAATGTATATATTGAATTTTCTATGAAGCCTTCTTTATTCGGAATGACTTCTATAATTGGTAAACCGCATGATATAGACAATATCATACCATACAAGCTAAAGCACGCAGTTTGTCAAATATATTATTTTTCTGAATCAACGTGATATTCATTGTTATTGGTTTGAATTTCCAAAATACTTGAAGTCGTTCTCGTTCGAAAAATGTGTATAACATTTAAAGTTACCTGCTCTGTTGACGAGTTTTATATGTGATCATTATAGCACGTTCTGCATTGTCTGGTGCGTCAGCTGCTCTAATGGTATAGCTATGAGTTCTTTGTCTTAGGGTATGAGTAAGTGTATTTGTAAGGATAACATCAGTTTAGTTAGCTGGTAGATATTAATGTTGACTAAAATGTGCAGTTTGAGAAGAGTCCCCGACTATTGAATTTACGAATTAATTACTCCTATGACAATAATTAAGTGAAACGTCAGTTGCCGTAAGTCCCAGAAATGTTGCTCGGAAAGATCCCCTTCAATAGCCCCTAAATCTGGAGCGTTCATGTGCGCTACTCACTTAGAAATTACACATGAGAGTCAAGAAACACAGGAGGGTCACGAATATGTCACGAATGTATGAACGAATGTGTCTCTAGGTTAGAATATGTGCACTTTTCTTAACTTAAGCTCCACCCACCTATCGCTACACCTACGACCGTTCCTTCTCGAGCGGACCAATCTTAAAACTCTACTTATGCGTATCTGAAATTGTTACTATGCAGTACCTCCTCGAGTATCAGAATTTCACTCCCTTTCTAATTTACAGAATTTTTGCTTACGAGCTGAACTCCAGGAACCTTTATATTAATGTATTTCCTTAACATAACTAGCTAATGAGCTTTTTCTCCAGACAAATCTTTAACTTATTACATTATACATTTATTTAATATACGGAAACTATTTACTGCAATTATTATTTTACCGTACTATAATTTCTTTATTTAATTATTTATATCTTCCACTCAATAATTACGGTATCATACTTTTCTCTTTTACAATGTATAGTAGAGATCAACTACTGCATCTCACCCAAAAATTTGATACCGAGCCTTTACCAGAAATGCACCTTTCGAGACTCCCTGAATCTTAAAAAGGCAAGTCAAGAAAAGTTCCGTGTGTCCCAAAAGTCGGTTAAATACGAAACTTGGTATTTAAGCCATCTTTAAGGTATAAGACATCAACGTTTAGAAAGAAAATCTCACCACCCTAAGCTTCCCTTTGCATGGGAAAACTTTCGTTGCTTTTGATTTTCTCAAACGTGCCTTCTAACGATTTTGATTATGTTTTAGATATTTGAATCATAAATAAACTGCACATCTTAAAATGAGTTTTATATATCCTGTATGAAATAGACAATAACATACTATACATAAATCTGATGTGCTGTACTCACATGGCTTTCTCTACTCTTGTACAAACTACTTTTGCAAACCCTTACTCTTCATCTCTTCATGTTAATCGAGATAAAGATTTGCAGAAACTATCTTACTGCTAGTTTTATTGTAGGTGCAAGGGGAATACGGTGGGCTTTAAGCGATAGTCAAATCTTTTAAGAGCTGGTTGCTATGTGGAGCATTCCATTCTCTTTGTATGTCTAGGAGATAAAAAAAACGAATAAAGAATTCCCGTTGGACAAAAAGTATAAGAACGTAGGTTTTCACGGCCGGTGTCACAATTATAACTAATATGATTTTCCGGGCCCGGAAAATCATATTAGTTATAAAAAGTATAAGTATTGGAAAATTCAAACTAATAACAAAGAATATCAAGGAAATGGTTCAATCGACCAAAAAAAACAAAAAACAAATACGTCATAAATTGTGTCTTCTAACGAATTTTTTGTGTAGTAAAATTTTGTTTATCTCTTACGGTTTACCAGTTATGCAAAAGTCATTCAGAATGAACAGAACTTTTGAGGTCATTCCTAGAAAATTCAACATATACTTTCATTTTCTATGAAAATACCTTAAACATATGATACTTTAATAAAAAGTTTAAAGAACAATTTTTTAAAAAATCAAAATTTTCGAAAAATGTTCCATGTAAAGGGTAGTTCATGTGGCTTCCTTGGAAGATACTAAACTCAACTAGCAATTTTGGTATTTATCTGACATTTCGTTTGAGTTATGCTGTTCACAGACACACGGGCATACGCACGGACATGTTTCCAAAAATGCTTTATTTGAATTCAGGTCGCATCAAAGCATGTATTTTTGGTGAAATCTCGGTATCGACTTTTAGGTGGAATACAATACTTCCTCTACTTACTATACGTAGTGGAGAAAGTAACAATTAAGAACACTTTAAAATACATAACATAAGGGGCAATTATTTATGGCATTAACAATTTCCGAGACATTTTTTGTAATTATTTTGAATTTCCAAATACTTTGTATTTTCTTCAAATGCTAAATCGTTATTTGTTTTTTTTTCTCGTGAGCATGCGAAGAGCATGGAATTTCAAAGCCATCTCATAAACGCGCGTTTTAATCTGACAATGGGTTTAACCTACTGAATCCTTATATCTACAAGGATATATTTAAAAGTGTAATGAAGGTTTATCTCGATTAATATGACGTAGAATAATTTGTGAAAGAGTGAGTAGAGAAAGTTATGTGAATGCAATACATCAGAACTTTTTCAAAGTGATTTTAGACATTCCTATTTTACATCTCGCAATTTCTTAACAGCATAAGCTAATCAGATCACGTGATGTCACTGACCGAGACGCAGGTAGGAGGATATGGGACATTTAAGGACGAAGGAGAGCAGTCAGGTCCTTCTAAGAAACAATCCATTTCCTCTTCTGGTGGCGGGCCAACAACTAGACGAGCCAAAACGTGAATCAGCTGTTTCTTTTATTAGTGATGTCCATCCCTCCTCCTCTGTGATTATCATCTTGTACCACTTAAGTACTTCTCGGAAAGACGTGTTATAAATTTTCCTCCTAAGTGAATCGTCCATGGCTTAAGGCAATTCATCTCAAGTTTTCTGGAACGTAGCATTTGCTTCTACAAGATTGCGAAGTTTCTAATGCTCAAGTTTCTCGACCATTGTCTTCCCCGTAAACGAGAATTCATTAAGTGATGTGCTGGGGTGCAAATAAAATTGGCGAGCTTCGCAAAACTTGCTCTTAATCTGATTTCTTACACCCTTCGAAGTTGTTCGCAAATATTTTACGATCTTGCAGTTGAGGTTCTAGAGAAACCAATTTGATCTTAGTTGCATGCTATCAAGGTGAATAAATCAGGTGAACACAATCTATTACGCTGTATCAAAATTTATTGTTTTCAAACTGCAAATAGTACTAAAAATAGATCTTCACGCTTCAGTAGCTAATTTTCACATTAAAATTTCACCGAGACTGAACAGGATTATTTCATTACAATATAAAAATAAAAAGTAGGATTTGTTGTACTCACATGAGTTTCTGTATTCATTGTTCAACAAAATATTCTTACAAAAGCTTATTCTTCTGTATACTTCATTTTAATCAAGATAAACACTTGTAGAAATTGCTTTATTGTAAATTCGTTGAAGCTACTCGTATATATAGAATAGTATTAATGGGTATACAAACTAAACTTGGTTATGCTCTTTACTTTCCCTACTACGTATAGTAAGCAGGGAAAATGCTGCATTTCACCCAAAAATTCTATATGGAAATTTCACTGGAAATACATGTTTTGGGGTGCCCTGAATCCAAATAAAACATTTTTGGAAACATGTCCGTGTGTGTGTGTGTCTATCTAACTGTGAGCAAACATAACTCAAAAGCGAAAAGTCGGAATATACCAAACTTAGTATTTGAGTTTAATACTCATCAATGATGCGAGACGAAGGTTTTCAACAAAATGCCCCCACCCCAGACCACCCTTTTCATGGAACATTTTTCGAGAATTTTGATTTCCTCAATAATGTGATTAAAATACAATTTTTTAAAATATTTTCATGACAAATAAAATGTATACTTTGAATTACCTCTTGAGCCAATTTTAGATTATGACACAGCAAGAAGTTAATGACGAAATTTTAATTAAGTTTAACCTAATTTTCAAAATATTTTACACTCAGTTTCCAGAAAATATAACACAGGATTCAGTTATTTATATTCTGTATTTATATTCTGCATAGTGAGCAATTTTTAAACCTTAACCTTCAACAAGGATTTCAATACTTAAAATAATGTAATTTTGCTCATAGCTGTCAAAAATAAAAAATAAATACTTAACTAAATAAATAAATAAAAAAGTATAAATATAATTTCCTTATTCCAACCTCCTACGACTAGGTCGTATACATCTCGCTGATAAGTCACATTTACTTTCTCTGAGTGTTGTTAAATAACTATAGTTAATAAAGCTAAATTTATTAACACATTTATTACTTTCTCTACTACGTATAGTAAGTAGGGGAAGTATTGTATTCCACCCAAAAATTCGATACCAAGATTTCAACGGAAATACATGTTTTGAAACCTCTTGAATCCAAAAAAAGGATTTTTGGAAACACGTCCATGTGTGTCTGTGTGTCTGTCTGTGAACAGCATAACTCAGAAACGAACAGTTATTTGGTATTTAGGTTCAGTATCTTCCAGAGATGCGACACGAAGGTTTTCAAGAAAATCCCCCCAACACAGATTGCCCTTTACATGGAAAAGTTTTCGAAAATTTTAATTTTCTCAAAAACGGCTCTAACGATTTTGATTAAAGTATCATATGTTTAATACATTTTTATGGAAAATAAAATGTATATCTTAAATTTTCTGGTAATGTCACCAAAAGCATTCTTCATTGTGAACGACTTTTGCATAACATGTAAACCATAAGAGATAGACAAAATTTTACTACACAAAAAATGTAGATCGTGTTAAAATACACAATTTACGACACACAGCTTTTTTTTGAGTGAACCATTTTCGAGATATTGCTTGTCATTCCCTTAAATTTTCCAATACTTATACTTTTTCTAGATTGGGAATTCGTTATTCAATTTTTTTGTCTTGGAGTATTAATTTGTGGCAAAGCGAATAGTGCTGCACATAGCAACCAGCTATTAAGACATATGTCTATGCTTAAAGCCTTATGTATTTCTATATTGCCCTTGCAAATACAAAACAAGGGGAACATAGTACGCCTTAAGCGATAGTCAAATATTTTTATCTCGATTTACATGAAGTAGATGCAGAATAAGCGTTTGTAAAAATAGTTTGTGCCTACACAGTAGAGAAAGGCATAACACATAAGAGTTTTTGGATTTATGGTACTGCAGAATTGTATTTCCTGTGAAGTATCCAGTTTTTGGGTAGAATACAACACTTATACTAACTATAGGTAAGTTAGTAGAAATAAAAATCGAAAAACTTAGTTTATTATTGAGTTTTTGAAAACTGTTACAACACATTTATCAAAATTTCATTTATACCAGTTTTTCGATCACATTATAAGCCTAAGGAATAGGGCAAGCCAATAAGTTTTTACGGGCTTTCAAAATGCTGCATGATAAATTGTACTCAATGGAAAAATGGAGAGCGGAGGGAACGGAGGTGGACGCAGTGGAAGAGAAAGTTTTATTTTGTTAGTGTTTACAACATATAGCACCACGACATGGACACTAGTGATACATGAAATGAAATAACTGGGAAAGAAAATTTGGAAAGGAAATGTTCTAGACCAAAATTTAGGGGGTACCTTCTCGGCATTAGATAATTATAAGGACTGAGGAGACGCATTTGAACCGCGGATCTTCCGTTCACGAGTTCGTACTTACGATCTCGATCACCCATTTCGTACAAAGAGGTTGGTGGAGGGAGAGAGAACCTTCAAAGCCAACGTAACAACATAAACAGTATTTCGGCCTTCTAATTTTAACTTTTTTTTTCTGAAGTGATCGGTTCTCTCCTTCTCTATTTTTTTTCAGAAAATGATTTTAATCTCTATTTTTTTGACTTCGATAATCAAAACTATCCAACCTACTGGATAGTTTTGGTTGTGCTTTAGAACAATCATCGTGACTGAATCAATCACATGGCAATTCTATTTTGCTCAATAGGCACTTGTGCTGTTTTTGCACTAACATGTAGCAGACTCTTTATGGGTTAGAGGTTAAGTGAGCTTCTCGCAGTGTAATGTAATAGGAATGGAAGAGATTTCAATCGGAACACAACGTGCATGCTTATAGTCAGTTAAACTTCCTTTGGCTGGTTATACATTCCATAATACATTCTGTTTAGAATAAAAGGCGCCATGTGATTTAAGTTTGCGTAAAGAGAGGAGGGTATGAACTATGTTTAGTAGTTTTTAAACACATAATGCGCAATGGTAGTACTTATAAGATAAACAATATACAAACTATTTGGCTATCACCTAATCTCAGCCACTTTACCAACCATTTAATTGCACGATGATTATTCTTAACAAATCATAAAGACATTGGAAAAATTATATTTCTTGTTTGGTGCCTGAGCAGGCATGCTGGAACATCTCTAAGAATTTTAATTCGACCTGAATTAGGACAACTGGAACCTCCAAACCTCACAGTCTTAAGGCATTCATCGACCCTAAAAACTACAAATTTTCTCAAAAAAATCTATTTTTACTTTCTCTACTACGTATAGTAAGTAGTGAAAGTATATTCCACCCAAAAATTCGATACTGAGATTTCACCGGAAATACGTATTTTGGGACACCCTGAACCCAGAAAAATCATTTTTACAAAGAGGTCCGCGCACGCTCATACCAAACATACCAAACTTGGTATTTGGGTTCAGTACCTTCCAAGGATGCGACACGAAGATTTTAAAGAAAATTGTCCCACCCCAAACCATCCTTTACATTGGACATATTTCGAAATGTTTTATTTTCTAAAAAATGCCTTTAACGATTGTGATTAAAATAAAATATATTAAAGGTATTTACACAATAAATAAAATGTATATCTTGAATTTTCTGGCAATAGACTGTGATGTCCATTTCAGTTGGAAGAAATTTTCTATAATGTTGTACAACTTCTAAACGTTAAGCGATAAACCAAAAAGTACTACACATTTACTTAAAATAAGCATTTTTGTGGCATTAGCTATTTCTGGGATATCCTTTATTAAAGTTCGAACTGTTCATTTCTTGGCTATTCTTTAAAATCCCTTCAGCGTTCAGTTGTTTCTGGAGATTACATGGAAACAGTATGGAATTTTAAGGCCAGCATATAGCGTCTAGTTCTTAAACATTTGACTATCGCTGTTCTCTTTGTATCTATTATGAAATGTGTAATGTAGCTGTTTCTGCAAAGGTTTGTTTGAATTAAAATGTAGCAGATAGAAAAATAAGCTCTAGTAAGAATAATCTATATACACACTAATAAATGATAGAGTGTAGAGAAATATATCACATTTGATGAAAAAGTATGACATCAAGTACCTTATTTGCTTTATGTATTTAGAGGTTTTACGTTATTTTTTCACTAAATTGCACAGGAAGATTTTTATAAACTGTAACATCTTATGTGAATGTGTAGTTTTAAATTATTATCAATATGTTATATTTGACTATGAATGCTAATGATTACTTTATTGTTGCATATTGAAGAAATTTATTGTCTTTACGTTATTAAATTATTTGCTCCACGTATGGAAAGCCAATTTGAAGAAGGATGTATTCTTATTTTTACGTTGTTATTTGCCACACGTTTTGGGAGCCAATTTGAAGATGTTATATTGTTGTAACTTGTTTGCAACACGCTTTGGGCGTCAATTTGAAATAGATCGTATTGAAGGAGTTGTATTATATTTCAACTGTTGGGAAGCCGAACTTGTAGTAGTTGCAACCGCAGGTATAGTAAACAGCTTCCGGTAGCCTTCGCCCCAAATGTAGTTTCAGAAGGCCTTTGCCCCAAGTTTAAAAAATATTAACTTTGTAATTTAACTGTTTCTTTAATTATATATTTATGTTTGCCTCGGCTGCGTCAGTATTATTGTTAGAGACACGTTTCTCTTAGCAGGGTTGTGGTGCGACAAGAACGTAGGCTTACACAGATTATAATTTTACTTGACTCCTTTTATTAATACTTGATACGATCTAAATAACACTTCACTGATATAGAGAGAGAACTGTGATATGTTTTTATTAATTACTTGCACTTTTTAATACATAAACTTATTTATCCTCTCACACAAATACGTATTAAATTTCTTGAGTACACTTTTTGCGTCTGGCCAGTAACGCTGTCTGCAACCAACTGAACTGATTTCAACCGCCTAAACTTGTAAATTTCTGTATTTCAAGTCCCTGATTAGTAATCCTACTCCAATAGAATACTAAAGCTTTTTCTGGTTGTTGATTGGCTATTTATAAACTGTCTCAAAATTACATTATTGCTTCCAAGAATCACAAGTAGTATTGTTAAACTTTCAAGTTCATTATTGCCTCAAGGTTACCTCATTGTTACCTCATTGTTAGCAACTTTTAACCTATTATTCTCACAGCTCCTACATTATTAAATTACGTAGTATATTCACATAACATTATTACACATGGATACAATAATATAAACAGATACAATGACTGTTACATACACATATTGCTTTAAGGGGGCTGTTATTGAATTGATATATTATATAATTAGACTGAAATCATTTAAGTGTTAAAAATACTGCCTCAATATTGACATTTAATCAATTCATGTAATTGTTATTAACTGCATTATTCTTATCAATTGTGTATATTGTGTTTTGCTTATGTGTTGGCACCATATTAGGAGAACTACAAGTTTGCATGCCATCATTAGTGTACCAACTATAAGCTATGGAAAGCACGTTTATTTTCCCTATCCTCCATGGAGAATAAACATATAACAAATAAATTACTCTGCGCTAAGACAACTTAACAAGAAACCAATAGTTAGGGAAATTTTACATCACTTCTCTTAAGGATTTCATTAGAGGCAACAGTGCTGACGCGGTCTAGCTAAAAATACTTCTGAGAGAAAGCATTAATTAGGACATAAATTGCAGCCAATGGAAATCCAACACAATAGCCCAAAAAATATCTGAATTTTTCGTTGCATATCCTTGAAATTAATATATTAATTAACTTAAATTAATTTATTAATAAATAAATAGAACCCTTATTAATTAACATCCACTAAATGAATAAATCTGTCTGAATTTATATCACTGTTAGACATCTTAGTAATAATTATTTTACGATGAGCTGCCAGGTGTTATTAAATTATTAAGTGGAGCAGGTACGAAAAATTAACTTGGCTGTTATATAAGATATAGATATGAAAATGATATACATAATAATTTGCATAAATATCAAAACATGTATGGGGCTATAAGAAGAATTTTTAAAAACGTCATGGCCGTCCCAGCAATACTCTATGGGAGTGAAAGTTGGGTTTTAAAACAGAAAGATAAAAATCATATTTAGGCAGGGGTGTACAACCGTACAACTATTACGGAGAGACTAACTAATGAACAAATAACAGAAGATTTAAGGATTAGTCCCATAAGAGAAATTATTGAAAATCATAAACAGAAATGGAAATACCAACTTAACAGAGTGAATACAGGCGGGTTTTTTAAACAAAGTTTTAAATCATAAAACAAAAGGGAGAAGAGCAATAGCAAGATCTATACTGAGATGGAAGTGAGATCGGAACAGGTCACCGACCTAAACCATGAAAGGAAGAAGAAGAAGCTAAATTATTACTGCTCTCCTGATACCACGCCCTATAGATATAAAAAATTCTGATGTGTTACACTCACATGACTTTCTCTACTCTTGTACAAACTATTTTTACAAACGCTTACTCTCCATATGCTTCATGTTAATCGAGATGTTAATCTTATTGCTAATTTTCTTGTAGATGCAAGGGGAATATGGTAGGCTTTAAGCGATAGTCAAATATTTTAAGAGGTGGTTGCTATGTGGAGTATTCCATTCTCTTTGTGTCCAGGACATAAAAAAAATGAATAATAAATTCCCTTTTGAGAAAAAGTATAGGAAAATTTAAGGGTATAACAAGCAATATCTCGAAAATGGTCCACTCAACAAAAAAATGTACATGACATAAATTGTGTATTTTAACGCGATCTACATTTTTTGTGTAGTAAAATTTTGTCTATCTCTTATGGTTTACCAGTTATGCAAAAGTCGCTCACAATGAAGAATACTTTTGGAGACATTCCCGGAAAATTCGAGATATACATTTCATTTCTCATGACAATATCTTAAACATGTGATATTTTAATCAAAATCGTTAGAGCCATTTTTGAGAAACTTAAAATTTTCGAAAAACGTTCCATGTAAGGGGTAGTCTGGGGTGGGAGAATTTTCTTGAAAACCTTCGTATCGCATCTCTGGAAGATACTGAACCAAAACACCAAGTTTGGTGTTTATCCGACTGTTCGTTCCTGAGTTATGCTGTTCACAGACACACAGACACACACACGGATATGTTTCCAAAAATGCTTTTTTTGATTCAGGGGTCTCAAAACATGTATTTCTGGTGAAATCTCGGTATCGAATTTTTGGATGCAATACAATACTTCCCCTACTTACTATACGTAGTAGAGAAAGTAAAAAGTTACTACAAGCTTTAACCTACTTTAATTTAAAATCCAGCACAAAAACAAAACAAACATAAACTTTAAATTAATTTTTCTGATATTCTAGTGTTTTCTACACTTTCTGTCTTCTTGAATTAATCGTTTTTAAGGATAACAGTTTTTTTTAAAACATACGAATTTAATTCAGAGGATGTATCTAGTGATTTTAAAAGCTAAATATCTTGAGCTGTTTACTGCAATCAAACACCAAAATGAAGCCTAAATATGTAGTTATGTTTTATAATATATTACTGTAAAATTAAGATTTTGCTCTTTTAAAGACAAAAATATGTGTTTAAGTTTTATAGTATGTTCAGAGAAAAATATAATAAATTTAACGAGAAACACTAGAGAGTTTGTTTCAGAACACAAAATTCAAAACTGAATATAGAACATACTGATGAAACAATGCTTAATATACACAATAATTGGTCTGTAATGTCATTTTGAACTTTATTTTAATTTTTGTAGCGAAAGTATTGTATTCCACCCAAAAATTGGGTAACGAAATTTCACCGGAAAAACATGTTTTGAGGTCCCTGAATCCAAATAAAGCATTTTTGGAAACATGTCTGCATGTCTGTCTGTGCTTGCTTGTCTCTCTGTCCCTGTGTCTGTGTCTATGAACAGTATAATTCAAAAAATTATTTATACCTCTAAATACGCTTTACATGGAGTATTTTGGAAAGCTTTGTTTCTAAGAAATGACTAACGATTTTGATATTAAAATATTTAAAGACATTTGCGTGACAAATAAAAGGTACATCTTGAATTTTCGGGGAATAGCCAATGAAGTCCTCATTCGGAGGGAATTTTGTATGATCTTGTATAACTGGTAAACGTTAAGCGATAAACGCAAACGTACTACACAAAAAACTGTGGATCTCTTTAAAGCACACGATTTATTCAAAATAGGTTTTTTGTGGTAAGTATGCGCCGTTTCTGAGATATCCATTATTAAAGGTTCGAATTGTTCATTTCTTGACCATTAAAGTCCTTTCAATATTCAGTTGTTTCTCGCAATTGCATGGAAACAGTATAGAATTTTAAGGCCAGCATATAGCGTCCACTTCTTAAGCATTTGACTATCACTGTTCCCTTTGAATCTGTAACGAATTGTATAATGCAGCTATTTCTGCAAAGGTTTAGTAGATAGAAAAATATGCTTTAATAAATATAGTTTGTATACTCCTAATAAATGATAGAGGGTAGAGGGTTAATTTGTTTGCCTCCAGGGTGTGTGTATACCTTTAATGTTTTGCGTTGCACTCTGTAATTCCAATTTGATGTACATTACGATTTAATGTGAAGTAAAGCTAATATCAAATTATTTGATATACATTGTTGTGTTCTAACCAGATGTAGATATATTTTCTGTGAGATGGGATGTGCTTTTATTTATTTATTTTTTTGTTTTTCATGAGGAATGAGGAAACAACATACAAAATGTAGGTTCTCATTTAAAAAAAAATTACATTGACCCTAAAATGACTATCGTAATGTCCTCCAAACATAACACGACTAATTGCATTTACTTTCCCCCATAATATCAAGACATTTCATTTTACAACGTTTAGTTTTGTAGATATTGTACAGTTTCAACTTAAATGGTCCACCCTATATAAATCTTATTAGATATGTAAATATTTTAAACATTTTAATATTAACTTTGTAATTTAACTATTTCTTTAATTATTATATATTTATGTTTGCCTCGGCTGCGTCAGTATTATTGTTAGAGACACGTTTCTCTTAGGCACGGCGTGATGCGACAAGAATGTAGGCTTATACAGATTTTAAGTTTTAATTCACTCCTTTTTATTAATCCTTGATAAAAATTAAATAGCACTTCCATCATATCGAGAGCTGTGAGATTCTTTTATTTAATACTTGCACTTTTTAACACATATACCATTTTCATCTCACACGTATTCGTATTAAATCTCTCGAGGACGCACAAGACCCGGTTACAATCACCGTCTGCAGGCAACTGAATTGATTTCAACCGCCTAAACTTGTACATTTCTGTATTTCAAGTCCCTGATTGGCTAATCCTAATCAAATAGAATACCTTGATTTAACTAAAGTTTTTTCTGGTTGTTGATTGGCTATTTTATAAACTGTCACTAAAATTACATTATTGTTACTCCAATAATCACTAGTAGCATTTAAACTTCCTTACTCATTATTGCCTCAAAGTTACCTCATTGTTACCTCATTGTTAGCAACTTTAAACTTATTCTCACAGATCCTACATTATTAAATTGCTTAATATATTCACATAACATTATTACACATGGATACAATAATATAAGCATATACAATGACTGTAATATACATTTTACAAATTATTATATACATATTTTGAATCAAGGCGGGCTGTTATTGAATTTACATATTATATAATTTGACTGAAAAATATTTAAGTGTTAAAATACTGCCTCAATGGATTCTCCATGTGAAACTGGAGGTATTAGTGGTACACTGTCCCTTGCTGACGCAGCATTTTTATGGAAAAAGCAAACTCAAAACTTTAAAAATACCGTAATTGTAACTTGTGGAAGAGGAATTAACTATTTCAAAGTGAAAATAAGTGCAGCATTCGTATTCAGTTTTTAATCATTTGTATTTATCACAACAATATTCACAGGAAATATTATTACGTATCTTCAAAGTTTGTCATCACAGACCAAGGTGTCCTATATCAAGGTGTTACTGTAGATCCCTCTGTAACCCCTGTAAGTTTGTGGGTTCGACTCTGACTGGCTATGGCAGGCTAAGTTTTAGCCACAGTGAATTTGCTGCGTCCCCACCCTCAGTAGGGTTTAACCGCAGGACGACTATTGTAAAGGAAATGGTGTTTAAGGATGATGGATGCATAGAAAGAAGGGAGGTAGTATGTAGCTCCACGACAGCTGCCTGTTATGATGCAGCGGCCCTTCTGCACCCTGGTGTATGTGTGTTTATCAATTTTCTTTGGCTGGATTGAATTTGGAGACAAATCATCTATCGGATTGGATTACTGTGGAGTTCAGCTATAGCTGCTTTAGGTGTTACTCCTTGGTTAACTGATGTACTCGCATGCCTTGCGGGGAACCCGATGACACCGAAGACGGCGAGTTCTAGGGTTGTAATCCCCAAGATATCTGACCAGGATACTCTGATGGTTTGGTTTGGTAAACTGGCGTAAAATTAAGTAGCCCGGCGCCTAATTTCATCTTCAACATATGGAAGAGATGAGGCTTCGTGTAGTAGTCTCACGGGGAAGGCACGGCCGACAGAATAGATGGATTGGAGTCCAATATTCTGCGCCCGTTGTAGCCATAGTAGCCAGCTGTCTGCGGCCATGCCCCAGACCTTCGCAGGCGAATGGCATTATAGGGATTATCAAAGCTCGGAAAAGGTGCAGCTTTAAGCGAATAGGCATCCGGGATCTCAGCATCGGATACAAGGAGGCAGTTGCCCCCTGCGCCCGGGCCGAGACGTTACGAATGTGCTCGCGAAAAGTTATACCCTTATCCAACTTCACCCCCAGGTATGTTATGGAATTTCTCCATTCAATTCTTCGGCCTCGAAATTGATATGTGGAACAGTCTGCGGGGATGTGGCGCTTTGTTAGCAGCAAGTTGTGGCTCTTGTCCACGTTAACGGATATGCGCCAACGCTGGCACCACTTCTAGATGAGGCGGAGGCGTCTTTATATTGGGTTGAAGACTCTGAGTACTGTGTAACACTCTAATACACGTAAGATGCAAGCAAAAGAGATATGATGAACCGAGCAGAATGGCTCAGGAGGTAACGTCTGGACTCGTATTCGGAAAGTGTCTGATTTAAATGCAGTGGGCTGATAATCTGATCTAATCTAATATAACATTTAATATCACGGCCCAACGTTTAGGTGTAAAACAATAGTAAAAATGTGATGTGTTACACTCACATGACTTTCTCTAATCTTGTACTTGTACAAACTATTTTTACAAACGCTTATTCTCCATATGCTTCATGCTAATCGAGATATCGAGATGTTAACCTTATTGCTAATTTTCTTGTAAATGCAAGGGGAACTGATAGGCTTTAACTGATAGTCATACATTTTAAGAGGCGGTTGCTATGTGCAGCATTCCATTCTCTTTGCATTACCAGGGCAAAAATAATGAATAACGAATTTGAGAAAAAGTATAAGTATTAGAAAATTTAAGGGAATTACAAGCAATATCTCGAAAATGGTTCACGCAACAAAAAAACGTATTTGACATAAATTGTGTATTTTAACGTTATCCACATTTTTTGTGTAGTGAAATTTTGTCTATATCTTGTGGTTTACCAGTTATGCAAAAGTCGTTCACAATGAAGAACACTTTTGGAGACATTCCCAGAAAATTCGAGATATACATTTAATTTGTCATGAAAATATCTAAAACATATGACATTTTAATCAAAATCGTTAGAGCCATTTTTGAGAAAATTAAAATTTTTGAAAAATGTTCCATGTAAAAGGTAATCTGGGATGGAGGATTTTCTTGAAAACCTTCGTGTTTCATCTCGGGAAGATACTGAACCTAAATACCAAGTTTGGTGTTTATCCGACTTTTCGTTTCTGAGTTATGCTGTTCAGACACACACACACACACACACGGACATGTTTCCAAAAATGTCTTTTTTGGATTTAGTGGGTCTCAAAACATGTATTTCCGGTGAAATCCCGGTATTGAATTTTTGGGTGGAATGCAATACTTCCCCTACTTATACGTAGTGGGGAAAGTAAAAATGAAAATAGGTGGTAATAGAGGTGCTCTGCCATCTATCCTCAGATAACGAAAACAGGTAGACTGTAGGGCAACTTAATGCGCATGATAAAGCGGAGGTGCATTAAGGTATCTGTGGACACGTCTCGAAGCAAGATGGTATGGTACAGGGATGAGACCTAAAGGCTAAGGGAACTGTGCTCTATACATCGATCCATGAGGTATCTCCTAACAGACCAAGTAGTTACAGCGATGTAAAATAAATACAGTGAAAAACATAAGATAAGATAGGTATACATGCATTGACTTCTATTAATCAAGAAAACGAAGCAGTGTTTTAGTTACAGTTATTTTTATACACTCTATGGATGAGTAGGACAACGCGATCAATCACTACAACCCTAACGTCTCCCAAAATTACAAAAACCTGCTGACCAGGAGCCATGTCAGAATGACTGGCAGCGGATACCCGATGATTGGCAGGGCAATAAACTGATCGAATATTGGATTGGCTGCAACCACCTGCGTGGGGGTAATCAACTCTAACCTAGGAGAGGGGCAAACTTTTAATGGAGGCCTTCGGCAGGGATGAATTGTTAAAACACGCCGCTAATGTACTTCATGTGGGAGGTAGTGCTCGTATTGTGTCACAGAGACCAGCTGTGTGGCATAAGATCTCAGGACGTTCCAGTCATTCACTGGCTCCTTGTCGCAGCAGTCAACAATTATTTGTAACAATCACAGTAATTTCTGTAACCATTACCATTTTATAGTTACATTTACATGACCTTCTCTACTCACTCTTCTACAAACTATTCTTACAAAAGTGTATTCCTCCATCTACTTGATAATCGAAACAAACTTCACTACATATTTACACATACGTTGTAGGTATAAGGATAGGTACAACGAGTTAAACGGATAGCCAGATGTTTAAAAAGCGGGTCGCTATGCGATTGCTTTAAAATTCCATGTTCTTTGCATTACCACGAATAGAAGGTATAGCGCCTTACCACTCGAGAAAAGAAGCGTTTGAAAACTCAAAGCAATAACAAAGAATGTTTTGAAAATTTTTAATGTCACAATTTGGGATAAATTTGAAGTTGTAATTTTGTTGTATTGTTATTTGCCCCACGCTTTGGGAGCCAATTTGAAGTAGGTTGTTGCTTCACGTATGGAAAGCCAATTTAAAGAAGGAGTTGTATTGTAGTTCAACTGTTGGGGAGCCGAACTTGAAGCATTGCAACCGCACATATGGTACCCGGTACCCTTCGTCCAAAATTTAAAAAAATATTAACTTTGTAATTTGACTGTTTCTTTAAACATTATATATTTATTTTGGCCTCGGCTGCGTCAGTATTATTGTTAGAGACATGGATTTCTTTGCGTGGTGTAGTACGGCTAAGAATGTAGGCTTACACAGATTTAATTTTACTTCACTCCATTTATTAATGCTTGACACGATTTAAATAACACTTCACTGATATATGATTTTATGAGATTTTTTATTAATTATTTGCACTTTTTAACACGTAAACTACTTTATGGCTCACACTGAATAGTATTAAACTTCTCGAGGACGCATCTCGCGTCCGGTTAGGAACACTGTCTACAACCAACTGACTTCTAAATTTGTAAATTTTTCTTCATTTTAGTTCCTGATTGGCTAATCCTAGTCCAATAGAATAGTATCATTTAACTAAAGCTTTTTCTGGTTGTTGATTTGCTATTTTATAATCTGT
Source organism: Deroplatys truncata (assembly GCA_030765065.1). Lineage (NCBI taxonomy): Eukaryota > Metazoa > Arthropoda > Insecta > Mantodea > Mantidae > Deroplatys > Deroplatys truncata. Next base: position 61,481,208 of record CM060978.1, on the reverse strand, counting down.
CACTAAAATTACATTATTGCTTACAAGAATCACAAGTAATATTGTTGAACTTTCAAATTCATTATTGCCTCAAGGTTACCTCATTGTTACCTCATTGTTAGCAACTTTTAACCTATTATTCTCATAGCTCCTACATTATTAAATTACGTAATACATTCATACAACATTGTTACACGTGTATACAATAATATAAACATATATAATGACTGTAATATACACTTTTTATATATTTTACATACACATATTGCTTTAAGGCGGGCTGTTATTATATTTCATATTATATAATTTCGCTGAAATCATTTAAGTGTTAAAAATACTGCCTCAGATGGTGTGTTTTAACGAGATCCACGTTTTAGTAAGCTTTTATTGTCTTTCTATCTTTAACTGTTTACGAGTTAAACAAAACTAATTTAGGATGAAGACAATTTCACAGGCTATTCCCAGAAAATTCAAATATAAATTTCATTTGACATTAAAATATCTTAAACATACGGTATTTAACAAAATTCGGTTTTAAGAAAACCAAAAATAACCAAAATTTTGGAAGATGCTGAACTTAAAATACTAAGCTTCGTATTTAAACGAATTTTTGTTTTTGAGCTATGCTATTCATAGACACGCACGCGCGGATTCTCTTTTTAAAAGCACGTTTATCGGATTCAGGGAGACTCAAAACGTGTATTTCCGGTGAAATCTCGGTATAGAAGTTTTGGATGTAATGCTATTTCTAGTATAGGTAAATAGCAGAGAAACTAAACAGAAATCGGTTAAATACCAACATTTGCAATTAAGATCAGTGTCTTCAGGGAATGTGACACGAAGATTTTTAATACAATCCCCCACCCCAAGCTATCCTTTACATGAAAACGCTTTGTTATTTTACTTTACAAAATTACATATGTTTTGGTTATCCCATTATGGCCTGAATTATTGTTTTGTTAATTTTTACTTTCTCTACTACGTATAAGTAAGTAGGGGAAGTACTGTATTCCACCCAAAAATTCGATATCGAGATTTCACCGGAAATACATGTTTCGGGACCTCCTGAATCCAAAAAAAGCATTTTTGGAAACATGTCCGTGTGCATGTCTGTGTGTGTGTGTGTGTGTGTGTGTGTCTGTGTCTCTCTGTGTCTGTATGTGTGTGTGTGCGTGTGTGTCTGTGAGCAGGATAACTCAGAAGCGAACAGTCGGATAGACACCAAACTTGGTATTTAGGTTCAGTATCTTCCAGAGATGCGACACGAAGGTTTTCAAGAAAATTCCCCCACCCCAGATTACCCTTTACATGGAAAATATTTCGAAAATTTTAATTTTCTCTAGAATGGCTCTAACGATTTTGACTAAAACATTATATATTTAAGATATTTTCATGACAAATAAAATGTATATCTTGAATTTTCTGGGAATGTCTCCAAAATTATTCTTCATTGTGAACTACTTTTGCATAACTGGTAAGCCATAAGAGATAGACAAAATTTTACTACACCAAAAATGTATATCGCATTAAAATACACAATTTGTATCCTATACATTTTTTTGTTGAGTGAACCATTTTCGAGATATTGCTTGTTATTCCCTAAAGTTTTTCAATACTTTTTCCTCATATGGGAATTCGTTATTCATTTTTTGTCTTGGATATGCAAAGAGTGTTTATCTGTGACAAAGAGAATGGTGCTGCACCTAGCAACCAGCAATTAGGATATATGTACTGTATTTCTATTTTGCCCTTGCAAATACAAAACAAGGGGAACATAGTACGCCTTAAGCGATTGTCAAATATTTTTAGAACTGGTCGCTATGTGTAAAATGTAATTCTCTTTGCATGTCAATAGATCGTTTCTGCAAATGTTTATCTCGATTACTATGAAATAGATGGAGAATAAGAGTTTGTAAAAATAGTTTGTTCAAAAGTAGAGAAAGTCATGTGAGTGTAAAACATCATATATATTTTTTGTTTTTTTGTTTATTGCGCCTCTAAATAACACAAATTTACTGTATAAAATACAAAAATAAGTATTCATCACCCCGTTTGGAAAATACTTGCCATTACCATATGGTAATGCTAGGCGCTTCCATTATGTAGTTTTATGCTGTACAATTTTCATTGAGAAATTGTATTCCGAATCTTCAGCAGGCTGTTATTCTACATCATTATTAAAGGTAATACTATCTACCCCAAAAATTTAACAATTTGAACTAAGTATGAAACAATATTGTGTAATTCCATAAAAATGCACTTATGGTATTTACACATCAGTATTTTCTGCATTTATAAAATCACGCAAAATCTGATGAGTATGAAAGGCAATAATGTAGTCGAGGCACAATCCAACACTACACTTAAGCACATTGTTCTGACACTTGATTTTAAGTAGTAATTAGCACACCTTTTCCTGTTTCCTCTTTCCGTTGGCTGGACAAGGTGGTCAGTTCTGTCAAGTCTTAAAGAAACTGATATGCGACCTCTAAGAGATATCCGTGATGCTGCTGGTCTTCCAACTCCTTTTGGTACAGTCTGGTATCTCTTAGATAGATAGTAGCTATTTCTTCCTTTGAAATACAAAATCTAGCTGTTCTGAATGACCACATCAGCATCCACGTAAACAAAGCCAATACCATTTTTGCTTCATACCTCAATACGATAGCAGGCAATATTCTGGTCCATCTGGTTAGTGCCATCCATAAAGATGTATTTGTCGTCTAGCCTTGGCCTTGGAATCATTACATTTCGCTTCTGCTGCTGTGAAAATCTCTTCATTTGCTCAAGTTCTTAGCACCACATAAGAAGAGATCATTGTGACTAATGAGTTATCCAGCCTTTGCACATAAAGCAGTCCATCATTCTTCTCTAATGCTGTTTCAGAATGCCCACGATCTTTTTTTTAGAGAATACTTGCTTGTTTTTTAGCGGGCAACCTTTAGAGATCCTATTTTCTCTTACAGTACTAAAGGTAGAATAGCCACAATACCTGAGAAACGAGAAAAGTGGTGCACTAGAAAATAAACATCCATGAAGAAGCTGTAGTTCGGTTTTCTCTTCTCATCTGGAGCTTTGTTAAGCAATAAGAGTAAGGGACTTTCCGCTTTACCAAATAACTTGTCGTAGTCAGCATTACAGTTTGATCTTTTACCCTGGTACAATTCAAATTTCACCAAATATCCGTCCTTGGTGTTCGGGCTCCATATCTTATAGCCAACTCTACTGGGCTTGCTACGGATGAATTGCTTGGACCTATGTTGGCCGAAATATTTGATCATGCATTCATTAAATGGTCATTGTTCCTCGAGTAGGAAATTATCAACGCATCTTTTCTTTAACTTGTCCATTATAGGCCGTATTTCCCATTCCTTATCATTATGGTCAAACCTAGTGTTGTCTGCAAGGTGCAGAAACCTACAGATTTGAAGAAAGCTCTCTTTTCATTGACTGAGAAAAAGCCAGGTTCTTCGTGGCATCATTTGAACTGCAAAAGTGTCTTTTAGATGGTAAGTTGTAGTCGCAACATATAGAATGGCAATGAAGCAGCATATTTACTCTTCTATTGTCTTTGGGTCCTGAAAATTTAAAAATAATGCATAGAGCCTGGTTTCCTCTGCATACACCTATCTTTTCATTGTCTGGTAACCTTATTTCAGCGTTAGTTAGTAATTGATGGGACGTCAGATTGTCAGATGATCCGTCTTCATTCTCATTTCCAGAATCCTCATCTGTTTCTTTGTTTGATACTGGTGCCTCAATAAACACATCACATCAATATCTCTAGTACTGCAGCATCTGAAAGCCCTTTCCTGCAACAACATAACTAAATATATGTCATATTGAATATATTCGCCTGGCGTTGCCGTATGGTAACATTGAAATTAAGAAGCCATAGTTTCATCTGTTTTTCTCTGAATCACCTTTTAACTCTCAGAGAATATATATTTCACTATACAAAGAAACATACTACCAAGAAATAATCCACATAATAACTCTAAGCATATAAAAATATACATACTCGAAACGGATGTCCATTTTTGGTCTACATTCAGCAAAAGCAGTTTTCAAACAATCTGTACGTTATTATTGCGACAAATACCACAATGAACGCTAAATTGTCCTAAACTCGATTTCTTTACAGATCGATTAGGAGTAGTACCAAACCTCCAGCATGAAGTTTGCAAGCGTAATAATAACCTTAAAAATGTGTTACGTGGTTACATTACGGCAATGCCAAGAATTAATGGGTTAATATGTGAAATGTTTTATACAGGATGCATCTTTATTGGTGTCATATATTTGGGGGACGTGTTTCTGACATCAAAACAGTAAACAAAAGTTCATATGAACATTGGTCTGAAAATAATTTATTTCAGAGTTACAACACAAAATCTAAAGTTACAAAAATTGCTCGAAGTGGCTTCCTCTTGCTTCGATGCATGCAGTAAGCCTGCGTTCCATGCTCTGGCGTACTCTGTTGAAAATTGCTGGTGTGTTTCGTATTTGGTCAAATCCAGTTTGGATACGTCCTTTCAAAATGTCAACATCAGGTACAGGAGTCGCATAAACCAAGGACTTCAAATGTCCCCAGACGAAGAAATCCATTCGATTCAAATAAGGCGATCGACCAGGCCATACACTGCCCCCGACCAATCCATCTTTGCGGAAATCGATCATTCAAAAAATTACGAACTATCATACTGAAATGAGCTGGAGCACCATCGTGTAAAAGCTACATTCGTTGGATGATGTCCGGAGGCACATTATTATTTAAGTGATGCAATTAAGTTCTGAGAAACTAGAGATAGGGTTGACCATTCAGACGCGGAGGGAAGAAGCAGGGACCAATAAGGTGATCATGAATGATTCCATCCCAAACGTTGAGAGAGTACCTCTGTTGAAGGTTGTCCTGTGTTACTTCATTAGGATTTTCAAATGCCCAGTTTTGAGTGTTATGAAAATTGAAGATTCCGTTGCGAGTAAAACCAGCCTCATCTGTGTATAAGATACCGGCTAGGGCATTTTTGAACACAGCGCACTGCTGTAACTGCATTGACAGAAACGTCTTCTTGGCGCAAAGTCCGCCTCATTTAATCCTTGCACACGTTGAAGATGATACGGGTACAGAAGATTTTCATGCACAATTCTCCAGATAGTCATATGACTAACTCTTTCCCTTACAGCCATACGTCTTGTGCTTTATGGTGGGTCTGCATCCACAGCATGAAGAAGTCGTTCTACAAGCTCAATGCCTCGTACCACTCTTGGTCTCCCAACATCCCTAGTACTCCTTTCAAATGCGTCATTCTGTCTCAAGCGTTGGTGAATTCGTGAGAATATTCTTGCACACGATAACGGCCTATCATAAAATTCACGTGCTCGTGCTGCATTGCCGTCTGCACGGCCATATGTGTAGTGCATATCTGTCTGTTCATTCATGGAATACATCGGCTTTTACCTATAACAATAAATGGTTGATTTTCAGACCCATGTACATATGAACCTGTTTTACTATTTTGATGTCAGGAACACGTCCCCCAAATATGACACAAATAAAGATACACCCTGAGATACCACATGAGAAATATAATGTGGATAGCGAAGTTTTTGCAGGTATACTGTGAATTTCCTTTACTTTTGATTTAATTTTGTATAATTCTGTCATATAAGGAAAATGTAGCTGATATAAAAAAAACTTATTGGAGGAAAAATAGAGAGGGCATTAAATTACACAACTTCTTTCAAATAATGGTCATGGCCCTAGCCCTATTCCAAATATTCCATGAAAGCATATTTCCTCTAACTTTACAATTCCTGTCCTCCCCCCTTTCATTTCTTTCTATCGCTAGAAACACCAACTTTACTTACCCATCACTTACCACGTACAAACATTACAATACTGTTTGCGCATGTGGAATATTACTTCCTTGATTTGAAACAGTTGCTATATCGTGAATAACGTTGTCAACATGGAATTATATCACTTCTCATATGGCTAGTATAATATACAAAGGTGGGTAAAAGTAGGCACACAGTAGGTAAAGGGTAATGAAACACAAACTCTAGTATATGGTGAGTACGAGATTTATGAAGTAACACATGTTATTAGAATATTGTCTTGTGAACATTCAAAGTATAGGTCTTCAGCATTTCCACTCTGCTGTAGCCGAAATTTGACACATTTTACTACTTACTTCTTTACTTGTATCAGTTTCTTGGCGTGCATCCCTAACTTCATAAATATGTATTCTTCTTGCAAAAATCGTATTTTAAGAACAGCCCTTGGTGGCCAATCATTTAAATCTCTTCGTCATGTTTACTTATTTTGAAAATTCTTAAGCTAAAACTTCCCTCCAAAATTATGCTAGGTGAGTAGGAGCCACATATTGTTGCAAATAGAACTCGTCAGCCATAACTCCATAACATTGTGTCTAACGATAGTGACGTCGCCTCTATTTTCCACGGCGGCGCCATCAGATGTCACGGACGCCTTAGGCAGTTATACTAGATGTGACGTAGGATGAAGATGGATGCCCTCAGCGCTTTCACCAGATATCACGTAGGGTGTTGACGGGAACGGGTAGCTGGATGGTGGTGAAAGAATGACACTATCAGTTTGTGCAATTCTGCTTCCAAGATGACTTAATTTTTATAATAACTAATACAAACTACGTTGCATGAGGGAGAAGATTAGACAGTTTGGACTTTTACTTGGTAGACGTAGGAAGTTTGGCGTTCTATCATCATCGTACTTAGGACCTACGTCGAAATCGTAGGTTAGCACAAAATAAATTTAGAGAGCTGGCCGACACAGATTCCTGCTAAGCAATCGATCGACCGAACGCGAGCCGTCAGAAAATTCTTAACTCTACATGAATGCCGACTATTTCCTAGCTGATACTGATTAAGGTATGTCAGCAAGAAGTGAATAATCCACCCACTTGTCGGACATGAGGTAATCCTTCCCCTAAAAATTATACCACCAAACTTCTGCTTATATGAGCATCGGAAAATGACCAGTAATAATTCTAAAGCCAATTTCATGGATTTACTTAAACAAATTTGGTTCTGAATATATCGAACTTAATAAAATCATAAATATCACATTTTTTTAAAAATAAAGCTATAACGGTTACAATATTACATAATGTTTAACTACTTTTGCCCACCCGTATAATATATAGGATATATGAATTTTTTATTAGTACAGAAAGTTGTGTGAATTCATCACATTAGATCTTTTTTAAACACACTAATTAATGAGACTGAAAGGGTGGTGATTGTTTAAGAATTTTTCTTCATATTCACAAGCCATACAGGCTTCCCATTTGAGTCATCAAGAACGCTATTATTCTAAAACACAATAGGTCTCTTCTCTGTGCTACAATAAACATTTCCCTGATAACAAGAATAATTTTGTTGATATTTAAATTATCCTTTTTGTTTGAAACCCTAAGTTTAGTTTCAGAGAAATCAACGAGAGCGGACGTGTCTGCATAAACAGTATTAAAAATTTATTTTAAAATTAAAGCATCCGATTTTCTAGACATTCTAGTTAAACACTTTTTTAGACAAAATAGGAACATAGCTGTAGTCAGTTCTCTAGATTATATAAACAGTAACAATCACAAAATATATATAAAATCTATTGAATAATTTTTTACTTTCTGTACTATTGTATTCCACCGAAAAAATCGTTACAGATATTTCACCGGAACTACATTCTTTGGGGCCCCCTGAATTAAAAAAAACACTTTTAGAAAAATGTTCCTTGTGCGTGTATGTGTGCCTGTGTGTCTGTACAGCATACTCAAAAACGAAAAGTCGGATAGATACCAAACTTAGTGTTTAGGATCACTATCTTTTAAAGATGCGACACGAAGATTTTGAAGAAAATCCCCTCACCCCAGACTACGCTCTACATGGAAGATTTTTCGAAAATTTTGATTTTCTCAAAAATGCTCTAACAACTTTGATTAAAATATTAGATATTTAAGATATTTTCATTACAAATAAAGTGTATACCTTGAATTTTCTGGAAATGTCCCTAAAAGTCCTATTCTTTCTGAATAGCTTTTGTATAATTGGTAAACCGTAAGTCATAGACAACATTTTTCTACATAAAAATGCAGGGCTTGTTAAAACACACACATCTTATACATGTTTTTTAGGAGTGAACCATTTCTGAGATATTCCTTGTTATTTTTACTTTCTCTACTACGTATAGTAAGTAGGGAAAGTATTGCATTCCACCCAAAAATTCGATACCGAGATTTCATCGGAAATACACGTTTTGAGACCTCCTGAATCCAAAAAAAGCATTTTTAGAAACATGTCCGTGTGTGTGTCTGTGTGTCTGTGTGTGTGTGTGTGTCTGTGTGTGTGTCTGTGTGTGTGTGAACAGCATAACTCAAAAACGAACAATCGGATAAGCACCAAACTTGGTATTTAGGTTCAGTATCTTCCAGAGATGCGACACGAAGGTTTTCAAGAAAATCCCCCCACCCCAGACTACCCTTTACATGGAAGATTTTTCGAAAATTTTAATTTTCTCAAAAATGGCTCTAACGATTTTGATTAAAATATCATATGTTTAAGATATTTTTATGACAAATAAAATGTATATCTTGAATTTCCTGGGAATGTCTCCAAAAGTATTCTTCATTGTGAACGACTTTTGCATAACTGGTAAACCATAAGAGATAGACAAAATTTTACTACACAAAAAATGTAGATCGCGTTAAAATACACAACTTATGTCATATACATTTCTTTTGTTGAGTGAACCGTTTTCGAGATATTGCTTGTTATTTCCTTAAATTTTACAATACTTATACTTTTTCTCAAATTCGTTATTCATTTTTTTTATGTTCTGGACATGCAAAGAGAATGGAATGCGCCACATAGCAACCACCGTTAAAATATTTGACTATCGCTTAAAAGCTACCATATTTCCCTTGCATCTAAAAGAAAATTACCAATAAGATTGACATCTCGATATCTCGATTAACATGAAGCATATGGAGAATAAGCGTTTGTAAAATTAGATTGTACAAGAGTAGAGAAAGTCATGTGAGTGTAACACATCAGATTTTTTTGAATATTCCGATATAAATGGTTTTTTTTCAAGTGGAAATTCGTTATTTCTTTTTTATATTTTGGACATGCAAAGAGAATGGAATGCTCCACGTAGCAATCAGCTCTTAAAAGATTTGATTATCGCTTGAGGCCCACCATATTCCCCTTGCACCTACAAGAAAATTAACAATAAGATTAACATGAAGTAGGTGGAGAATAGGCGTAAAAATAGTTTTTACAAGAGTAGTGAAAGTAAAGTGAGTGCACACAAATTTTTTTAATTATGAGGGGAACATTTTTGTAAAAAAAAATTGTGGCGTAAATCAGCTTTTGAGTTGTGGTTTCTGTTTATACATGTAAAAACAAATCACAAACCAACCCAATATGGCATAAGAATGAGAAACTTCACCCTCAAAGTATTGCTCACAACTTGATGAGAATCTTCTCTTTCAAACAAGCTAATGTTGAAAGCAATCTGAAATATTAAAGATCTTACTTTAAAAGTGGTTGTGCCTGTTATTGTCAGTAGCTACAACACGTTGCAGCATCTCATTTTTAATTCATAATTTCGAAACTAATGCATACCTATGTGTAAGTAATTCTTTATGCAAAATACACTTAAATGTTTCTGGAATCCAATAACAAATATTTTTAAAATTTGATTTTCTATTGTTGAAGGTTTTAAGCTCCCACAACCGAAAACAAATGACGGAGGATGCATAATAATGTCTCTGGATGCGGTAAATACCCTGTAATCAAGCGGAGATTGGTTGATATCCGCGGCATTCTTCTAAATGTCATGAGTGAAAGTCTTGAATCATGACCTTATGAGTAGAAATTCTCAGTAAAAGCTTGCGCAAAAACCTTACTTTGTTAATTGTCCCTCGCATTTCAGATTACGAGACGAAATCACTGAGAAGTGAATAAAGCCTGCTACACAGTCAGATGTTTCCAAGGAAATTTGCAGAGTATTATTCTCACTGTTATGACAAATGAAAGTGAAGAGGTTGGAGATTATACTTAACGACATGGTGGGGATTATCACACGGTTATTGTTTTAACCTTTCTCGACTCCTAGCGCAGACAGAGAGAGTGAGTTAATGACTGGTACAAAGTTTATCTGATATACGTGCTTACATGAAACATCATCCAGGGGTGAACAAACTGTGCTCCTCTTACCTCGCAATATAACAAGACGCTTAGCCAGTGCCGAGCCCTTCTAGAGGAAAATTTTAAATAAGAAGTGTTGACTGTTTATAGAATTACACATAAGCATTTTACCTATCTCATGTGCATATACTAACATGGAAAATCACAATAGTTACTTATTAATAAAGTATTAAAATTGTAAACCGATTTTGCATGTAGCAGTCCTACGAGCAAAATAAAGTCATTTCTAACACGTCTTCTCATATAATATTATTTCGACAGCCTATTAAATTTTGAAATATCCGTCTGAAATCTGTGTGAACATAACAGTATAAATATATATAGTAATCGCGTGCGCGAAGCTACCTGCGGGCGGCACCTGGGTGGAGTCTTTCGATCGACCTTTGGAACAATAGTCAGTACCGAGTAATAGCCCATTATGTGTAGCTTACCTGTTCCGAAACATTCGTTTGGGCATGTTCAAGCAGATTCCTCATCTAGAGTGTTCCGCTTTGTATGTAGAGCTATATAAGGTGCTGGTCTTACAAGGACAGGAATTTCTAATAAGAAACATGAGAGAATGTATTCCCCTGATTATGTAAGAAATATGTATTTTGCACTTTTTGAACCTATCATGCGATATAATTTAATTCTTTAGGAAGGTACTAATAAGATACATGAAGTATTTCTTCTGCAAAAGAAAATTATAAGGACAATTAAAAAATGTTTACTCCTTGAGACCACTCTTTATGAGCTGTGAATTTTAAATATATGAAATCTTTATATTTTAGATATTTTAGTTTTTGTACACAGCTCTTCTGAATAATGTTATAATTTATAACAAGCTGCCAACCAAAACTTTTCAAGTTTTAAATATTGTGATGCTAATATGTATGTAACCTTTAATTAACAAAGTATGCATTTACAAAGCTTTTTTATTTTAAATTAAACGTTGTCAAATGCTTATAGTGTGTTTTAAGATAATAAATACCATCACTACTACTGATATTTCATTCCTTATGTCAAAATGTCATCCTCGTCTCTAACGCTCCCTATATATGGCCTATTACTTTCGGAGGTTACCTCATCCACCAAGCAATGACTGGACCAATTTCTGAGGTGCAGACACCTCCGATGGTAGGGCGATGATGAGGATGGCGATGAAGTGGTAGGATCTAAAGTTTTTGTCGTGGAGCCCGAACCACGTTGGCCCTTGGGGATACTCCACAAGAGTAAATCAGAGGTGAAGGCACGGATAGGATCGGCTTAAAATCGCCGCCCAAAGCCGGGAATCGAACCCGTACCCTCATAGCAAGAGCCGGAAACGAAACCATCGCTACTCCAGCGACTTGTCAAAATATAAACAATGTAATATTTTAATCAAGGCCGTTTTAGTATTTTTGAGAAAATAAAAATGTTCCTTGTAAAGGCTGTTTTGTAGTAGAGGAGTTTGTTTGAAAGTTTTCGTGTCACGTAGATTAAACGCACGGAAGTTTTTTTCTAAAAGGGCTCGTGCTCCTTTTTGGGGATTCAGGGATGTCAAGAAGTTTGTTGCCGATGAAATTTCGCTACGGAATATTTTGGTGAAATACAGTACTCCTTCTATTCACTATAGTTATGTGGTGGAAGGTAATAATCAATTTCCAAAATTACAATCCTCCAACTTTACACCAAAGCGAGCATTCCAGTATACTTATAACCGGTCCCAAAATGAATACTGATCGTAGAAAATGCATTACGTTACAATACAACATTTACATATAGTTTGCGATAAATAATTTGGATAAATATCAAACATAGTATTCAAAAAAATTACCAAAGTCCTGCCACCGCGTACTGCTCTTATATGGAAGAATTTTAGTCCCTTTTTGCACGATGTAAATAATTTATGATTGATATGAAAACAAAAGAAAGCTCATGTTTGTAGCGTTTTCTCCCCGCTACTTCGTTATGGGTATTTTATCTGCGACGTTCTCGATTCTGCATTGTTATAGGTGTAGTCTTCAGGATTCGAAATCGCCGATGTCACTTACCGTCGCATCTCAGGGTCAACTGTCGACGAATCAGTCTGAAATACTAGGATATTCAAAACACGTTTTCACTTCCTCACTTAGGCGCGTATTCCAACCAGAAATCCTGCAAGATTCTTGTTTTTCCTACCCCGTGCAGTTCTTATGTAAGAACATCTTCCTCCTTTGGCCCGCTAGCGTTTTGCTCCAGCTAATCATTTAGTATCTGAGGCGCTCTATCACCGTTCTTTTGACTACCGCGAACTTGAGGTAGTTACTTCCGGTGTTAAGTTATTTATTATCCTGGGTAAATAACTCCAATGAACACTGTAATACGTGAGGCAGTATTTTTGACACTTAAATAATTGCAGTCTAATTATATAATATGTAAATTCAATAACAGCCCGCCTTAAAGCAATATGTGTATGTAACAATATATAAAAAATATATGTAACGGTCATTTTATATGTTTGTGTTATTGTATCCATGTGTAATAATCTTATGTGAATATATTACGTAATTTAATAATGTAGGAGCTGTGAGAATGATAGGTTAAAAGTTGCTAACAATGACGTAACAATGAGGTAGCCTTGAGGTAATAATGAATTAGAATATTTAATAATGCTATAGTCATTCTTCCAGCAAAAATGATGTAATTTTTGTGACAGTTTATAAAATAGCCATTCAACAACCAGAAAAAGCTTTAGTTAAATGAAGCTATTCTACTGGATCAGAAATAGCCAATCAGAGGCTCGAAATACAGAAATTTACACGTTTAGGCGGTAGAAATCAGTTCAGTTGGTTGCAGACAGAGTTACTAACCAGATGCAAAAAGTGTCCTCGAGAGATATAATACGTATTCGTGTGAGACGAAAAATAGTTTACGTTTTAAAAAGTGCAAAATAATTAATAAAAGAATCTCACAGCTCTCTCTCTCTATCAGTGAAGTGTTATTTAAATCTTATCAAGCATTAATAAAAGGAGTGAAGTAAATTATAATCTGTGTAAGCCTACATTATTAGTCACACCACAGCCGTGCTAAGAGAAAGGTGTCTCTAACAATAATACTGACGCAGCCGAGGCAAACATAAATATATAATATTTAAAGAAACAGTTAAATTACAAAGTTAATATTTTTTAAAACCTGGGGCAAAGGCCACCTGAAAGTACATTTGGGGCGAAGGCTACCGGAAACTGTTTTCTATACGTGCGGTTGCAACTACTACAAGTTCGGTTTACCAACAGTTGAAACTACAACACAACTCCTCCTAAAATTAAAGTTTCTCACACGCTACATAATTATTCCACCCGCATTAATTTATAATTGCACCGTAGTGCGGCACTTCGTAAATTTCGGAACTTATTCTCCTTTTTCTTTTGACTCAATGTGATGCGTGTTTCCTTAACGGAGAACCATGGCAGAATGTCTGAAGTCCACATCCGCGTTCACATACAACAATCACTGCTCGCCTCCAAATTTTGTACATGTCACTACGTCTTCCTATCTTTCTATTGGTTCTAATACTTATCCTCTACGTTTATTGGTTCCCTGGTTGAAACCAATAAACGGTTGAAAATTCAAAGCCTATCTGTAAGAAAAGTCCGTTGCCTCATAGCGCATGTTTACTCTTAAAACTTGCTGCATGCCCTCGAAGTACAAAACAAGCTTTCGATTTTTATGGTCCCATGCTCGGAAAATATGTCTGGAACGAAGCTACTCTTATTTTGCGTAAATCTTGCAGATTTTCTTAGGCAACTACGCCTTTATTTATTGACCATAGTACTGAAACTTAAAACATATTTAAAACTGCAGAAGGGCTTTCGATTTATGCACTTTTGAATCAGATTACTTTAAAATTATGGAAAATTACCTAATTGCATGTTAATTAATTATTAATAATTCCTAAATTTTAATTATTGCAGAGTTCCTTTTTGTGTATGGGTAATCAGGCGAAAATATCCCTACATGTTGAAACAAATGACCAAAGCAGTAGTGTGGGAAGTAAATCCATCAGAATAGAAACACTAACTTATTAAAAGTTCAATATCAATTCCATCAATTAACTTTATCATAATTCTTAACATCGAAAAATTCCACAAACTTCCTGGCCTCATCGGGTTATACTACTTGGAACGAAATACATCAAATAGGAACCTATATTTTGTATGTTGTTTTCTCATTAGAAAATGTTTATGAAAAACTGTTTATTTTGTGATAAAGGCATAAGGAAACAAAATAAAAAATGTGATATGTTACACTCACATGACTTTCTCTACTCTTGCAAAAACAATTTTACAAACGCTTATACCATATTATGCTTCATGTTAATCGAGATATCGAGATGTTAATCTTATTGATAATTTTCTTTTAGATGCAAAGGGGAATTGCTAGGCTTTAAGTGATAGTCAAATGTTTTAAGAGGTGGTTGCTATGTGGGGTATTCCATTCTCTTTGCATTACCAGGACAAAAAAAATTACTAACGAATTCCCATTTGGGAAAAAGTATAAGTATTGGAAAATCTAAGGGAATGACAAGCAATATTTCAAAAATGTTTCACTCAACAAAAAAAATGTATATGACATAAATTGTGGATTTTAACGCGATCTATATTTTTTGTGTAGTAAAATTTTGTCTATCTCTTACGGTTTACTAGTTATGCAAAAGTCGTTCACAATGAAGAATACTTTTGGAGACATTCCGAGAAAATTAAAGATATACATTTAATTGTCATGAAAATATCTTCAACATATGATATTATGATCAAAATCGTTGGAGCCGTTTTTGAGAAAATTAACATTTTCAAAAAATGTTCCATGTAAAGGATAATCTGGGCTCAGGGAATTTTCTTGAAATTCTTCGTGTCGCATCTCTGGAAGATACTGAACCTAAATACCAAGTTTGGTGTTTATCCGACTTTTCGTTTCTGAGTTATGCTATGCACAGACACACACACGACATGTTTCCAAAAATGCTTTTTTTGGATTCAGGGGGTCTCAAAACATATATTTTCGGTGAAATCCCGGTATCGAAATTTTGGTTGGAATACAATACTTCCCCTACTTACTAAACGTAGTAGAGAAAGTAAAAATGAAGGTTCCCAATTACGAAACATAATTTGACCCTCCAACGTCCAATCATTCATTGCGCTCTTCGTACATAACAATTCAGAATTTTCGTTGTTATTTACGTTGGTGTATGAACAATTGCAAAGTGTTGTATGCAAATGTTGTTTAGTTTTTTATAGGAGTGAGAAAACAACATAAAAAGTTAAATTTCCATTTAAAAAAACCTGATGTGTTACACTCATATGACTTTCTCCACTCTTGTACAAACTATTTTTACAAATGCTTATTCTCCATATGCTTCAGGTTAATCGAGATATCGAGATGTTAATCTTATTGTTAGTTTTCTTGTAGATGCAAGGGGAATTGGTAGGCTTTAAGCGATAGTCAAATATTTTAAGAGCTGGTTGCTATGTAGAGTATTCCATACTCTTTGCATTACCAGGACAAAAAAAGGAATAACTGATTCCAATTTCAGAAAAAGTATTAGTATTGGAAAATTTAAGGGAATAACCAACGATATCTCGAATATGGTTCACTCAACAAAAAAAAATGTATATGACCTAATTGTGTATTTTAACGGAATGTACATTTTTTGTGTAGTAAAATTTTGTCTATCTCTTATGGTTTACCAGTTATGCAAAAGTCGTTCACAATGAAGAATACTTTTGGAGACATTCCGAGAAAATTCAAGATATACATTTAATTGTCACGAAAATATCTTCAACATATGATATTTTGATCAAAATCGTTGGAGCCGTTTTTGAGAAAATTAAAATTTTCGAAAATGTTCCATGTAAAGGGTAATCTGGGTTGAGGGAATTTTCTTGAAGTCCTTTGTGTCGAATCTCTGGAAGATGCTTAATCTAAATACTAAGTTTGGTGTTTATCCGACTTTTCGTTTCTGAGTTTTGCTGTTCACAGACACGCACACGAACATGTTTCTAAAAATGCTCTTTTTGGATTCAGGGGGTCTCAAAACATAAATTTCCGGTGAAATCTTGGTATTGAATTTTTGGGTGGAATAAAATACTTCCCCTACTTACTATACGTAGTAGAGAAAGTAAAAATTAAATTGATCCTAAAATGATCATCACAAGTTTTGCAAATAAAACACGACTAATGACATTTACTTTCCCTTATAATATTAATTACCTTTTATTAAAGACATGTCTTTCTACAAAGCTTAGTTTTAGAGATACTGTACAGTCCCAACCTAAATGATCATGCTGTATACTCTTATGTTGGAAAGTTAGAATCAGACTGAAAAATCACTGCCACAGCTGGAATTTAAACCTCATACCTTCGGTTTTCTGTACGGTTGCGGTAACCACTGGGCTACCATAGTAACACCGGCACGTCATTAAATTCCGCAATTGAGAACCGACTCGCATTTTTTCCTGGTATTTCACGAGGCGTTTTCTTATTTATTTTGAGATAACATACCCCAATAGTGACTTAAAGTCTCGCAAGTACCTACTTTAAATTCCGGGCTCCAAAATTAACTTATTAGGTCAATCAATGCTAAATGTTTGAAGGGTCAGGGGGAAAAACGCTTTCAGGTCATACATCAAAAGTTTCAGGAGACTAAAAGCAAAGTTCTCCTTAAATCTGGGGTTAATTACACTCTTATATTTAAGATTTTAATATTATATCATGTCTATGTATATACAACTAAACATAAGCTGTTTTGTATAAGTAATAATAAAAATGGGTGTGAGAAAATTTTCTCTTGCCTCCATCTTGTCTTTTGAGCAAGATTCTGAAATAAACCCCACAGTTGTACTGTATAAGTTACAGTGTATACAAAACTTCCCACTCTAAATAACAGTTAATTTAAATTTAGTTAATTTAAATTTAGTTAATTTAAACAAAAAACACATCAACTTAGATATTGAGCTAAAATTTGCTTAAAACTGGTCTTAATTGCATTTTAGATTTCACCCCTCACACTCGGCTCCGCTTTGCAATTATAAATGGCACCCCTATATTTTTATACTTAAATGTAAAAGTCATCTCATTCATTTATTTTACATCTTTTACCTAGCAACCTGACAAGAAACAGAGTTATTTTTGGGCTAAATCAAATGTTCAAAATCTGAACCATTGTTGGCTAAACAGTAATACAGTCTATTTTGGAACTCCTCGCGAAATTTCTGGCGTGTTTTATGACTAATCCGATTACATTCTTAGGTTATTATATTTCGTAATTCTTGAATATTCTCAGGCGGAGGAGTATAAATAACTGACTTCATATGACCCCCATAGGAAGAAATCAAGCGGCGTCAAGTCTGGAGATCTCGCCGGCCATTCTACAGCACCCCTCCTACCAATCAATTTTTCAAAATATCTTCTATCCAGCCATTGTCGCACGTGTACTGCATAGTGTGGGGGAGCTCCGTCCTGTTGAAAATGCGAATTTTGTTCGTCCAACCTCAAGTTTCCTTCACTGACTTATTTTTCAAGCTACAGTGTGATAAGTGTATGAATTATATATATTTTCTAGTATGTTCAAATACTATTCTCCAATGAAGTTTTATTCAATGAAAATCGGTTCAACATCATCCCCCATACTTCTAGCCCAAACATCTGCGGAAACTGAGTATTATCTTCGGGAAACACTTGAAGATTTTCATTGTCCCAGTATCTAAAATTGTGTTTCTTGACAAATCCATTTAAGGAAAAGGTCGTTTCATCTCTAAAACAAATATTTCGTGTCAAATTTGCATCATCCTGGATTCTCTGAGACATCTGTTCACAAAATTATAATCTTGTATCAAAATGTCTTCTCTGAGCTGTGAGTGGGACAAAATCTGTTCATTTTTAGCACTTTATATATGGAACCAACCGAAATGTTTGTTACACCAGATGCTTTTGGAATGGACATGGTGTTTGCAATACTCTAATGACCTAATATTTCAATCTGCGAAATTTCATCAAGTTTTCTAGGTTGTTTATTTACTTTATTGCACACAGAACTTGTTTCTTCAAATTTTCGTAATAGAACCTATGGCATATTGGTGACTTAGTTTTTTTTTTCTAAGAATGCCTCTCGTTAAAAGCAGTAGCAGTTCTGTGAGCACAACGGTTTTTAGCTCCATACATAAAGATAATTTTTGTTCTCTCTTGAATGGAATACACCATTTTACAAACATTTAGTACTAAAGAAATTTTCAAAATGGTCTTTCACAATAACTACAGTCCAGGTTAGTAGGTAACAATTTATAATACAGAATTAATGAATAAGATGAATAAACAATTGAACACAATTTACTCTATTTTATTTTACGTCGCTTTAACTCCTTGGTCATATCGCGACGGATCTGTGGGTGGATAACTCCATGAACGATATGTGATGGACAGTTAGCCTTCTAGGTCTCATCCCTGTAACCATTCGCTCCGTCACGTGTCACAGAGATCCTACCTCATAGCTACCGAATCTTCTGCTTCGTGCCGTGCAGATGTCATTAGGGTGCCGTCCAGTCCAACCGCCGCTCCCACATAAACGCGGACAGTTAACCTTCTAGGTCTCATCCCTGTAACCACCTGCTTCATACCGTGCAGACGGCATTAGAGTGCCGTCCTCACACAGAAACGCGAACATTTAGCCTTCTAGGTCTCATTCCTGTAACCTCCCGCCTCATGCCAAGCAGATGACATTAGGGTGCCGTCCAGTCCAACCGTCACTCACACAGAAAGGCAGACAGTTAGCCTTCTAGGTCTCATCCCTGTAATCACCTGCTTTATATCGTGCAGACGGCATTAGAGTACCGTGCAGACTAACCGCCGTCCTCACACAGAAACGCGAACATTTAGCCTTCTAGGTCTCATTCCTGTAACCACCTGCTTCATGCCAAGCAAACGGCATTAGGGTGCCCTCCAGTCCAACCGCCGCTCCCACAGAAAGGCGGACAGTTAGTCTTCTATGTCTCATCCCTGTAACCACCTGCTTCATGCCGTACAGACGGCATTAGGGTGCCGTCCAGTCCAACCGCCGCTCCCACATAAAGGCGGACAGTTAGCCTTCTATGTCTCATCCCTGTAACCACCCGCTTCATGCCGTGCAGGTGGCATTAGGGTGCCGCCCAGTCCAACCGCCGCTCCCACATAAAGGAGGACAGTTAGCCTTCTAGGTCCCATCTCTGGAAATGCCATCTCAGCCATGCGCTGGGGGTCTCTGTGACGAATTCAATACTTTCATATTTAAGTATAAAAATATAGGGGTGCCATTTGAAATTTCAAAGTGGGGGTCGCTGGGGGCGAGGAGGTGAAACCTAAAATGCAGTTAACTTCCCCCTCAATACCTAAGTTGACTTTTTTGTTTAAATTAAGTTAAATTGTTATTTAGACTGGGAAGTTTTGAAATGAAAGTCTTTTTAATGTTGGTATTTATTATTATTATTATTATTATTATTATTATTATTATTATTATTATTATTATTATTATTATTATTATTATTATTATTATTATGGTAGCGTGAAATCAGTTAAAAGTAGGTACCATTGGTTGTAGTGCAGAAAAATAATTAGCTTTAGTGATCATTGTCGTTGATGAAGTCCAAATAAACGTCATCATGCTGCCCATTGCTCTTATGTCCATCGTACGTCAAATTGTAGTAAAACCTCTTAGCTGTAATGAGAAGCCTTGTTAAAGATTGCAGGTCTTTGTACTCCATGCGACAGATTGGGATTGGGACTCATTAGGTACGTTTTCTTCTTGTTGATGGCGCTATTTATCCTTTTTGTTAATGGTGTGTCTCGTCGCTGAAACTGGCGGTATTGAGCCTTACAAAAGCGTCCAAGCATGAATTTTGAATTTTGAGGACTGAAAGCGTGTTTCCCTCCTGACCCTGCAATTGTTCTTATACTCAAGCCGAGAGTAGGCTAAGGTAGAATTACATTGATACATTCAGGCTCGGGGTAGTAGGTCTGCCTCACATTCAAGAGGTCTCGGTTTCAAATCTTGATTAGGGTAAATTACTCGCTTAAGGTTTCTTTCGGGGATTTTCCTTATCCGGAGAAGTAACTGTAAGCCTATGAACCTCGGGCTCATTTGAACTTCATTTCATGCATTTCATTCATTTATTGTCTAATATTGCCGCCCCTCGTAGCCGTGGTCACTGGAGTGTATAGCTTCGGCGCTCCGCCAAGCTGAGAGTCGCGGACGCGAGTCCCATCATGGGCATTGGGGTTTGTGACTGTGTGTGATTGCGGTAATATGCGGTAAAGAAAACAGTAAATATAAACTGTGTAAAACAAGGGAACTTTAAAAAAAACCACCTACCCAGTTTGAAGTTAAAAGCATTCAATACCAAAGCCGGGATTTTAACAACGGATATTAAGCTTCCTGTGTCGCTGCTCTAACCACTGAGCTACCATGGTAACATAGCATTGACATTATAATCGATTCTGCCTTTCCAAGAACAATTAATTAATATTGGTATTTATTTTTAACGTTTGTCATGTAACACAAATTAATACCCAGAAGTAATGTAGAATGTAAATACTATTCCACTAAATGGACATTTTAATATTGTTTTAACTGGTGAAGAGCTTTTTTGCGCTCTCCAGTTATTACACATAACAAAATCATACTCTGATGAACGCTTTACGCAACGCTATAAGCAGCCAGACAGGCCTGGCAACCCCTGCACGTTGAATTTGTTTCCCAGCCATTTCATACGCAGCGCTTTATCTCTCGGTTTTGGAGATGACATTTGATTCACTCTGTGTGTGTGTTTTATTCAATGAAGGTTTGTATAGACCTCCCTCGCAGTCTTATCTTTTCTTCTCCTGGACCCTTTCTTTGCTAACCCTCACCTTCCTCCGATGTCTTTTAATAGGCCCGTTCATTTCTTAAACAAGATGTGGGTTTATTGTTTGCTCTCATTATGGTCTAGGGAGGGGGAGAGGAAGCGCTTTTCCGTATCCTAGCAACGCCACTACGCGAAATGATGTGCACAAGAAAACATCTGCATGCCCACCTTCTCTTCTTCAGCAAAATAACAACACTCCCCCGCTTCTATTATTTGTGAACTTTATATTTCTTTATCTATTTTCCTCTGAATAAATTTGCTTTTCCCTTCTTTCTCATCGTCACTTTTAAAACAAAGAGAAAACAGATTTCCTAGCTTTTAGTTTGAGTTCTTCAACTTATTTTGCGTTCTTTGTATGTTTCTAAGTGCGTTCCCAATTAAAAGTTACAAAAAGACGTTTAAACAGCCGTTCACCTTTTCTTTCGTACTTCCCATTCTCGTCTACTTGATATCTGTGTATATATAGAAAATTGTATGAAATATTGAAAACATGTAGGAGCATGGTTAAATCTGAAGTGGAGCACAAAGATTCTCGTGATGAATTTATTTTTTACAAATGGCACAACATAATCAATATACAGGGTTATTCAAAAAGAAGGAACGGACTTTAAATGTTTATTTCTAATGAACGACAATAGATGTCGATGCATGCGACACATCACTGAACAGAGGAAAGTTCAAAATTTTTGACGAACAGTGCTTTTCCGTTTGCTACGCAACCATCTTCTACGAATTTATTGTGTCAATTGTCAATTTTTATGACGAGGCGAATCTTTGTTGAACTTACAACGAAATGCACGCCGCAATGAAACAATGGATTCACTCTTTGCATACGACATTTCCTGTAGCGTTACCATTTTCTCGTAAACAAGCCCAGGGCCGCTCTAAGCACTGAATGGAACTAATAAGTGGGGGCTGAAAACTTTAAACTTTCCTCTATTCAATGATGTTTTGTATTGTTGCTATTTATACACAGAAAATTTATAAAAAACGATCTGATGTGTTGTATTTACATAACTTTCTCTACTCACTCTTCTACAACAATTCCAACAAAAGTTTATTCTTATAATTATTTAACAAGATAAATTTTATTTGCACATTTACGTTCTAGGTATAAGAAGGATACAGCACAAAGCAATAACAAAGAATATCTCGGAAATGGCTAACGCCAAGAAAAAAAATTATTTGACATAAATTGTACACTCTTACGCGGTATACGTTTTTTAAAAGTGAGATTTTTTTTATCTCTTACGGTTACCAGTTAAACGGCATTTAGAATGAAGAGGAATTCACAGGCTATTTCTAGGAAATTCAAGATACATATTGTATTTGTCATACACTATCTTATACATATGATATAATAAAGATCGTTAGAGTCATTTTTGAGACATAAAAAGATTCTAATTTTTTCTATGTAAAAGGCACTTTGAAGTGGGAGAACTTCCTGAAAATCTTCCTTGACGCATACCTGGAAGATGTTTAATGTAAATACAAAGTTTGGCAGATACTTGTATATATCCCACATGATATCTTTAGTCTTCTATATACCAATGAAAGACACATGGGGAAGGGAAAAGTATATAGAAGTGACAAATAAAGAGCGGGAAGGTATTGCATGGTTTAAAGCAGGTGTATGGAGATTAAAAGGCTTAAGGAAAGGTATTTCACAAAACCAATGTCCTATATGTGGCGGAAAGGAGGATGTGGAACACATTTTATTTGAATGTAGTGGAGCTAAGTGTGGGTGAAAGAAATGGTTTAAAATAGATAGAAATGTAGCGGTAGTTGACATGTTTAAAAAAGACAGTAAGAAGATGGGACAATTTTTATACAAAGTGAGAAATAAATGTATATGGACAGTAAATACACAAATGGAGTAATAAACTAGAATTAATAAACTATTGTAAAATATGAGTATGACCAGTAAAGAGCCTGGGCTGAACACCGGACATATTCACCTGTATATAGCTTAGCATAAATAAATATGAAGAATTGATGAAAAAATATATCCCACGCTTCGGTTTTGAGATGTGCTGTTTACACACAAATAAGCATTTTTCTTTTTGGGATATAGAGAGGCTCAAAACGTATACTTTCGTGTGGTCTCAGTATAATTTTTGTGTGAAATGCAATACATCCTGCCTTACTATAGTAGAAGAAGTAAGAAAAATGGAAAGAAAGAAAGAAAGAAAGAAAGAAAGAAAGAAAGAAAGAAAGTATGTCAAAAAATATACAAACTATTTTTACTAAAGCTTATTTTTCTATCTCCTACATTTTTATCTAAATAAACCTTTGCAGAAATAGTTACATTACACATTTCGTTATAGATACAAAGAGACGGCGACAGTCAAATGTTTTAGTACTGGACACTATATGCTGGCCTTAAATTCCATGCTGTTTTCATGTAATCGCGAGAAACAAATCTATTGTAGCTTTTAGCCTATTGTATCCTTGTAATACAAAATGGTAATGAAAGTTTATTTATAATAACAATAGAACAATTTAAAACAATAAGCTTTTTAAGAATAGTTTGTGGAAGAGTGAGTGGAGAAGTTGATGTGAATACAGTTCAGAGTTTTTCCTCCATGTTTTCCTCTGCAACTCAATGTGATTCTTACAGTTCTGTGTCTGCCTTTAGGTTACTTCCATGCATGTCCGTATGAGATGTGGTGATATTTCATTGATATATTATTATTATTATTATTATTATAATTATTTTCTTTTTCATTTATACTTCTCTCTGCTGCCTCCGACCCCCCCTCTCTCTCTCTCTCGATCTTCCCGTGTGTCTCTCTCTAACATAAATTATAGTGAATCATATATATTAATGATAACCGTAAGTAAATTCTGAGCATATCTGAATCGGTACATGTTCATAAAGTATGAAGAAGGTTTATTGCTGCTACCTATGGAAAGTCAGTTTGAAGATGTATTATATTTCGGATGTTGGGGAGCCGAACTTGAAGTAGTTGCAATCGCACGTATTGTAAAACGTTTCCGGTAGCCTTCGCTCAAAGTGTACTTTTCGGTGGCCTTTGCCCCAAGTTTAAAAATATTAACTTTGTAATTTGACTGTTTCTTTAAATATTATATATTTATGTTTGCCTCGGCTGCGTCAGTATTATTGTTAGAGACATGTTTCTCTTAACAGGGCGTGATGCGGCTGAAGAATGTAGGATTACACAGATTATAATTTTGAATTCATTCCTTTTTTTATTAATTCTTGACACAATTTAAATAACACTTCACTGATATAGAGGGCTGTGAGAACAGTGAGATTCTTTAATTAATTACTTGCACTTTTTAACAAGTAAACTATTTTTGTCTCACACGAATACGCATTAAATTTCTCGAGGACACATCTCGCATCCGA
Source organism: Deroplatys truncata (assembly GCA_030765065.1). Taxonomy (NCBI): domain Eukaryota; kingdom Metazoa; phylum Arthropoda; class Insecta; order Mantodea; family Mantidae; genus Deroplatys; species Deroplatys truncata. The sequence continues at coordinate 61,456,737 of CM060978.1, read as the reverse complement.
TTAGAAACACTGTCTGTTACCAACGCGTCCAGTTATGAGCGCAGTCTATAAGCAACTGACTGATTTCTACCGCTTCAATTTGTAAAGTTCTGTATTTCAAGTCTCTTATTGGCTACTCCTAAACCAATAGAATACCTTTATTTAACTAAAGCTGTTTCTGGTTGTTGATTGGCTATTTTATAAACTGTCATAAAAATTACATTATTGTTACTCCAAGAATGACTAGTAGCATTATTACATTTTCTTACTCATTATTGCCTCAAGGTTACCTCAGTGTTACCTCATTGTTAAAAACTTATAACCTATTATTCTTACAGCTCCTACATTATTAAATTACGTAATACATCCGTATAACATTATTGAACATGTATACAATAATATAAACGTATACAATGACTGTAATATACACTTTTTATATCTTGTTACATACACATATTGCTTTAAGGTGGGCTGTTATTGAATTTATATATTACATAATTAGACTGAAATCATTTAAGTGTTAAATATACTGCCTCAAATACCGTTTTGGATTTATGTGACCTACAATTTTTATTTCGGATAAAATAATGAGATATCATTTCATTCATTTAGGTATGTGCACCTTCATAAATAATAATAATAATAAATTATTATTATAACTGCTTGCAGAATAACTTAAAATTATTGGTATTTTCGCAGGTTTGACTTAACGTAGTACACGCTGGGAATTTACAAATTCAGCATTTTATTTTACAGTGACCTCTGGCGTGGTAGCAAAAGCGCAGAAAGCCACATTCGGGGGTTGTTTTATCTTCAGGTGGGAAATTAATGTGTGCCCTTTACATTTTCTATTTATGTTACAAAATTGAATACGATCTCTGGGCCGGAATGCGAACACACACACACATACATTTTTCTATTATCTCTGGAATTCCGGGCACGTCGAGAAGCGGGGACCTGCAACAGACTGGCTGGGGAGGGAAAGGGGGGTTTGAGTCTACGTTTCCAATGCAAGCTTGTTCCTTAATTTTTAATGCCAGGACCAACCTTGCACAAAAATTAACCACTACCATTTTCTGTTTTCTACTGCTTTGGTAAGAAATATACATACTGTTACTTAATATTCTTGGTGACTTATTAGACCATTAGGAACTCTACTTCCAACAAAATCTGTGTATTACTTTCATAAACATTCATTATAATCTGAATAAATAAGGATAAAATTCTGCTTCGAAGATTTTGATTTGTTTTTGTAGTCTGGAGAGGGTTTGAGATCAAATATGGAGGTATTAAGCTAAATAAAATCTTATGTAATACATTCATATATGCCATTCTCTTCCCTCTATCGTTTACTAGTGAGCACACAAACTATTCCTATTAAAACTTTATATCTACTACATTTTAATCCTAATAAACCTTTGCAGAAATAGCTGCATTATACATTCGGTTATAGATGCAGAGATAATAGCGGTACCCAAATGCTTAAGAACTGGATGTTATATGCTGGCCTTAAAATTCCATACTGTTTCTGTGCAATCGCGAAAAACAAGTGAATGTTGAAAAGACTTTAAAGAATGCCCAAGAAATGAATAACTCGAACCATTAATAACGGATATATCAGAAATGGCTTGTGCCACAACAAATTATTTGAAATAAATTCAGTGTTTTAAAGAGATCTAAATTTCTTGTGTAGTACGTTTTTGTCTATCGCTTTACGTTTACCAGTTATACAAGATTATACAGAATTCCTTCCGAATGAAGAGAACTTGCAAAGGCGATTCTCAGAAAATTCAAAATATACATTTTGTTTGTCATGTAAGTATCTTTAATATGCAGTATTTTAATCAAAATCGTTAGAGCCATTTTTTAGAAAATGAACAATAAAATATAGGAGTCACTAAAACATGGAATTTATGTGAAATATACTTTTTGTGGTATTAATAATTTCGAAATAATTGTTATTAGTTTGCATTTTTAAATAATTTAATTTTTTTTAACAATTTATAGAATTACAAATCCATAAATTGCGACTCGTTTTTTTAAATACTGAAGAAGATATTTTGTTGTATTGTTATTATTTGCCCCACGCTTTTAGAGACAAATTTGGAGAATATTTGTTGCTGCTACGTATGGAAAGTCAGTTTCAAGTTGATAGTATCGAAGGAGTTGTATTATATTTCAACTGTTGGGGAGCTGAACACTTGAAGTAGTTGCAACTGCATGTATGGTACCCGGTAGCCTTTGCCCCAATTTTTAAAAATATTAACTCTGTATTTTTACTGTTTCTTTAAATATTATATTTATTTTTGCCTCGGCTGTGTCAGTATTTATTTTTAGAGACGTGAATTTCTTAGCAGGGTTATGGTGCGACTGAAGAATGCTGGCTTACACAAATTATAATTTTTAATTCACTCCTTTTTATTAATTCTTGACACGATTGAAATAACACTTCACTGATATAGAGAGCTGTGAGATTCTTTAATTAATTACTTGCGTTTTTTAACACGTAAAACTATTTTCGTCTCACACGAATACGTATTAAATTTCTCGAGGACGCATCTCACATCCGGTTACAAACACTGTCTACAAGCATCTGAATTGATTTATACTGCCTAAATTTGTAAATTTCTGTATTTAAAGTCTCTGATTGGCTAATCCTACTCCAATAGAATACTTTCATTTAACTAAAGCTTTTTCTGGTTGTTGATTGGCTATTTTTTAAACTGTCTCAAAAATTACATTATTGCTTCCAAGAAACATAAGTAGAATTGTTAAACTTTCAAATTCATTATTGCCTCAAAGTTACCTCATTGTTGGCAATTTTAACCTATTATTTTCACAGCTCCTACATTATTAAATTACGTAATACATTCACATAACATTATTACACATGTATACAATAATATAAACATATACAATGACTGTAATATACACTTTTTTTATATTGTAGCATACACATATTGCTTTAAGGCAGGCTGTTATTGAATTTACATATTGTATAATTAGACAGAAATTATTTAAGTGTTAAAGATACTGCCTCAATATATATCACTATCACTTCATACTGTTGTATCCCTCTTGCATCTACCGAGGTCGCGGGTTCTAATCCGACAAACAGCGATGGATTTTTTCGGGCGTAAAATATTTATCATGGCTTCCTTTGGAAGCGCAGTAAAGCCGGTGGTCCCGTATCGGAGATCTGCGGCACGTAAAAGAACCTCAAGCCTGATAAAGAGGTCTCTGAGTAAAATTACCGGTCTTTCGCGCCCAACATAGAATGGGAAGCTAAGAACTACAGCAGTTAAAGAGCGTCCATAAATAAAACTCAATTTAATTTTCCTCTTGTACCTCCACGAAATGGGTAATGAAATCAAATAGAAGCGAACCGTTTATAAGAATGTTTGTAAAGAGTGAGCAGAGTAAGGCATGTGAGAGTAGTAACACATTTTTACTTTCTCTACTACGTATAGTAAGTAGGGGAAGTATTGTATTCCACCCAAAAATTCGATACCGAGATTTCACCGGAAATTCAAGTTTTGAGACCCCCTGAAGCCAAAAAATGCATTTTTGGAAACATGTCCATGTGTGTGTCTGTGTGTGTGTGTGTCTGTGTGTGTGTCTGTCTGTGTGTGCGTCTGTGAACAGCATAACTCAGAAACGAACAGTCGGATAAACACCAAACTTGGTATTTGGGTTCAGTATCTTCCAAGGATGCGACTCGAAGGTTTTCAAGAAACCCCCCCACCCCAGAGTACCCTTTACATGGAAGATTTTTCGAAAATTTTAATTTTCTCAAAAATGGCTCTAACGATTTTGATTAAAATATCATATGTTTAAGATATTTTTATGTCAAATAAAATGTATATCTTGAATTTCCTGGGAATGTCCCCAAAAGTATTCTTCATAGTGAACGACTTTTGCATAACTGGTAAACCATAAGAGATAGACAAAATGTTACTGCAAAAAAATGTAGATCGCGTTAAAATACACAATTTATCTCATATACATTTTTTTTGTTGAGTGAACCATTTTCGAGATATTACTTGTTATTCCCTTAAATTTTTCAATACTTATTTTCTCAAATGGGAATTCGTTATTCATTTTTTTTGTCTTGAATATACAAAGAGTATTAATCTGTGGGAAAGGGAATGGTGCTGCACCTAGCAACCAGTTATTAAGAGATATGTATGTGCTTAAAGACTACTGTTTTTCTATATTGTCCTTGTAAATATATATTCCCCTTACATCTACAAGAAATTAGCAATAAGATAGAATCTGCAAATGTTTATCTCGATTAACATGAAGCATATGGAGAATAAGCGTTTGTAAAAATAGTTTGTACAAGAGTAGAGAAAGTCATGTGAGTGTAACACATCAGTTTTTTTTTAATGTGATGCTGTTTGTGATCTACGAGCCAAAACAATTATGTTGTGTGTCATTTGAATATCGCAGTTGTCATGGGCTTCTGAGCGTCTGCCAGACAAAGGTGGAGTGCTAGAAACCAGCCTAAAGCCATTGATTTCTGTTCCTACAGCGACACATATATGGCAAATAGCGGCCTTTTGAAAGGAAACATTATTTTTTTGTTCGTATGTTCACAATGCCGTTCGCTCCAGAAGGCGGACTTCCATGGCATGTTTAATTGAAAAAACTGCCTCATCGGTGCCATTGGAAATGTTTGGGGTCTCAATCACATGATTTCCCTGGGGTGAGATTTCAAGTCCCTCCCTACACCCGCCGACATAGCAATAGCTGGCTTGTGAGCCCTTCACACACGATAAATATTTGTCATCTAGTGCCGTTTCACAACTGTTTCTTTCTTTTACGTTGTGGTTGCCATTCTATTGTTTCCATAAACAGACTGCAGAAATATATTTTGTGACTGAACTGTCTTTTATTCTTTAAACGTCGCAACGTTCCATGCAGACGATAAAGTATGACAGGAAAGAAAACAATTTTACGACGTTAGTGCGTTTTACCTTCTCTACTACGTATAGTAACTAGGGGAAGTATTGCATTCCACCCAAAAATTGGATACAAACATTTCACCGGAAATATATGTTTTGAGGCGCCTGAATCCAAATAAAACATTTTTGGAAACATGTCCGTGTGTCTGTGAACAGCATAACTCAAAAAGAAAAATTCGGATAAATACCAAACTTGGTATCTCAGTCAAGTGTCTTCTAAGGATGCGATACAAGGATCTTAAAGAAAATCCCCCCATTCCAGACTATCCTTTACATAGAGAATTTTTGGAAACTTTTGATTTCCTCAAAAATGGCTCTAACGATTTTGATTAAAATATCATATATTTAACATATTTACATGGAAAATTAAATATATATCTTGAATTTTCTGGGAATGTCCCCAAAAGCTCTCTTCATTCTGAATGACTTTAGCATGACTGGTAAACCGTAAGCGATAGACAAAATTTTACTATGCAAAAATGTAGATATTGTTAAAACACACAATTTATGTCTTACATTTTTGGACATTATTCCGTTTTTGTCAGTGAATAATTTCTGAAATATTCCTTGTTATTTGTTTGAACATTGAATAGTTATAGGAATTAATTGTTCTTCCACACAAGCCGTGTGTTGGACAGGGTTGGAAAGGTAGAATCTGGTGACAAAAATTCTATGCCATAACCGGGATTTAAACCAAAGACCTCCCGGTCTCCGTCCGGTTGCTCTAACCACTGAGCTACCGTGGCAACATGCCGACACGACACTAAAATCTCCAGCTGATTCGCACTTTTTCCCGCTAAACCACAAGGAGATTTTAAAATTGTATTGAGATGACATACCCCAATGGCGACTTACAATAGGTATTGTCCCGGGCTTCATACTTATACTTTTTCTCAAATGGAAATTCGTTATTAGTTTTTTTATGGCCTGGACTTGCAAAGAGAATGCAATGCGCCACATAGCAACCAGCGCTTAAAATATTTGACTATCGCTTAAAGCCTACCATATTCCCCTTACACCTACAAGAAAATTAGCAATAAGATAGTTTCTGCAAATGTTTATCTCGATTAAAATGAAGTAGATGGAGAATAAGCGTTTATAAAACTAGTTTGTACAAGAGTAGAGATGGTCATGTGAGTGCAACACGTCAGATATTTTCTTTCCAGCGTTCTTGCAAATCATGGAGTTTCAAAGGCATCACGTAGCGACATGCTATCTCGGTATCGAATTTTTGGGTGGAATGCCTTACCTTCCCTACCTACTATGTATATGGTAGAGAAATTAAAAAGCTGCCGATTAGATCTTAGATGTCAGAGGCGGTATATGAAGAACTGGTTGTTGCTTCACGTATGGAAAGCCAATTTGAAGGAAGTTTATTTTTAGGAGGTGTTGTATTGTTATGTTATTTGCACCACGTATGGAAGCCAAATTGAAGTAGTTTGTATTGTAGTTCGACTGTTGCGGAGCCGAACTTGAAGTAGTTGCAACCAGTGCGATACAAAGTTTCCGGTGGCCTTCGCCCCAATGTTCATCTTCCGGTGGTCATCGCCCCAAGTTTACTTTTCGGTGGCCTTCGCCCCAAGTTTAGGAATCAACTTTGTATTTTTATGTTTCTTTAAATTTTATATATATATATATATATTTATGTTTGTATCGACTGCGTCAGTATTAATTTGTAGAAACATGTATTTCTTAACAGGGGGTGATGCAGCTAAAGAATGTAGGCTTACACAAATTATAATTTTTACTTCACTCCTTTTATTAAGCCTTCACACGATTAAATAACACTTCTGATATAGAGAGCTGTGAGATTATTTATTAATTGCTTGCACTTTTTTTAACACGTAAACTTTATAATGCATTTTCGTCTCACAATGAATACGTATTAAACTTCTCAAGGACGCATCTCGCGTACAGTTAGGAACGCTGTCTACTAGCAACTGGCTTCTACCGCCTGAATTTGCAAATTTCATTTATTTCAAGTCTCTGATTGGCTAATCCTACTCCAATGGAATAGTTTTATTTAACTTTCAGACCTTCTGGTTGTTTATTGGCTATTTATAAACTGTTTTTAAAAATTACATTATTGATGCTCCAAGAATTACTAGTAGCATTATTAAATTTTCCAATTCATTATTGCCTCAAGGTTACCTCATTGTTAGCAACCTTTGACCTTTGACACATCTGTGTTGTTCCTTGCTGTCGCTTCAGGAGACTCAGAGTCCCGGGTTCGATTGTTAGAGGGCAGGGATTAGGAACTTGTTCTGGTAGAGCTGAGGTTCTGGTTTTCAGGGGTGGTGACACTGCCTTGTTGATATTAATAATGCTACCGGCGAAGATTTTGAGCTACTTCTTTATTTTGTTACGAATATTCCTATCTGTCAAATCGCCACCTTCGTCGTCAAAACCACTGTTATTATTGTCGTCACTTTCGAAGTCGCTACTTATGTGTTCCTCTGACTAGCCCTCGAATTGCCTAGATTTCACAACTTCATTTTCACACTATAAACGTTCTGATTATTTTCTTCTTATTTTATTTCATCAACCGTCCTCGTGGTTAGTTTGTACCGGAACATGTCTCGGCGTTTCTTTTCCTTTTTCACGCCTTTCGTCGAACTTAGAATTTTCCCCCACCTTTCTTATGTTTCGTTCCGTTTTAGGTTCAAACGTATCATGTGATGTATACGCGATCTTTGATTGGCTATCATTTTTGTTTCATGATAACAACTTCATGATCACTTTGACAACTTTCACGGCCGCTTCTTACAGCTTATTTTGAGTTTTTAAATCTTCCCACGAATACTCTTAGATCGTAGTTAAGACACGTATGCTTTCTGACCCTGCTAAACTTTGAAACCGATGTAAACTTCACGTCCGAGCCAAAGTACAAAAGCGAAACTTCCGGTAGACTTCTTGTCGCCGATAGTATGTGCCTCCCTTTCGAGTAAAACAAAAATTGTTTTTCTCCCTTTTCAACAAAACCCATTCCTATTATTAATTTACAGAGCGGGCGTCTTTTATTTTATAAATTGATTCTCTTTATATCCTTTATCTCTTTTCGGCATGTTTGATTTAGATCATATATTATTATTATTTGTATTATTATTATTATTATTATTATTATTATTATTATTATTATTATCATCATCATCATCATCATCTCCGCTGGGTCTCGATAACCGGCTTCATCCTACATTATTAAATTACGTAATACATTCACATCACATTCTTAAACATGTACATAATATAAACATAATTCAATGACTGTTACATACATTTTATATGTTATTTATACACACATTGCTTTAAGACGGGATGTTATTATTTTATATTATATAATTAGACTGAAAATCATACGTGTTAAAAATACTGCCTCATGAATAAGAAGAAAAACACAAAATATAAAAGCTTCCCTTATCAGATACTTGTGACTGAGCAACCATAATACAGGCTACCGTGGTTAAAATTTAACTTTGTTTATTGTTCAAACAGCTAGACCTAGTCAGAACATTGTTTAAAATAGATATGTCAAGTTCTTGATGTTGTACTAAGACAGGGGTGTAGTATGACCCTACTTTATTTAAAATATATATTCAACGTGTACTATAAAAATGGAATCGGTCCTGCGGAGGTATGGGTATACCAGTTCAAGGTGGTACTGTACATTCACTACTATTTGTAGATGACCAGCTGGTGAGGCTCACTGTCGTGAGGATGTGAAATATATAATGAGGAATCCTTTGGATGCTTTTGAAGTAGGAGGGTCACGAGTAAATACCTGGTAGTAGGAGGAAATGGCCCGGACATCACACTACCCCAAGGAATTATTAAAGAGTTAAAACGTTTAAATATTTGGGATCACTTATTGATGAATTAGGGAGCTGTAAAGCGGATGTAGACATTAGGCTAAGACCAGCACGAAGAGCCACAAAAATGTTGAATGGCAGTTTTTGGAGTAGATCCATGTCGGTTTTTGAGAACTCTGGTGGAAAGTATAATGACCTATTGTGCGAAGGCGTGGATTTTGGTAGAGGGACAAAACTTTAAGCATCATGGATGGAATAAGACGTAGTGCTAGAGTATCAAGAATGGAAAAAAGGAGAAATGAAGAGGTGAGACAGATGATGGATATGGAGGAAATAATGGTGGAAAGAATTGAAAGTAGGGGTCTTCAATGGTATGGAATTGTGAAAAGAATAGAGGATGATAGGTGGCCTAAAACCTTCTTAGAATAGTCACCTCGTGGAAGAAGAAAGCGAGGTAGACCAAGCGCAACCTGGAGAGGACAGATTCATAGAATGATCGGTACCTGGAGGAGGATGACTTGTTCAATCGGGAAGAATGGTGAATGGGAATACAGGACAACTGCTGAAGAGTGGAGAAGCCCTTAAAAGCAAGTAAGGAAAGTTTCATAACGTAATCTAATATTTTGATGCCGCCACTTGAACATTCATTCATAGTCTCTTGTAGAAACTTTTCTTTCTTCAACGCCCTCTTCTTTTTTCTCAGCAAGACGTTATTTGCTGTACTATGTCGTTTTACGAATGTGTTTGTATTCTATTCAAATTGTCTAAAAATGTGATGATAAACTTTTTAGGTATAGTGTAACAAATGAGAATACCATTTGGTACTAAACACACTTTATTTGTCATTTAGATTCTCAGCGTAATACAAACTTTACACTTGAGACACTTTTGACACACGCTCACAACAGAACACAACTGATCCGTCGAATCGAAACACAAACTAACTACTCAGGCACAACTCATAACTGACCTGCATTGGCACTGTCCACTTTTAACTGTCCAATCTCTTCGTCTCCTTGACTGCACTTAGCTTCGTTACTTCTTAAATGAACTCCGGGCAGCCCCTTATATAGGCCTCGCATACAAAATTGAATGTTCTAGGAAGAGAGGCTATTATTACATGCCGAAAGGAATTTTCTGGAACAGGGAAGCAGTACACAATGGGATATTGTTCCGCACTGGCTATTGTCCGACGGCCGGTCGAAGGTCCCACTCAAGTGCCGGCTCTGGAGGCGCTTACCGGCGGCCCGTAGATATCTTCGCTCTTGCGGTCATAATATTAAGGTTGCTAGAATTCTCCACCAATTAACAAAATTGCACTACCTATCATATCCTCATTCCTCAGAGATTTCTGCTTGCTATGATTTTGTAGGAATTCACTGAGATCCGACCTTTTAACGAAACCACGATGTACAACAGCTGTTAGTACAGTATTAATTTCATTTTCGTGTATGTACTATTTCTATTATTCACTATCATCGAAAAAGTATTACGTAATACGCATGCGTTAAGTGCATTGGAGAATTTCGGAAGAAGAAAATACTCGACTTCGTCTCCTGCTCCTCGACGGGCCTCTGACCCCAGGCATCCGCTTGTAAGTCCTGGGGGGGTGTAAGTCCTACATAAGAGGAGGGTAAACAGATAAGAGCTTGATTTAATGGTAGCCTTGACCTTATGGCTGCTTGATAGGAGGGTCACTCTGAAAGTTTTGAGAATGGGCAGCAATGAGTAGTGTTAAGCCAAAACAGCTTTTCCTAACTTCGGATTGAAGTTCATAGAGAAACATGTGCAAGTCTGGGCGCGCTCCAACAATGTGCATCGTCATCATCGCGTGTGTATGTATAGCAGGTGTTGCTACGCCATACGCTAGGATGGATCTCAAGTGAGATATTTCCGTACTATGATTATCCGACTTTAAAGCCGGTTTAGGAGGGAGAGAATGCCTTCAAAGACTGCATCGTGGTTTTGGGGATCTTTGCCCTTTGCAATCCACCATTTATTGATGGTATGCGAGGTTAGAAGACGAAGGGATTCTCTCGAAGATGTAGACTGAGCAGGTCGTCCGGTTACAGCAACAATGGATGAAAATGTGATGAAACCAGACCGTATGTTGCGGGAAGATCATCGCTGCACATATGGTCAGATTCAAGAAGCCCTAAATATTGGATCGGCAGTAGTGAAAATAATCCTAAAAGAAAAGTTTGGCGCTGGATCCCCACCACCTCCCAAATGAGCAGAAACAGCATGTATGCAATGGCGCCAAAATGATTGAAAAATTCAATTGAGGAAGATAAAAAAACATATTTAACTTTGTAACAGGTGACAAAAGCTGGATTTAGCAGTATGATCCAGAAAATAAGCGACAGTCATCTGTCTGGGTCTTCCCAGGAGAAGATCCCTCAACAAAAGTGAAGCAAAGAGTAGTTGGCAAGAAGATGATCAGCTCCTTCTTTTCAGCAAGTGGTCTGGTCACATTGTGACGATTCCGCTTGAGGGACAAAATACTGTTTTTGCCAAATTCTACACCACAAAATGAGCCAGAATTGTTCATTGAACTGATAAAAAGCGTCCTCAGACTGGTCTGTGTAGAATTTCGTTGCACCATGACAATGCCTCTCCCCGCAGTGCCACACTGCACAAGAAACAACCAAATTTCAACAAGAGTCAGATATTTGTCCCATTGTCCCTATAGTCCAGAGTTGTCCCCATGCGACTTATTTCTTTCCCCAAAAATGAAAGAAAAAAATCGAGGTCAACGATTTGAGTCACCTAAAGCAGCAGTAGCTGCTTACGAGGAATGCATTTGCACTCTCTCAAAAGAAAAATGGCGTTCAGTATTTGATAAATGGTTTGAAAGGATGAGACGGTGTATAGAATGAAATGGAGAATATTTCGGTAAGATGCAATGATCAGACTTAAACTGTTGATATTGTCGCAGTTCTCATGGCTCGTTTTATCTTATTTACTGGGCGCCTCTTGTTTTATTATTTTAAATTTGGGTTCTTTGTCCTCCGGCTAGCTATTATAACTCAGTCGAGATGTATGCCTAAGCAGGGCATGTAAACGGAAAGTAGTTGTGCTAAAAGATAACACTGATAAAAAAAATTGTTTCTACACTTTTATTGCCGTCACACTTAATTAATAATTCACATATTTAATCTTTATACACGCCTGACTGAAACTGCGATATTTCCGAATGTAACTACATTCGTTTTAGTTGCCGCGCACCAATTACTTCGCGTACTGTACATTTTTGTAACTAACTCTGCTACGTGAACCTCGGGAGAGATTCCTTAGAACTGCGCGATGTGCACCTCGTGAGATTCTTCAAAACTGTGTGACGTGCACCTCGTGAGAGATTCTTCCGAACTGTGCGAAACTTGCTTATGGCTCCGGAATATGTACTCCTTCACCTCAAATTGCCTAAACATTATAATAGAGCTGCTATTGGTTACCAAATCGCGCCCACTTTAGCGTTTGTTTTGGTCAGCCAATCACTACTACTAACATATATAGTCTAGGGAAGATATTCCCTCCATTTCTAAAAAAGGCACGCTACCCTGACGTCATTTGTTTATCTCTTCTTAGTGATAAACAACTCACCACCTCGGTTTATTGTTACCCAATTCTAATGTCAGTTTCAGTTAGGCCGTGTAAACTTATTTCCTAACAATACTTATGGCTAAAAAACACCTAAAATCCTATACATACAATAATATTAATTTACACTACAATCACTCACAGCATATTATGATATAAAATACTGCCTCAATATTTTATTGCGTCCATTCTCAAAACTTTGAGTGACCCAAATCAAGCTAAAGTTAAATTTCACGTGTGCTTTAGTTTTAAATATTTTTGTCTGGAAAGCTTTGGAGTCGTATAATTCTACGAAATAAATTAGAGGTGGTCTGATTCACTGTATACTACCACATTACTCAAGAAATCCTAATATTAATCTGACAACAGAAACGCAGTTTTATACAAACTTCTCCACTGCGTCTCTAATTAAGAGAATGCAACGCAAATGTTTTTCTATGCCACTGGAGGGAAATCCTATCTTGAGAGAGCTACAGAAATAGCAACCACATAAGCAATACAAGTTTTTTGTAATAATTTGCTTCAGAAGGAAGTCTACATCTCTTGTAATACCGTTACAACGTCCCATTTCCTAGAAAACAGGAAGAGCGGTAGACTGGCGGCTGAAAATGGAATTACAAAAGTAGTGCATCGAGAAGAGAAAGCTTCACTGACAGGAGACTATATTATGTCTAGTGAGTTTTCTTGCCTTGAACCAGCTTGCTCATCATACACTAAACTGTTTATTTCATAAGCCTTTACGGTGTGTAAACATCTTAAGAATCATCTATTTTATAATACGGATTACTTTTAATTTAATTTCGAAGTTTATAAAGATACTAAAAGTAGAATTCTTTTCGACCGAGTGGGATGCAACTGAAAAAACTCTGTGGGCCGCATTTCGGAAGATCCCGGGACCGACCAATATGACCGAAAGATTTTTCGCGGGTTTCCTAGTGGATAATTTGATCCGCGAATTTTCCTATCATCCCGTTCATCACTATTTTTCATTTCCTTCTTCGCCGCAATACCAGGGATTGGGCTGATCACTCATTTTGGATGTTGTGACTCTGTCCAGTTTTTCAACTGTCTATTTTTACTCGGTTCTCATTGTCACTGTTTCGATATTATGTAGTTCACTTTCACTGGGAGATCACTTCACCAATGTAACTTCATTAAAGTGAAGTAGTTCATTTCTCCGTCACTCCACTTTCTTTGTTATGTAGCCTCTTCACGCCGAACGGTAGCCTTCATCAGGAAGGAACACAAGATCTCCACACCGTTGCTCCGTGGTAGCGCTCGCTGCACGTTACAATAGTCGTCAACAAATCGCTCGGAGAATAGCCCTCGATGTCACACCGGAAACTCAACCGCCAAATCCCTCGCTAAGCACTCACATCGCACTGGCTCCACCCCGTCGCACGCGACTCGCTTTCAATTCGCGACTGACTCACTGCCCGCGAGAGCGCACGCTTACATAGGCAGTGGAAACTTCAAGGTTCTCGAACTTCTATAATTATTAAGACACTCTTTCTGGAGAGGTGAGGGAGATAAAGCTTTCAGAAGGTTCTAGTTATCTCCCGATAGCGCGCCCAGCTTTACGCTGGCAAGCGGCCGTTATCTTGTTTACTCCGACCGCTCGGCGCCGACCTCCGATAACCTTCGGCCATAGCCGCTGCCCTTAGGTGTGTAAGTCCTACAAAGTGGAGGTTGTTTGTTAAAGAAGAAGAGGAAGAATTGTTTTCCAAGTTATATCTAAACATTCTATGTGCAAACGTTAAAGAAACACGACTGTTAGTGATGACTAGATTAATTACTATCGACTAGCAGCTCTTCTCCATTCCTCTCCCTATTCAAATATTTCCATATATATATATATATATATATATATATATATATATACTTTTCTATTCCATTCTTTCCCAACTTAACTCTAACTCTCTCCTCTCCACAGCCCTCTCTCCCCTATGTGTACAATTTATACAGCATGCGGTGTTGGAAAACCGGCAAAACATCTGCATTTTTCTGGGATGCTAATGCATACTAAAAGTAATTAAAAGCTTTAGCAGTTCATAAAGTAAGATATGCAACGCTGGTTAAAATAACTATTAAACGATATAAATGTTCGTTGTGTAATATTCCCATGACGTTCTCTACTCATTCTGGTTATTTTTACATTTCTTACAAACCATTCTCAATAAAGATTATTTTTCTATGTTTCTTGTCATTGTTAATGTACGAATATATGGTGGATTTGAAATTTTATTCGTGTACATAATGAGAAACAAAAAAGTGGTGACCAAGCACTTTAAAAGAATATAAAGAATTGGATAATTCAAACCAAGAGCAACGAATATCTTGTAAATGCTTAATGTTACAAAAGGTTTATTGGACATAAAGTGTGTTTTAACATGGTCTATTGGATGATGCGTTTGAGATGCCAGAAAAGTAAAACCTTATACATAAGAGCTTAATTGCACACATCTCTGAGCAGTTTGTTGTAAAATAAGCGGAAATAATGGAAGTTAACAATGAGTAATGTGTCAGACCTCATCCGCGTGGCATGGCAGCACTATCGTGCATAGGAGACACAATGGTGGAAGCCCATTGAAGTCACTCTACCACTTATCAGTAAAGCAGAATATGGCATACACAATGCGTGTTAAGAGGATAGTTAGACAGTACCCTAAGATATTTCCATCCATATTCAGCAAAAGTATTCTCTTACACATCGTGATTGTGAAGCTCAGCTCTAGTTTGCTGTCATGAGATGCGTGAGAGGCAGGAAGCGGACAATCAGTGGTACATCCATAAATTTTCATGGGCAAAGCCACATTTAAGGTGAGTGGCCGAGTCAACAAGAGTAACTGCATTATTTGGGAAACCGAGAACACACGCCTTATACAACACATTTTACATATTATACAACACTCTGAGTGCGCTATTATGTCAGGACCACCATTGTGTCGTATGCACAATAGCGCTGCCGTGACTTGCGGATGAAGTCTGAAACATCACTCATTGTTAACTTCCATGCTTTCTGCTTATATTACAACAAACATCTCAGAGATGTGTACATTATCCTCTTATATATAATGTTTTACCTTTCTGACATCTCAAACGAATCGCCCTACACATTTTTCCTGCTTTCGTCTATGTAATGGTTATACGAAATTCATATTAAATGAAGACTGGATATTCATTGCAAATTAAAGTCATATATTTTAATAATTGTGCAAAAATCTTAAACTTATGATATTTTAATAAAACTAATTATAACTATTTTTAGTGAATAAAAATAGCGAATAATTTGATGGAGGAAATGTCTTGAAAACCTTCAGGTATTATTGATGAAAAACACAAACACAGGAACCTTATTAAAAATATTATTTTTATTTAGGGAACCTCAAGCAATTTATTTATGATTAAATCTGCATGTAGAATTTTGCTGGATTGCAATACTTCCTCTGTCTACTGTGAGTAGGTAGTAGAAAGTGGAAATAGCTTTTCTTGCAAATGCGCAAAACAAAAAAGTGCTACTTGGGCATTTCTTCCTCAGTCACGTGGCAAGGAAAGCTTCATATTTCGGTATGTAATATGAATGTAAGAGATATTCGGGTGACATATGGTGGCAGCGGTGGGATGAACGGTCGGCGTGGGAGACGATTTCTCCCCTTCTGTAGTCGTGTGTCGCCGAGGGCGGTAAATCACCGGAGAGGGAGAGGGGTTCCTTAGAGTGACCACACATCTTGATCACAGGGGGCCATGAAATATGGAATATTTATACAGTAATTGAATAAAATATAGATGGCAGTGTATTTGTGTGATGGCACCACCTTGCACGGGCATGAACCACTATCACGCTATACCATCTCTCAAGTCGAGTTTTAAAGTAACTCGCGTGCTCCTTGGATCGTTTACTGTTCACTCTCGCATCAATCTCTCTATATGTGATGCTTTTATCGATCTTCAGCTGTCTACACGCCGCGGTGATGCTAGTATACCGTTTAGTGTATCTAATAACGCACGCTACACGTGGTTATTGCCTTCTCCCTCTTATTGATTCATTCAGCTTGCTCACACCGTCACTTGAAACGGTTCATCAAAGAGTGCTGTTGTAACATTTCTGTACTATACTAAAAATCTGATGCGTTACACTCACATGACTTCCTCTACTCTTGTACAAACTATTTTTCAAACGCTTATTCTCCATCTACTTCATGTTAATCGAGATAAACATTTTCAGAAACTATCTTATTCAATTTTTGGTAGGTACAAGGGGGAATATGGTAGATTTTAAGTGATAGTCAAATCTTTTAAGAGCTGGTTGCTATGTGGAGCATTCCAATCTCTTTGTATATCCAGGACATAAAAAAGCTAATAACGAATTCCCATTTGAGAAAAAGTATAAGTATTGGAAAATTGAAACAAATAACAAGGAATATCTCGGAAATGGTTCACTCGACAAAAAAAAAGTATAAGACATAAGTCGTGTGTTTTAACCAGATATACAATTTTTTTGGAAGTAAAGTTTTGTCTGTCTCTTACGATTTACCAGTTATGCAAAATTTAGTCATAATGACGAAGACTTTGGTGACGTTGCCAGAAAATTTAAGATATACATTTCATTTTCCTTGAAAGTATCATAAACATATCATATTTTAATCAAAATCGTTACAGTCATTGTTGAGAAATTCAAAATTTTCGGAAAATATTTCATGTAAAGGGTAATCTAGGGTGGGGGATTATTTTAATATCTTCGTGTCGCATCTTTACATGATAATGAACCGCAATACCAGGTTTGGTATTTATCCGACTTTTCATTTTGGGGCTAAGCTGTTCACAGACACACACACACACACACACACACACACACACACACGGACCTTTTCCTAAAATTTCTTTTTTTCGGACTCGGGGGCCTCAAAACATGTTTCCAGTGAAATCTCGATACAGAATCTTTGGGTGGAATGCAATATTTCCCCTACTTACTATACGTAGTAGAGAAATTAAAAAGAATGCGATGTGTTACATAGACATTACCTTCTCTGTCGTTTATTTTTTATAGCTTCTACAAACTCTGCTAGTAAAAATATTTTTCTATCCTCTTCATATTAATTGAGATCAGTATTTGAAGAAATAGGTTCATTACACATTTCGTTGCAGGTACACTCGCTTCCATTTATGTCAACCCCGCAACTTTGGGAGGCACTCTACTGTCCTTCACAGGTAAGTATGTACAGCAAAGAGGAGGTGCATGTATCTGCTGTTTCGTGCATGCAGTGGCATCTTGTATTACGTGCACAATTCCAGATTATTCGCGTGTAAACTTTGAGCAACTTCAGGCATTGAGTTCCGTTATTTACACAACGAAATTAAAAACAAATGTAATGATTGCGTAGTAATCAACACGGATGGCTCAAAATCTACTGAAGGTTTCGGCTGCACCATTACAACAAACATGAAATAAAATGCTTAAAACTACCTGAAACACTGTCTATATTTTTATGTGAATTGCACGCACTTAAACAGGCTTTGTTACATATTGTGGCGAATGACAGACACATTGTAGCGTCGTATTGTCGACGGTATTATTGGGGTGATTTGTTATTTCTTTTGGCTTGTCGAAAATTCCGTCTGGTATGGCACTCGCCACCTCTGGCCGGCGTGCCTAGCCAGGGTTGTAGAGGGGGGATAGATGTTAGCGTTACTTCTTTGTGTGTTTGAGCGTCACTTGTTGAGTAAAAATGCTAGGTGTAGGTCGTGTGTGTGAGCCACTTCCTCTCAATCCTTTATTCCTTGTCTGTAATGTAGGGCCACTAAGTGTTTTATTAATAAACCACAGGAAATGTGAATGGCTCGAAATTTGTGTATAATTTGTAAAACCACCCCGACTTCAGCTGAGTGTAGTCACCAAGGGCCTGGTCTTCCCGAAGTTTTTGTGATACGTTTTCCCCATGTGCGTGTTGGGGTGATTAAAATTTAATATTTTCTGGGAACCTTTTGGCCTTCACCCCAGCATGTAACAGCATACAAAATAAATACGACAACAAATTTATCATCTTTTCTGGTCCATGAGTTCGAAAATGACTATAATAAATTCTTGGACAACAGAAAATCTGATACAAGACATACAGGTATTATTCTACACTCCTTAAGCAAATGGAAAAGAAATAATTATTACATGGATTCCCTCACATTGTGGAATAAGAGGCAATGAGAAAGCCGACCTTGCAGCCAAGAAAAGTACTACATATGGAACTAACACTAGCCAAATTCCAGTGCCCCATCGAGATCTTTTTCCAATCATTAACAAGACAATAAAAGAACAATGTATCAATAACTGCACCGAGAGTTTCCCTAGTCAGCTTTGCACTACCGTAGCAGAATCCAACTACCCGACTCTGTCATTAGAAAGAAGAGATTAGGTTAATATTACTCGTCAAAAATTAGTAATACGAAATTAACACATAGCGATATACTTTCAATAGGGGACCCTCCTGTGTGTGATACAGATATTTATACGATATATTGTAATTCCCAAATACTTGAAATAAATTGTTGTTGCAAAGAGATCTATATTTTTGGTACACTGAATTTTGTCTACGTTTAATCATTCATAGAAAATAATACCAAATTTTATTCAATTTTACTATATAAGTATTTTAAATATAATCAAAAGTAGTGAACTTTTTTCTCATATACGGGGAATTTGGAACGGAGGATTTTCCTAAACTTTTTCCAGGTACATCTTTAGAAGATACTCAACTTAAGTAACAATTTTGATATTCATCTGACATTTCTGTTTTGAGTTATGTTATTTACACACACACAGAACTTTTCCTAATGTCAATTTTTAAATTGACCTCAAAGCGTGTATTACTATTGAAATCGCGAATTCAATTTTTTTTAGTGGAATGCAATACTTTCTCTACCTAAACAGGCACGTGGTAGAGAAAGTACAAAGTGGTTCAACTATTCACGTTATGGTACTTGCCATACATTTCTTACCTTAAAAAAATTCCGATTAAACCACATGGAATCGGTTACATAGGTATATGGTACGGAAAACAAAACGTAATAGCTTCTCGCATATCGATAGTCCAGCCTGGGAAAACGAGTATTTAGAATAAAAAAAGTGATTTGTTGTAAACTGAACATTCTAATGAGATTTACATGTTTTGCGAAGCGATATTTTTCCTACTATTTATACTAAAGTTTATAAAATTCATTCAGAATGAAGAGGATTTTATTACTTCGATAGTTTTGATGGAAAACAGCAGAAATTGTTTTACTTTTTAAAACAGGTCAAAGAGATGACTGTAAAAATTATAGACGTATAAGTATTTTGGATGCTGCATATAAGGTGTATGCAAAAATTAATAATCATCGTTTAAAAATATAAGCAAAGGCACTGTGTGAGATAAAAAACAAACAAGATTTATAAAAGGTCTTTCCTGCAGTGATAATGTATTTATTTAGCTTAAAATGTACTTTAGAAAAAGGACAAGAATTCAACCTTGAAACGCACATGAAAAATACAACAAATTGTCACAAATAAGGGTGTTAAACAAGGGTGTGGTCTATCGCCAACGCAATTCAGTATCTAAATTATGATTTTGTGAAATTTTGGAAGAAGATCATGTAAATTCAGGTACAAAGAGAGGTAAAAATTATTATTTGAATATTTTACTCTATGCTGATTCTGTGATATCAATACAAAGGAATGAAAATGAATGGAACGATCCGTCTATAATTTGAATTTACACGAAATAATAATAGCATGAAGATATAAAAAACGTAAAACAAAAGTGATGGCACACAAAGGAAGATCTAAAATTATTAAAGAAGGCAAAGTTTTAGAACAAGTATTCCACTTTGAGCACTTGGACTGTAATATAAGTTTTGACAGAGAGAAAGACAGAGAAAATAAAATAAATAGTGACGCCAAATATGTGATAAAATGGCAAGATAGTTAGAAAATAAAACTAGGAAATCTCTAAAAATTAACTTTTATAGAACAATGATGTATCAACGTTGGTGCATAGCAGCGAGTCCTGGAATATGAGCCAGAAAGATAAAACTAAATTACCAGCAGCAGAAATGAGATTTCTGAGAAGGGTAAAAGGTTGTACCAGAAGAGATCTCTTTCGCAATGAACATATACGGGAAGAACTAGGTATATGCAAAATTAATGATAAAATTGAAGATTCCAAGAAGAATTGGAAACAGCATTTGATTAAGATGAATAATGAAACAATACTATTTATGATACAAAAGTATAAACACGAAGGAGCAGTGTTGTTGGACGCCCAAGGAAATGACGGAGCTGAATAAAGGAACAGGCAATATGCGTAACCCAAGCAGTGAAAAAGTAGTTTTGATTTTCTGAAAAATGAATTTTGATTCAAATACCAAACGTTTAAGATATTTTCATGAGCAATTAAATGTATATCTACATTTTCCGTCTCCTTCATTCTGAATTATTTTCATTTTGTGTAATTGGTAAGCGATGGGAGAGACAAACAGAGGGGGAGAGAAATTTGTTGCACAAAAAGTGTAGATTTTTTGTTACAATACAATTTATCTCCAATCATTTTTTTTGTACTTTCTCTACTACGTGTAATAAGTAGGGGAAGTATTGTATTCCATCCAAAAATTCGATACCGAGATTTCACCGATAATACAAGCCTTGAGGTGTCCGAATCCAAATAAACTAATTTGGGAAACATGTCCGTGTGTGTCTGTCCGTCTGTCTATCTGTCTTTGAACAGCGTAACTCAAAAACGAAAACTCGGATAAATACAAAACATGGTATTTGAGTTTGGTATATTTTAAGGATGTGACACGAAGATTTTCAAGAAAATCCCCACTCCAGAATACATTATACATTGGAACATTTTTCGAAAATAGTTATTTTCTCAAAAATGCTGTAAGGATTTTGATTAAAATATAATATGTTTAAGATATTTTCACAGCAAATGAAACGTATATCTTGAATCTTCTGGGAATGTCCCCAAAAGTCTCTTCATTCTGAATGACCTTTGCATACCTGGTAAACCGTAAGAAATAGTTTGTGCTTACTTTGTTTCACGTGATGTGCAAATAGCGGCATTCCCAAGCCAGCATAACGTCAGTTTTAAAAATGTATGATTAAATCATTTCTGTTAACGTCTATTGCAATCAAAATAAAGTATATAGAAAATAAGCTTTTGTAAGTACAATTTATAAAAAATATTAAAGTAAAACTTAATGGGTAGGGAAAGCCATCTAAATGTAACATACCAGACTTTATTTCCAAAGGTTTGGCCTTGCTCATTTTGGCTGAACCCTTACATCACAATTACCTGTGCCTCATGATGGTGCTTCATTAAAAACTTTTGCAGTGGAGTCTCAACCGTGATTAATGCCGAACAAAAAGTTCTTATTACATAGCTTAATTATTTAAAGGTTCATTTCATTATTAACGTTTTAATTTGCCATTATAATTAAAATCTAACGGAAAAATCCCTTGGTTCGTGAGTTTGTTATGTTATTATATGCACGTGCCTATTTGCTATTCGCTATAATGATTTTCACCGTTAAATTAAGAAGGGGGCCGGTAGCTTTATTGTTATTATTATTAATTTTTTTACTTTTTTTACGGTATCCTGATATCCTATGAAGTATTAATTTTAACGTTAACCCCAAGTACAGGACAGCAGCGAAAATCCTGTAAGCCAGAACAACCGAGAAAAAAACTACTGTTTGAGGCAGTATTTTTAGCACTTAAACAATTTCAATCTAAGTATATAATATAAATTCAATAACAGACCGTCTAAAAGCAATATGTGTATGTAACAATATATAAAAAGTGTATATTACAGTCATTGTAAATGTTTATATTATTGTATACATGTGTAACAATGTTATGTGAATGTATTACGTAATTTAATAATGTAGGATCTGTGAGAAATATGTCAAAAGTTGCTAATAATGAGGTAACAATGAGGTAACCTTGAGGCAAAAATGAGTAAGAAGCTTTAATAATGCTACTAGTCATTCTTGGAAACAATAATGTAATTTTGAGACAGTTTATAATACAGCCAGAAGCTGAAGAGAGAAAAAAAACTTAAGTTAAATAAAAGTACTCTATTGGATTATGAATAGCCAATCAGATACTTTAAATACAGAAATTTACAAATTTAGGCGGTAGAAATCAAGTTAGTTTCTTGCAGACAGCGCTCATAACTTGACGCGTTGTGTTACTAATCAGACGCGAAACGCGCCCTTGAGATGTTTAATACGTATTCAGTGTGAGGCGAAAATAGTTTACGTGTTAAAAAGTGCAAGTAATTAATAAAATAATCTCACAGCTCTCTATATCAGTGAAGTGTTATTTAAATAGTGTCAAGCTTTAATAAATGTAGTGAAGTATATAATCTGTGTAAGCCTACATTCTTCAGCCGCACCGCGCCTTTTTAAGACATTCATGCCTCTAAAAAAAATAAATACTGGCGCAGCCGAGGCAAACATAAATATAATATTTAAAGAAACATTGAAATTACAAAGTTAATATTTTTAAAAAAATTTTTGGACGAATTATTAGATTTCAGGACACCAACATTCTTTCCTCCATAAAGCATTACCATACCCGGCTACAACGCGAAGCAATAGAGATTTATAAACATCCTAATAATTTCAATAGGAAAGAAGAAGCATTGAAACTCAACAGTAACTGGCATCTAGTCATCAAAAACAAGAAAGGTCATACAAACCGAAAAACACTGCGAGCCAATCAGAAGAGAGCAACAACACAGCCGGCGCCAGCCCCCTCATACCAGCGGGCCAATCAGCAGAGAGCGCCCACACTATAAAGAGAGCGGCACTAACGGCCAACGCATCAGACGCTGCGATACTTTCACCGAGAAGACTTCATCCGCGCCACTGAAGATGTCCACCGCAGTTGTGGACGAAACGTCTGGGAAATCTTTCTTCAGCAGAACACGGCATAACAGCCCGGAAAATCATATTAGTTATAATTGTGACACCGGCCGTGAAAACCTACGCTCTTACATGACTCGCCTCTACGGGGAGGAGGCATACCGTCTGATCCGTCGACTAGAAGTGCTACGCAAACAAAAATCTTCTTTGCTGTGTTCACTTGCCTTTCTTCTACGCTGCCGAGACTCGGGAATTATTCCTAAATTCCTACGAGAGAAACGACATTTCACCACCGCTGCCGCCAACCGCATTTACAATCGCTCTGAATGGGCCTTGCTCCGAGAACGCATCCCTCAGACCAGACGACAACTCTCTGCCAACAATAGTCAACTACTCATCTTACATCTTCAAGTAAGTAACTCACTACACAGTTTTGATTGGGACAACACTGACAGAAGCACCTACAACTCTATGGCATACAATCACAACAGCATGACCACTCGTCACAAGAAGAAGTTTGATGGCCTTACTGCCTCCATCAAACCGCCGACTGCTCTCAACCACTGCCGCACGGTAGTGAACTTATCTGATCACCAGCTGTCACCTGCTGAAACGTCACTCCTTGCTAAAGGAGGTAACTACGCTGTTGTCACTCCAACGTTGCCAGTTGAAGACATCATTTCTCACATTGAAGCAGGAATATGAGTTCTGCCAAGGCTTGCAGCTGATGAAATTCGCCGGGAATCTGCCAGGGTTCTCGAGAAGGCCAAACCTCCTACCAGTAATTTAACCAATCAAGAGAGAACTGCATTAAAGAAGCTGAACTACAACCGAGACATCATTGTTTGCTCAGCGGACAAGGGTAATGCCACAGTTATTCTTAACCAACAAGACTATCAATAGAAAATCTCTGAACTCCTGCAACCAGCAACCTACCATAAGATTAAACGTGATCCGACAGCCCGTATTCTACGGAAAACCAATCTTTTGATCAAGAACTCCTCGCTTTCGAAGGAAGACAAACGCCGCCTTACCAAGTCCGAAGCTCAGCCGCCTAGACTTTACGGGCTACCCAAGATCCATAAACCAGAGGTTCCGCTCAGGCCCATTGTTAGTGGTATTGGTTCTCCCACATACGACATAGCTAAATACCTAACCGGTCTTCTACAACCCCATGTCGGCTTGTCCGACTCTTTCATCAAAGACTCTACTCATTTCATTCAAATTCTCCGCAACCTCAAATTGCTACCTAAGGATTTACTAATTAGTTTTGACGTTGTGTCTCTATTCACCATGGTTCCAGTACAAGAAACTCTGAAGTTGTTACAACCCATCTTCTCTGATGATATCATTACACTTTTTCACCATGTCCTGACTACGACTTATTTCCAGTGGAACCGGTCATTCTACGACCAAATAGACGGTGTTGCCATGGGCAGCCCCCTTAGCCCTGTTGTGGCCAATTTCTTCATGGAGGCATTTGAGTCAAAGGCACTAGACTCAGCTCCACTCAAACCAACAGCCTGGTTCCGCTATGTGGATGACACCTTCGTCATCTGGCCCCATGGTGAACAAGCTCTTCAAGATTTTTTGTTACATCTAAATAGCATCAATCAGCGTATACAGTTCACAATGGAACAAGAAAAGGATGACCAACTAGCCTTTCTAGATGTACTCGTTAGCAGGAAGGCTGACGGCACGCTGGGTCATACTGTCTACCGCAAACCCACACACACAGACCGTTACCTTAACAAGAACTCCAACCACCATCCTAGACATAAACGTGCTATGATTAAGACACTCGCAAACCGTGCTTCCCGTATTTGTGAACCACACTTACTTCCACAAGAAATCCGACACCTAGAAACAGCTCTACAATCAAATGGTTATTCAGTCCAAGAGGTGAGAAGAGCCTGCCGTCCGGCCAAGCCCCGACCGGCTACTCAGGACCAACCCAAAAGCAAGTCCATCGTCTTTCTGCCATATTTCAGAAATGTCACTGACCGTATTGAACACATACTTCAACGTCATAACGTCAAAACAGTATTCAAACCTACAAGACAATTAAACAGCCTACTGCGCTCTTCCAAAGACCCCCGAGACCCCCTGTCATCGGCCGGTGTTTACCGTATTCCTTGTTCGTGTGGTTCAGTGTACATTGGTACCACACAGCGGAGCGCTAACACCAGACTGAGCGAACACAAAAGAAACTGCCGCCTGGGCCATACAGAAAAATCGACAGTCGCTGAACATGCCATTGAAACCGAGGGCGAACACATTATTAGATTTCAGGACACCAACATTCTTTCCTCCATAAAGCATTACCATACCCGGCTACAACGGGAAGCAATAGAGATTTATAAACATCCCAATAATTTCAATAGGAAAGAAGAAGCATTGAAACTCAACAGTAACTGGCATCTAGTCATCAAAAACAAGAAAGGTCATACAAACCGAAAAACACTGCGAGCCAATCAGAAGAGAGCAACAACACAGCCGGCGCCAGCCCCCTCATACCAGCGGGCCAATCAGCAGAGAGCGCCCACACTATAAAGAGAGCGGCACTAACGGCCAACGCATCAGACGCTGCGATACTTTCACCGAGAAGACTTCATCCGCGCCACTGAAGATGTCCACCGCAGTTGTGGACGAAACGTCTGGGAAATCTTTCTTCAGCAGAACACGGCATAACAGCCCGGAAAATCATATTAGTTATAATTGTGACACCGGCCGTGAAAACCTACGTTCTTACATGACTCGCCTCTACGGGGAGGAGGCATACCGTCTGATCCGTCGACTAGAAGTGCTACGCAAACAAAAATCTTCTTTGCTGTGTTCACTTGCCTTTCTTCTACGCTGCCGAGACTCGGGAATTATTCCTAAATTCCTACGAGAGAAACGACATTTCACCACCGCTGCCGCCAACCGTATTTACAATCGCTCTGAATGGGCCTTGCTCCGAGAACGCATCCATCAGACCAGACGACAACTCTCGGCCAACAATAGTCAACTACTCATCTTACATCTTCAAGTAAGTAACTCACTACACAATTTTGATTGGGACAACACTGACAGAAGCACCTACAGCTCTATGACATACAATCACAACAGCATGACCACTCGTCACAAGAAGAAGTTTGATGGCCTTACTGCCTCCATCAAACCGCCGACTGCTCTCAACCACTGCCGCACGGTAGTGAACTTATCTGATCACCAGCTGTCACCTGCTGAAACGTCACTCCTTGCTAAAGGAGGTAACTACGCTGTTGTCACTCCAACGTTGCCAGTTGAAGACATCATTTCTCACATTGAAGCAGGAATATGAGTTCTGCCAAGGCTTGCAGCTGATGAAATTCGCCGGGAATCTGCCAGGGTTCTCGAGAAGGCCAAACCTCCTACCAGTAATTTAACCAATCAAGAGAGAACTGCATTAAAGAAGCTGAACTCCAACCGAGACATCATTGTTTGCTCAGCGGACAAGGGTAATGCCACAGTTATTCTTAACCAACAAGACTATCAACAGAAAATCTCTGAACTCCTGCAACCAGCAACCTACCATAAGATTAAACGTGGTCCGACAGCCCGTATTCTACGGAAAACCAATCTTTTGATCAAGAACTCCTCGCTTTCGAAGGAAGACAAACGCCGCCTTACCAAGTCCGAAGCTCAGCCGCCTAGACTTTACGGGCTACCCAAGATCCATAAACCAGAGGTTCCGCTCAGGCCCATTGTTAGTGGTATTGGTTCTCCCACATACGACATAGCTAAATACCTAACCGGTCTTCTACAACCCCATGTCGGCTTGTCCGACTCTTTCATCAGACTCTACTCATTTCATTCAAATTCTCCGCAACCTCAAATTGCTACCTAAGGATTTACTAATTAGTTTTGACGTTGTGTCTCTATTCACCATGGTTCCAGTACAAGAAACTCTGAAGTTGTTACAACCCATCTTCTCTGATGATATCATTACACTTTTTCACCATGTCCTGACTACGACTTATTTCCAGTGGAACCGGTCATTCTACGACCAAATAGACGGTGTTGCCATGGGCAGCCCCCTTAGCCCTGTTGTGGCCAATTTCTTCATGGAGGCATTTGAGTCAAAGGCACTAGACTCAGCTCCACTCAAACCAACAGCCTGGTTCCGCTATGTGGATGACACCTTCGTCATCTGGCCCCATGGTGAACAAGCTCTTCAAGATTTTTTGTTACATCTAAATAGCATCAATCAGCGTATACAGTTCACAATGGAACAAGAAAAGGATGACCAACTAGCCTTTCTAGATGTACTCGTTAGCAGGAAGGCTGACGGCATGCTGGGTCATACTGTCTACCGCAAACCCACACACACAGACCGTTACCTTAACAAAAACTCCAACCACCATCTTAGACATAAACGTGCTATGATTAAGACACTCGCAAACCGTGCTTCCCGTATTTGTGAACCACACTTACTTCCACAAGAAATCCGACACCTAGAAACAGCTCTACAATCAAATGGTTATTCAGTCCAAGAGGTGAGAAGAGCCTGCCGTCCGGCCAAGCCCCGACCGGCTACTCAGGACCAACCCAAAAGCAAGTCCATCGTCTTTCTGCCATATTTCAGAAATGTCACTGACCGTATTGAACACATACTTCAACGTCATAACGTCAAAACAGTATTCAAACCTACAAGACAATTAAACAGCCTACTGCGCTCTTCCAAAGACCCCCGAGACCCCCTGTCATCGGCCGGTGTTTACCGTATTCCTTGTTCGTGTGGTTCAGTGTACATTGGTACCACACAGCGGAGCGCTAACACCAGACTGAGCGAACACAAAAGAAACTGCCGCCTGGGCCATACAGAAAAATCGGCAGTCGCCGAACATGCCATTGAAACCGAGGGCGAACACATTATTAGATTTCAGGACACCAACATTCTTTCCTCCATAAAGCATTACCATACCCGGCTACAACGGGAAGCAATAGAGATTTATAAACATCCCAATAATTTCAATAGGAAAGAAGAAGCATTGAAACTCAACAGTAACTGGCATCTAGTCATCAAAAACAAGAAAGGTCATACAAACCGAAAAACACTGCGAGCCAATCAGAAGAGAGCAACAACACAGCCGGCGCCAGCCCCCTCATACCAGCGGGCCAATCAGCAGAGAGCGCCCACACTATAAAGAGAGCGGCACTAACGGCCAACGCATCAGACGCTGCGATACTTTCACCGAGAAGACTTCATCCGCGCCACTGAAGATGTCCACCGCAGTTGTGGACGAAACGTCTGGGAAATCTTTCTTCAGCAGACCACGGCATAACAGCCCGGAAAATCATATTAGTTATAATTGTGACACCGGCCGTGAAAACCTACGTTCTTACAGAACTTGTTATTACCTTAAATTTTCCTATTCTTATACTTTTTCTCAAGAGGGAATTTGTTATTCTTTTTTTTTCTTTCTTTTTTTTTTGTCCTGGTAATGCAAAGAAATTGGAATACCCCACATAGTAACCAGCTCTTAAAATATTGGCTATCGCTTAAAGCCTACCATGTTCCCCTTGCATCTACAAGAAAATTACCAATAAGATTAACATTTCGATATATCGATTAACATGAAGCATATGGAGAATAAGTGTTTGTAAAATTAGTTTGTACAAGAGTAGAGAGAGTCATGAGAGAGTCTCTAATGGTTTAACCGCCATACAAAATTATACAAAATGTCCTCCGAATGAAGCGGACTGCATAGGCTAAGCCCAGAAAATTTGAAGATATACATTTTATTAGCTTAAATATAAGGTATTGTGACTTTGTCCAGTTCTCTTAATTGTAACTGTTATAAGTTCTTATCTGTGACCGTTTTGTTTTCTCTAGTTCACTTTGTTCACACTTTCACTTCACTAAAGTGAACCAGTTCAATTCTCTGTCACTCCACTTCATTCCTGACGTAATCTCTTCACGCCGGATGGTTCACCTCACTCGGGAGTCGATCACAAAACCTCTACAACCCGTCGCTCCGCAGTAGTATTCGCTGCAGGTCACAACAACCGTCGCCAACTCTCTCGGAGAATCGCTCTTGGTGCTGCACCAGAGGCGCTAGTTCACTCGCTGACTCAACAACTCTCAACTCAACTCCTGACTCTTGCGAGAGCGCTCACTTATATTGCCAGTATAAGACTATGAAGGTTCTCGAACGTTCTAGAAGTATTTCGACACCCTTTCTGGAGGAACGGGGAGAAAAGCTTCCGAAGGTTCCAGTTACCTGCCGATAGAGCGCTCGATGTTTACAATTGTTTATTCCACTCCCCGACACCGACCTTCCGATAACCTGGGCCTTAGCCGCTGCATCACAGTGTTTTAATCAAAATCGTGTGCTTTAAATCCTGCCAGGATTGTCCTCATAACTGGCAGCTGGCATGGAGGTGTTCTAAAATTAGGCTTAAAAGTTTTCCTACCCCGGTTATCGTTTCATAAATCACTAGTATCCACCGTCTGTGTGTCGTATGCAGTTAATACGGGCGTTCAACACAACTAAAACAAATAAATACTGGTGAAAGTGTGAAATCATACTACCTCAAATTCTGCCTCAGTTTCCATTACCAAAAATCAGCAAATTCGTTTTTCTTTCAAATTTGAAAATTGTATTTTTAATCAATGCACATTCAAACAATGTCAATTTTTAAATAACTTTGTTATTTTTATCTATTAATTTCTGATTTTTGCTTATCTTAATTTTGAGGTTAACTGTCTTCTCCTTCTCACTGTTAGTAGTATTGGCTAGTATTCTGTAGCAAATTCGATTGTTCATTCATTTAGTATGTCGTGATCTAACGGCTGACACAATGCTGATTTTATTTTTAAAAAACACAAGTAACAAATCAATTACTATTTATGTAATCTGTTATATTTTATTCATGGAACACTCTTAATAAATCCCCGACGTGGTTAAGGGTTTCATCAGATAAATTCGTATATTTCTTGGGATTGCCTATGATAAATGTTCAAATTTCATTTTCGTGGTTTACCCAGAATTCTAAAGAATACGGTGAGGTATTTAGTGAAAGGCACTGACTTTCCCAACTCCAAAGCCGCCTCTAATAGTCACGTAGCACAGTTAAAGACCGCAGTTTACATTCTGTTTACTTAACAACATAGCGTGCGGTGTTTCCTTTTCTCCTTATTAGGTAGTTACAGGCAGAAACTCACGATAAAACAATATCCATCCAATGTAACCAATAATTTCCACATGGAAATGTTGTGTACACCATTTCGACACCAGACGGCTTTACGTAAACCAAGTCGACAATTTCTTTTCATAAGCACGCTCGCAGAATCATAATGTAAACAAAAGACAGTCATTTTATTGTGACTACGTCATTTTTGTGATTTAGCGGTGCTCATTTTCAGAACGTGAAATATGTAATTTTTATATCACTATATTCGTCGTGTATGTAATCGGTCAATAGAAAGTATGTACTCATACTGTTAGCTTACAGGCGCGTTCGTTTAGTAGTAGAAGCGATGTAGTACACAACCGAAATTAAAGCCAGGTTCTTTGGTATATGAATATTGTGTCTGTGTGATTGATAGGAAGAGCTAAAATTTGAAATTGTTTTTGGGGGAGAATAACCTGTATACGGAGATTTTTTGTAGGGGTTTCCCTAGTCCTGGAAATACTAATGCTGGAAAATCTCAGATCAGTGGGCCCCGGCTCATTTAAACATTAATTATCATTGATTGACCCATATTATTTTAGACCTTAAAAGATATAAGTAAAATAAAACAATAATAATAATAATAATAATAATAATAATAATAATAATAATAATAATAATAATAATAATAATAATAATAAGCTGAGGGGCAAAGATTATACGGTTTCCATTTATTTTATTAACTGTTCAACAAATTGTTCATATAAAATCTTATCACTTTGTCTAACGTGTATAGTAGGTTGAGGCAGCATTTTTAACACTTAAATGGTTTTAGTCAAATTATATAATAAAAATATAATAACAGCATGTCTTACAGCAATATGTAACAATATATATAAAAAGTATATATTACAGTCAATGTATATGTTTATATTATTGTATACATGCAATAATGTTATCTAAACGTATTACGTAATTTAATAATGTAGGAGCTGTGAGAATAATTGATTAAAAATTAGTAACAATGAGGTAACCTTGAGGCAATAATGAGTAAGAAAGTATAATAATGCTACTAGACATTCTTGGAGCAACAGTAATGTAATTTTTATGACAGTTTATAAAATAGCCATCAACAACCAGAAAAAACCTCAAGTTAAATAAAAGTATTCCATTGGATTAGGAATAGGCAGTCAGAGACTTGAAATACAGAAATTTACAAACTTGGGCGGTAGAAATCAAGTCAGTTTATTGTAGACAGCTCTCATAACTGAACGTATTGGGTGTAGACAGTGTTCCTAAACGGACGCGAGATGCGTCCTCGAGAAATGTAATGCGTATTCGTGTAATACGAAAATAGTTTACGTGTTAAAAAGTGCAAGTAATTAATAAAAGAATCTCACAGCTCTCTATATCATGAAGTGTTATTTAAATTATGTCAAGGATTAATAAATGTAGTGAAGTAAAAATTACAATCCGTGTAAGCCTACATTCTTAGTCGTACTACTCCCTGCAAAGACATCCATGTCTCTAACAATAATACTGACGCAGCCGAGGCAAACATAAATATATCATATTTAAAGAAACGGTCAAAATTACAAAGTTAATATTTTTTAAACCGAAGGCTACCGGAAACTTTTACCATACGTGCGGTTGTAACTACTTCAAGTTCGGCTCCCCAACAGTTGAATTACAACAAAACTACTACTTCAAATTGGCTCCCAAAACGTGGGGCAAATAACAATACAACAAAATAACACTTTAAGGTAGAGCAGATACTGGATTCCACCAAAAAAATTTCATATCGAGATTTTACTGGAAATACATGTTTTGAGGGCTCTGCGAATAAAATAATCATTTTTAGAAACATTTCCGCGCGCGCGCTTATGTGTATATGTAAGTGAACAGCAATACTCAAAATCGAAATATTGGATAAATATCAAACTTGGTATTTAAATTAACTACCTTCCAAGGATGCGACACGATTTTAAAGAAAATCACCCGCAGGTATTTCCGGAAAGCTTGTCTCGATTAAACTGACCTAGAGGGGAAATAATCTTTCAAACAATAATTTCTACACCCATTAATAGGTGATAGAACCAAACGAAGTGGCGCCGCGGTAACGCGTGCGACTTCACTTTGGAGGTGTCGATTTAATCCCCAGCGATTGTCCACTCGGACTTGGAGTAATTCGTAGTTTTCGTTTGTCGTCAGGCGAGTGTTGGGGTAGTTTTTCTAATACCACAAATTTTTCCGGTCCATCATTCCCCATCATTTCATTTCGTATCACATTTTGGGGTACGGGGTTTGACTGGGTAGGTTGGTGGTGTGCGGTGCGCGGTGGGTATGCACTCTGTGATGTTTCTTCCTCCTCTGGTACAGAACCATGGAAGATGGGTCTGCACGTCAGGAGGAGCGCTGGGGAGGGTTCCTGCAGGAGTGTTTCCATCTCTAAGCATTACGGACCCCGAATATTTGCACCTACCGCTACTTGGTCCATCCGAGCAACAACCGTTTTCATCCGTTCCTCCCAGAGGTTGCATACGTAACAATGGATCTCTGACCGCAGTGCTTAAATGCTCCTCTGCCCATTGAAAAAAAAGGATGGAGGGTAAAGAAAGTTATAAATTTAAATTGAGTTTTATTTATGGACGCTCTTTAAATACTATGGTTCTTAGCGTCCAATTCCATATTGGGCGTGAAAGACCGATAATTTTGCTCAGAGGCCTCTTTATCAGGCTTAAGGCTCTTTTATGTACCGTAAATCTACAACACGGGACCACCGGCTTTACTTCACTTCCGAAGGAAGCCATACTAAGGATTTTTACACCCGAAAAAATCCATCGCCCTCCGTCGGGTTTGAACCCGCGACCTTGGAAACTAGAGGCTAGCACGGTACCACTAGTCCACGGAGGACGACGTGAATGTAACACATAGAGATAGTAATCACGTTCAAAGGTTGCCATCTATACTTCTTCCATTAGATATAACGTATTCAGAAATATATACATTCATAATTGTGTTAATAAATCATGCTTTACCTCAGAGTTA
This sequence comes from Deroplatys truncata, assembly GCA_030765065.1. NCBI lineage: Eukaryota > Metazoa > Arthropoda > Insecta > Mantodea > Mantidae > Deroplatys > Deroplatys truncata. The sequence continues at coordinate 61,423,295 of CM060978.1, read as the reverse complement.
AAGTGAAAAATTTTACTTAGAAAGATCATTTTACATAAAACTTTTTGCGATAATAGAAATAGTAACAAAAGAAAGCCGGTCTAAAAGCGAACATTTCCTTCATCACTTGCTTCAAAACTGCACATCCATTCCATGAAATATGCTATCCAAACGCGGCACTTTCGCTCCGAAAACGATACGGTGCGAGATAAGTAAAGTAGTGCAAAAGGAAACACATTTGAAAAACGTATGGAAGGAAGAGGAAATTGGAAGTGAAGAGAGCGACAGAGATAAGGGTACTTAAGTGGTCACGTGACTGCAATTCAGCATGCTAGTCGCGTGGTGTAATGTATTCAGACCCCAGACTGCCTTTCTCCCATTTTACTCACCTCGCCTGGAACCCTAAAAAACTTTTTTTCCTCGCCCTAACATTCGATTCGCGTACGTCTTTTTTTCACGAGTGCAGTCATATATAAGGTGATTTCCCAGTGGGACCCGCCGGTAAGTGTATTATGATGTACCTCGGCGTTTTGTTAGGGAATGAATTGACGATGCCTAATTCCGTGCGCGAATCAATTGATTTTAGCCTCTAAGGGGGGGGAGCTCTTCATTAACCAATCTGCTTTTGTTCTCAACTTTCAATTTTTCCTTTACCTGATGCATTTTCTTGTTTAATCCTTTTTTGATACTTTAATTACTAGGCTTTTTTTACGCTTCGTAAATGATTTTATCTTAAAGGTACTATATGCACATTCCAATAAGGAATTAGCTGGTTGTCGGGGCGGTTGTTCGCTATATCATCGACAAGAAATGATGGCGCTGATGTAGTTTTGCTTTGTAGATTTTGTATAGATATCGTATTTATACAGCTATCTATACATAAAAAATCTGATGGGTTACTCTCACATGGCTTGCACAAAACATTTTTACAAACGCTTATTCTCCATCTACTACATGTTAATCGAGATAAACATTTGCAGACCCTATCTTATTGCTAATTTTCTTGTAGATGTACGGAGAATATGGTAGGCTTTAAACAATAGTCAAGTCTTTTAAGAGCTGGTTGCAATGTGGAGCATTCCATTCTCTTTGCATGTCCAGGACATAAAAAAATAGAGCATTTTTGGAAACATATCCGTGTGTATGTCTGTCGGTCTGTGAACAGCATAACTCAAAAACGAGAAGTCGGATAAACACCAAACTTGGTACTTACATTCAGTATGTTCCAGGGGTGCAACATGAAAGTTTTCAAGAAAATTCCCCCACCCCAAATCACCCCTTACGTGGAACATTTTTCGAAAATTTTTATTTTCTCGCAAACGGCTCTAAGGATTTTGATTAAAGTGTGATATGTTTAAGCCATTTGTGAGGCAAATAAAATGTATATGTTGAATTTTCTAGGGAAGTCCCCAAAGGCCTCTTCATTCTGAACGACTTTTGCATAACTAGTAAACCGCAGGAGATATTTTTAGTGCATAAAAAATGTAGATCCCGTTAAAAACACGCAATAAAAGCCACAATTTTTTTTTGTAAAGTGAAGATTTTCGAGATATTCCTTTGTTATTTCTTTGAATTTTGCAATACTTACTTCCTATACTTACTATACGTAGAAGAGAAAGCAAAAAAAAAAAAAGTTATAACCTATATCTTTCTGATTAATTTTCGATTTTGGATAAATGAAGGCACTTTATGTCTCTTTCCCCCTCTCTCTTTCTCTCTCTCTCTCTGTGTGAAAATCCAATAAACACCAAACTTACCCAGCGAGATGGCGACTCGTATTCAGGAGTTCACGGGATCGATTCCCTCTGACCTTGCTGTTTTCGTAGTTTTCCCTGCTCGATAGGGGAATGCTGGGGATTTCTCATCTACCACGATTTCCTTTCCTTAATTTCTGTTTTATTCCGTTTCCTTCTCATCTTTCAGGTTTGCTTATAAGTTTCGTATGGCGGTGCTGGACAGTTGCTCAAAGGAAAGAGTACTTCCCGTAGACACTAGAGGGCTGCTTGGACAGGCAGGTCCAGCAGTCAGACGGGTCTTCGAGTTTGAAAATGTTTGGGACTTCTGCGCGTCTCTGTGGCCTGTTTGCCTTCATCCGGTAGCTTCCTGTGGCTCCTTCTTTTCATCCCTTCCTCTTAGGGGATGGTAACCACAGTAGATCTACGTAGGTCGCAGTGCGCGAGGTGCCTCTTTCGTTGTCTAGTCTATACCTATACCAAAATTGGTATTTGAATTCAGCATCTTCCAAGAATGTGACATGAAGATTTCCAAGAAAATTCCCCACTGTAACTAAAATTTACTTAGAAGTTACTTCCTTATGTTTGACTGTCTTAAAATTGCTCTAACGATTCTAGTTAATTTGCCATGTGTTTAAAATACTTGTATGGCACATAAAATACATATCTTTAATTTTCTGCGAATAGTGTGTGATGTCCCCCTTAGCTGTAATGAATGCGACTCAGTTGGGGAATTTAATATAGTATCGGCATGTTGCCATGGTAGCTCAGAAAATCGGACGGAGACCGAGAATCCGTGGTTCAAATTCCGGCTATATCATTGAATTTTTCAGTTGTCTGATTCCACTTTTCCAAAAGCAGTGGAAGTTTGAAAGTTTTAGGGTAGCTTATTTCTGCCAGTTCTAAACCCAAGTGTATAATGTTTTGTCAAAATATACAAACAAATATTCCTTGCTTCCCTATTTAGCACTTTGAGCTGGAAGTCGCTAAAATTCTACCAAATTCACAATATAGTGCCAAAAATTATCCTCTGATATTAATATTTAACAAAAGTGTTACGTTTTGGAAATATTTTATATGCCCCTCCCAAAAACAGTGCTTTGCAATTTAAGGAGTTATCAAAATCGGTATATTGGTTTTCAGTATTATGCAATACAGAAATTTTCTCCCTTTATAATATAAATATAAATTTTGGTTGTTCAATCCAAATCCAGGTGTTTTCAACTTAGGCAATGCTATGGGTGGCAATCTGACTCATACAAGGCGTGATATCTTAAATAATACTATAATGCTCTGTGAGTTGAGAACGATACTACATCCCAGGAGGGAATCGAACGCTATCATGCTGGGTATCGAACGCTATCTCCCTTGTATGCTAATAAGGAAGGTAAGGGAGGTGGAGAAAAGAAGAGAATTTTACCTTGAATGTCATTTATTATTTATTGATTATGATACGGTTTGATAAAGTTCAAAATTGAAAACTAGGGATGGGAAGTATTGTATTCCACCCAAAAATTCGATACGAGATTTTACTGGAAATATATGTTTTGAGACCCCCTGAACTCAAAAAAAGCATTTTTGGAAACATGTCCGTGTGTGTCTGTGAACAGCATAACTCAGAAACGAACAGACGGATAAACACAAACTTGGTATTTAGGTTCAGTATCTTATAGAGATGCGACACGAAGGTTTTCAAGAGAATCCCCCAACCGCAGATTACCCTTTACGTGGAACATTTTTCACAAATTTTAATTATCTCAAAAATGGCTTTAACGATTTTGCTTAAAACATCATATGTTTAAGATATTTTCATGACAAATGAAATGTATATCTTGAATTTTCTGGGAATGTCTCCAAAAGTATTCTTCATTGTGAACGACGTTTGCATAACTGGTAAAACATAAGAAATAGACAAGCTTTTACTATACAAAAAATGTAGATCGCGTTAAAATACACAATTCATTTCATATAAATATTTTTCATTGAATGAACAATTTTCGAATATTGCTTGTTATTCCCTTAAATTTTCCAATACATTTCTCAAATGGAATTCGTTATTCATTTTTACTTTCTTTACTACGTACAGTAAGTAGGGGAAGTATTGTATTCCACCCAAACATTCGATACCGAGATTTCACCGGAAATATATGCTCTGAGACCTCCTGAATAAAAAAAAGCATTTTTGGAAACATGTCCATGTGTATGTCTGACTGTCTGTGTGCCTTTGAACAGCATAACTCAGAAACGAACAGTCGGATAAACACCAAACTTGGTATTTAGGTTCACTATCTTCCATAGTTGCGACACGAAGGTTTTCAAAAAAAATCCCCACCCCAGATTACCCTTTACATGGAACATTTTTCGAAAATTTTAATTTTCTCAAAAATGGCTCTAACGATTTTGATTAAAATATCATATGTTTGAAATATTTTTGTGACAACTGAAATGTATATCTCGAATTTTCTGGGAATGTCTCCAAAAGTATTCTTCATTGTGAACGGCTTTTGCATAACTGGTAAACCATAAGAGATAGAAAAAATTTTACTACACAAACAATGTAGATCGCGTTAAAATAAATTATATATGTCATATAAATTTTTTCTTTGAGTGAACCATTTTCGAGATATTGCTTGTTATTTCCTTAACTTTTCCAATACTTTGTCTCAAATGTGAATTCCTTATTCATTTTTATGTCCTGGACATACAAAGAGAATGGAATGCGCCACATAGCAACCAGCTCTTAAAAGATTTGACCATCGCTTAAAGCCTACCAATTCCCCTTGCATGTATAAGACAATTAGCAATAACATCTCGTTTAACATGAAGCATATGGAGAATAAGCGTTTGTAAAAATAGTTTGTACAAGTGCAGAGAAAGTCAGTGTGTGTAACACATCAGACTTTTTTTTATCATCTTTCTTCATTCATTACTGTTCATTACTGTACGTTAATTAATTCAATTCCTCCAGGAATAATAAAGTTTACAAAGTTGATAGCTTCCGTTGAGGCAAACAGGTGATGTTGGACAGAAATACGTCCTCGATATACCCTCCTCCTCCGGTTAGCACTGGGGGGATAAGGCTGTTTCGTTTCCAAGCAACGTGGAAGCCGTACACGAAATCCTTCCAGTTAGGCAACCCAACTTTCACTTGTCCATCTCAGGTTAACCAGTTAATTTCAAACAACAGATGACTTACAAATAGCCCGGATATCCGCTTACGTACAGAAAAACGAATTCTGAGAAAACATTGAAAGACTGGATGGATTTAAAAAACAAAAATTCCCAACATTTGTCTTTTCGTATTTCCGTTTTAAACGAGACAGGTGTCGTATATGTATGTTTTATGTATTAGAGCGGCTATATCCAATTTAATAGAAAGTAAAGTATAACTTTACTATACTCTTGAGTCTTAGAAGCATTCCCGAGAGTTAAGTGGCTTTTATTATCGCAATAATGTATCTTATCGGAATGTTATAAATAAAAACTTGTTTGGTTATTCTTGAATTTCTAAAGCTGGGTCCCACGATTTTTATTAAAATAACGTATGTTTAAGGTATTTTTTATGACTATCAAAATGTACGTACTGAATATAGGTGATGCAGCCTAACTTAGATTACTAGAAAACAAAGATGTCTAATGCCGCATGTAATGGGGGTCAACGTTCTAATCCGATTCACTAGATATACAGGGTGTTAAAAAGTATTCCATACCTTGAGAGGTGGTAGTATGGGCCAAAAGAATAAAAAATACAGTAAATATGGGCTCTAAAATGCATACCTTAAGAGCTATTAAGTGCTTGTTCATCTTCGCTACTGTGAAACACCATCTCTTCCACTGAAAACTAAAAAATGCGACATCAGGAGTTTCAAGACCAATCTCCCACCCCCACTGCCTTTTACTTGGAACTTTTATCAAAATTTTTAATTTCTGAAAAATATCTCTAACAAGTTTGATTAAAATACCATATATTAAGGATATTCATAACAAATAAAACGTATATCTTGAGTTCATTCAGAAGGCAATTTGTATAATCTTGTATAACTGATAGACATTGAGCGATAGACGAAAATGCACTGTGCAAAAAAGGTAGATGTCTTTAAAAATAAACAACTAATTTCAAATAACATTTTTAGTGTCACAAACCATTTCCAGGGTATTCGTTATGAATGGTTGACATTGTTCAATACTTCGTAACTATTTTAAACTCCTGTCAACATTCAGTTGTTTCTCACGATTGCATGGAAACTGTATGGAATTTTAAGGTCAGCGTATAGGTCCAGTTCTTAAACATTTGACTATCGTTGTTCCCTTTGTATCCATAACGAAATGTGTAATGTAGCTATTTATACAAAGGTTTATCTCCAATAAATTGTTGAAGTAGATAGAAAAATAAGCTTTAGTAAGAGTAATTTGTATACCCACCAATAAGTGAGAAAGTCATGTGACTGTAACACATCAGATTTGTATAATAACTACTTTCGATAATTTCTCTTTCTTTGCATTGTATAGTTATATGAAATTATAGAATTGCATTTCTTGATTTATTACAATTTCTGACACATACTTGAATTCATAAATAACAAGTTATAAAGTTACAACAGAAAAGCCTATAAATAGGGAAAGTTGTGGTTTATAAGATCGAATTGGTTTTCTTTGGTTCGCAAATAAAATTTACAGGATGCCACAGCTAGTACTGCGTATATTGCGAAAATGTGTCAGTCTTCAGTTGTTAATACACAATCACAAAATGGAGGTTACAAAGTTTGAGATTAGAATCCTTCTAAAGAACTACTGGAAACCAGATTATAAAGTTGCTGTCGTGGCTCGAAAAATATGTGGAAAGAGAAGGTGTCGTTATTGTGGCATAACGATGGTTCCAATGTTTCAACACTGGAGAAGAAACACTTAAGATTTACTACGTTCTGGAAGATCTAAATTATGGAGTATTGAGAATACACGCAGAGTTTTGGAAGAACATTAGCAAAAAAGTACTCCTAGGCTGTCGGAAGAACTTGGTCCATCAAAATATCCATACATCGCCAGATTAAAGACTTGGATAAATCAAGCAGAAGCTGTAGATCTGTACCTCGTGAATTGACACCTCAACAGGCTCAACGTAGAGCACATATCTGTCATCAGCTTATTGGTAATCCCATGGATGCTAGATTTATAAGGAGAATTGTCACATCTGATGAAAAAAGGGTCTTTACTGCAAGCCTGATGCTTTGAAAGAGTGGCTCAGTACCGTCAACTGCCAAAGTCATTGTTAAAAGAAAATTAGTTCGGCTGCAATGTAATGTATGTCTGGTGGAATTTTGAAGGAGTGATCCACTGGTAGTGTGTTCCAAATGGGCATGCAGTCAATGCGGATCTTTATTCTCAACAACTGCAACGAGTTCATGAAATTTGAGATGGAGATACCCAGCATTAATTAACCGAAACAGAGTTCTCTTGCAGCAGGACAATGCAAGATCCCATACTGCATGAACAACCATGACAGAAGTTTAGGAATTGGAAGGAGTCGAACTGCTACCATACCCAGCATACAGTCCTGATCTTGTGCCTTCAGATTACCATTTGTTTTGATCCATGGGTCATTTCTTGCGTGGAAGAAATTTTGAAAACTGAAGAAGAATTTTATTTACTGTTATTATTTTAACTGCCCCACGTATGGAAGCCAACTTGAAGAAGTATTGTTCTTGGAGTTTACGTTGTTTATTGTTGTTGGAGTTTGCACCACGCTTTGGACGTTAATTTGAAGATGTATTTTACGTAATATGCTGCTACGTATGAGAAGCCGATTTGAAGATGTATTTTTGATGTTACGCTCCAAATTTAAAAAAATAATATTAACTGTGTTATTAAACTGGTTCTATAGATATTATTTATGTTTGTTTTTGCCTCGGCCGCATCAGTATTGTTTTAGAGTTACGTAACTCTTAGACAGGGTGTGGTGCGACAAGAATGTAAGCTTACACAGATTTTAAGTTTAAATTCACTTCTTTTTATTAATCCTTGATACAAATTAAATGGCGCTACACTGATATTAAGAGCTGTGAGATTCTTTAATTTAAAACTTGCACTTTGTTAATGCGTATACTTAATTTTCGTTTCACACGAATACGTAATATTTCTTTAGAGAACAATCTTATATCCGGTCACTACAAAGGTCTGCAGCCAACTGAACATATTTCAACCGTCCAAACCCGTAAGCTTCTGTATTTCAAGTCTCTGATTGGCTAATCCTAGTCCAATAGAATACCTGCATTTTACTAAAGCTTTTTCTGGCTGTTGATTGGCTAACTTTAAACTCTTACAAAATTTACGTTATTGCTGCCCTAATCATGACTAGTAGCATTCAAACTCTCAAAATCATTATTGCCTCAAGGTTACCTCATTGTTAGCAACTTTAAACTTATTATTCTACAGCTCTTACATTATTAAACTACGTAATGCATTCACATATCATTACTATACATGTTTACAATAATATAAGCATATGCAATGAGTGTTACATACATTTTTTTATAAATTATTACATACATATTGCTTCAAAGCGGGCTGTTATTGAATTTATATATTATACAATTCAAGTGTTAAAAATACTGCCCCAAAACATTGAATCTGTGGAAGCGGGTCTCACCAAATTCTTCGCATCAAAAACCTGACATGGTACCGTCGCGGGATAATAAACCTCGGTGAAAGATGGATAGACATCACAGAATCTGATGGTCTTACTTTGAAGAGTACTTTAATTTCTTGTCAGAAAACGTTTCAAATAAAGCTTTGCTTAAAAACCGACACCGATGGTGTCTTATTATAAGTTACCATTTATAAATGGAAACCTGCTTAACAATCTCTAGCTGACCAGCTTTTGTATCAAATTGACTGTTAGCTAAAACCACATCGTTTCCTTGTAAATTTTAAAGTTATAACTTTTTGTCGTACCTTACCAAAGGTGCTAGGTACATTTTCAGTTTTATTCTCTCACTACGTACATGCACCAGGACTGTGAACCTGCACACGTCCAATTACCCTCACAGAGACCATCGGCGCGAAAAAAAAGAGAAAAAAAAGGAAAGGAAGAGAAAAAAGAGGATAATGCTGGCAGAAAACAATGACCAGTAGAAAAGAGTTTTATGGAGTGCATGAGAACTGCGACACCTGACACAGTTCAAGCTTGTGGCGAATTAAAAACCAGTGACGGATTTCACTTGGAATTTAAATCCGCAAGGGAAAACAGCTAGCGAAGTTAAAAGCTGTGCAAAAATGCTTACTAAGACTGTGATGTGTTTTCTAACCCTGTTTATGATTTATTATTTGTTCCGATAAATATTTGCACTGGAGGTTAATTCCTTCTATCGTTGTTCTAGGGCAGTTTTGACTAAAAATGGAAATCCTCAAAGTCGTCTTTATCATTTAGGATAATGTCATATTTGTTTCAACTGCCTGATTTTACTGGCGACAAACTTTGTTTTTATCGTGTTGGTGATCTTCCCACTGGTCGTGGTGTTGTGTGGTTTGAAGTTCATCAAAGGTTTCGGGAGACGAGCTTTATCTGTTCTATTAACATGCTGGAGGTTGATACGGTTCAACTCGGCCCCGCATTTGATTTGATTGTATATAGATTAAATAAAGATTTAAAATGTCAACTCGGCTCCGTATTTGATTTGATTGTATATAGGTTAAACAAAGATGTTGTATTTAATATTGTAACTTGATAGAAAAAAAATCTTCATACACAATATTGCAATTGTTTGAGGAAGTAAGGTTCGAGTCACTAGCCCATCCCCTTTCTTGGGACAGGAAAGGTCTGTCGGTAAGTGTACAAGTGCACTGAACCATTAAATGTCTGTGGAAAATAAGTCTCGAAAAGTGCTATTTCTTTTCAATTTGGAAGAAACATTATGTTTGTGCCGAGAAAAGGCTTAAAGCCATAAACATATGTACGTGCTACAGTATAAATTAAACTAATTATAAATAGTACCGTGGGAAGAGAAACCTGAACAGAACTGAAATTTTAGCCAGTAAATGGAATGTCAAGTGTACGAGCTGGCGAATACGAAAACAGGAGATCGTCACATGATTGAAAATCGAACAAAATAATCACGTGACATATGCGGAGTAGGGATGAAATCAAACATGGCGAAATCCACAAAATACTAGTAACTATACTTTTCGCTGAACCCTGCGCCATGTAACTACACTCTTCGCGGAACCCTGTGACATGTAAGCACTCTTAGTTGAACTCTGCGCCGGAATACAACTGACTTCAGACTTAGCTGAACTCCGCACCGTACAAGTTAGGCCGCAGGGAAAGTATTACAATACTTCTTAATACTGCCGACTAACAAATCATCTCGAGGTCAGTCGCGGATAAGTGACGGAGTGGTGGCTCGCGTTCCTGAATGTGTAACATAAGAGTATAATAAAGCCAGTATTCACCAGAGCCGATGTTTTTATTATCACAATATATATATATATATATATATATATATAATTTTACCACCCCCTGTAGACTTTACAGAGTCGACACTGCTCAACGCTAGCCGGAGAAAGAAGAGACTTAATTGTTACGCGACCGCTTCATATGGCACCAATGTGCTGGGTCGAGTAAATACAACATCGGTCTGTAATATATCGTGCAACGAGCTCAAACACTCCAAAAACAAGTGGCAAGTTAGATTGGTACTGCTATAAACAGAATTGACTATTGGTTTTTAAGGTCTGTATTTTTTCATATTCTTTTTAAAGTCCAACGTTCTTTCAACAAGGCGGGTCATACCGAACGATGAATGAAATGGGCAAATACGACTCAAATGAGCCTTAGGGTCCATAGAGCTTAGAGTTAACCGACATTCATCTTGTTTGGATAAGGGAAAGTCCCAGAAAGAAACCCTTAATCGTGTAAACTCGCCCTAGGCAACATTCGAACCTGCGATCTCTTGAATGTGAAGCAGATACGGTTGGAATAAAATGTAACCGGCTTTTGTTTTTACAGGCATTCTCAGCGGAGCACAGAAACTATTTTCTACTCCAAGGCATTCTCAACGAAGACTGTAAATCCTTTTTAATGTTTAGTAATACATGAATTGAAATTGGAAGGTATTTATAGCCTATATCTGCAAGAAAGAATAGGCCTTTACAGTATGAAAGTATTGTCAAATACGGTTGAGAGGTTTTTGGGATTATCCTACAGAGACATCCTTCCTCCATTCCTTTCTCCTTCTCTCTATCCATAAATCATCAAAATTTTCTGTCTTTATATTAGTATACATTACCAGGTCTCGATCTCTGTTCTTTATGACCAAGGTTTTAGATTCACCTTGAAAAGGATTTCGTTGTCATGGCAACTTGGAGAATTGGCACGCAGGTTCTCATTATGTGCAGGAAACTTGCTCTAACTTACTGAAAAGATAGTCTAATAAACGAAAAGAGGCTTTTGATGTAAAATTTTTAATTATCTTGTATAGAAAAGATCCTTAGGAAGGGTAAACAAAAAAAAGAAAGAAAGATCAAGGTAGCTGTTCCCTGCTATTGTCTTACCAGCAGGAGAATAAAAAGTGACGTGAGCAGATAAAAAGAACTTGGCTAATTAGTTTCTGGAATACGGGATAGGGGGCAATATTGTCTCTTTTGTTATGACGTCATTGGTTCAAAAGGAAAATGCTTGAGAAGCCATCAAAGTGCGTGCCTTGGGTTGTGGTTAATGTGTGGTGAAATTAATTTAAACGCTGTTTTGGGTCAAAAACAAGCAGAGAAGCCGTTTAAGTACACACGATTAGAAATGCTGTCGGTACTTTTAGAAGTGCCTTTAACACTCTGTTTATTAAGATACAAGGCTTGACTATTTCTGTGGTCGCGTCCGTGCGTTCTAACTTCTCAACACAGAAGTTCTGGGTTCAGTTCAGGACTGGGATGGGGAATTTTAATTTAGTTAGAAACGTTCCCTACTCTCCGCGGAGTCTGGAATTATCATGTGAGTGTGTTTCAAGTTAACAATTATTAAAACCGATGACGTGTTAAATTCGCATTACTTTGTCCACCCATTCTTCAACAAACTATTCTTATGAACATTTATACATTGTTCTATCTCCTTCATACCAGTGAACATAAACATTGTAGAAATTGTTTTATTATGGAGAATATTGGAATATGGTTAGTCAAATTTTTTAGGAGTGGGTCGCTATGTGAAGCCTTTGAAAGTCGGTTTCTTTGCGTGATCACGAGGGAGGAAAAACCAGATACCGATTTTTCACTAGAGGAAAGTATAAGCATTTGACAATTCGAAGCAATAATAAATAATATCTCGGAAATGGTTAATGCCGAACAATTTTATTTGTCGTAAATTGTGTGTACTTTTTGTGTAGTATGCCTTTATCTATCCCTTACGGTTTACAGTTATGTAAAAGTCTTCAGAATGAAGAGGACTTTAGAGACTATTCCTAAGATTATTTCCTAAGAATAATTCCTAAGAACATTTAAGATATACATTTAATTTGTCATGAAAATATTGTGGCGAGCACATGGAAATTTAGTTTAGTAGGATGATTTGGGTCGACCCTCCCGGAATGGGTTGGTAGTCCTGGAGCGGAAGCGTCTACTCAACTCTGAAGGTATTTTATAGTAATGTCCAGAATATTCGAATAGCTTGGGTGATGCATTGGTTGGAAGTAAATGGTGATAAAACGAATGGTATGGGTTGTTTCAACCTCTTTATGCAGTGAACTTTAGTAGTGTAAAGTACGCGCAACATCTGCCTCGCGGCGAGGTATGTGGATTATATTCGCTCTGAAGATGTCAAGGCAGTGAGGAATCCGGCTAGTAGCTCCTCTTCGTTTGGTACTCGTGTCTCGTACACAAGACTTTTCACACAACCCCACAAGAAAAAAAATCAAGTGGAGTCAGATCAAGCGAACGGGCTGGCCATGGTACAGGGCTCCTCTTCCTATCCATTTTTCAGGGAATGTCTGGTTGAGATGTTCTCGGTCATGATGTGAAAGTGAGCTGGGGCTCCATCAAGCTGAAACCACATACGTTGACTACCACAAGTGGGATATGTTCCAAGAACCTGAGTATGTCTCTCAAAAGCACAGAGTACACAGCTCCAGTTAATCGAGTTAGTTAGAGCGACTCCAGGGTTGCTCGCCCGAGTATGATAGAACTTCGTCCGACGTTGTCATGTCTGCACCGGAGCTGGAGGACGCCATTTTGAACACCTGTTGTACTATCACGGCTTGTGTAAGTAGTACAGCTAAAAATATAGATATTCGTAAGTTCACATAATTTCGCTTTCATACGTGCCCCAAAACAACTTTTACCTATAACTTGCGACGGAGTTGTTCCTTATATAAAATTCGTACATTTATCCTCCTTAATCTTCCCTGAAAGTTTGTATCATCATGGAAACATCCTGTACATTTCGTTGTAGGTACAAGGGGAGTAGGGTGAGTACAATCGATAATCATATGTTTAAAATTTTATGATTTTAAAATTGCATACTATTTCCATAACATCGGGAGAGATATGTGAATAGCGGCAGGACGCAACAAGTTACGAAATTGAACAATTGAAACCAATTTTAACGGAAATGGCTGATACTACAAATGGCTGATAAATTATGTGTTTTAAAGATATCTATGTACATTCGTTGTGTAGTACGTTTTCGTCTATCTCTTGGCGTTTACTGGTTATACAACAGTACACGAAATTCCAACTGAATGAAGAACAGTTCACAGCTATTCCTGAAAATTCAAGAAATCTTCTATGAAAAGGATAACTTGTGGTTGGGAATTTGCTTGAAAATCTTCGGTCACATCCTTGGAAGATGCTGAACCAAGTTTGGTATTTAGTGGACATTTTGTTTTTAACTCAAACACACATGGACCTTTTTTGTAAATTTCTTTTATGGATTCAGGGGCCTCAACGTATATATTTCCTGTGAAATCTCAATATCCACTTTACTGTGGAATGCAACACCTTCTCTACCTGCTAGGTACGATTTTCCACTTGAGAAAAGTGTAAATAATGGAAAATACAAAGCAAAGATTAAGAATATCTCGGAAATGATTAACAATGTAAACTGAAGATATAGATTCCATTTGTCATAAAAACATCTTCAACACACCTATAGCATTTTAGTCAAAATAGTTGAAGGCATTTCTTGAGAAAGTCAACATTTTCAAACTCACATTCAATTTCGTTCAGTGGTTCTGTGTTATTTCATGCCTACGAAATGAGGAAACGAACAGAAGAATCAAAAGACAAAACAAAAATCAACAAAGAAAAAGAAGGAAGAATAAGAAGCACACTGCTGTAGCCAAAACTGCCAATATTCAATACGTGCAAGAAACTGGACTCAAAACACTCATTGATTGCTCCAGTTCTCATGTTGATGAAAATCCTTGTGTTGACATTCAGGACTCGTCTGCAACCAAAATTGTGGGCGCTTCGGGGGATAGTGCAAACAACGAGACCGGACGTGACATCATAATGCCATTGTGCGTGTTTGGCCTATCACTAAGACGTAAAGGCAAAGGTCTTCCCAACTTAGCCACAAATTTGCTAAAAATTCACTGCTGATTCATCGAATGGAACCGTATAGTGAATAATATCTTTGGATAAACACAGTTTAACTTAATAGGATTTTTATAAAAACCATTTGCACATAAATATTAATTGAAAGCCTTAAATGAGTCAGCTTCTCTACAAAAATAAGAAATAAATGAGGAAAAAGCAGTGGAGGAAATATACAGATGTAATGCAAATATTTCCCATATTTACCATGAGGCAGTGTTTTTAACACTTAAATGATTTCAGTCAAATTATATAACAATAAATTCAATAGCAGCCCGCATTGAAGCAATATGTGTATGTAATAATTTGTAAAATGTATGTAACAGTCATTGTATATGCTTGTATTATTGTGTCTATGTGTAATATATTATGTGAGAATAATAGGTTAAAAGTTGCTAACAATGAGGTAACCTTGAGGCAATAATGAGTTTCAGAGTTTAAATGTTACTTGTGATTATGGGAAGCAACAATGTAATTTTAGTGACAGTTTATAAAAATAGCCAATCAACAACCAGAAAAAAAAGTTTAGTCAAATGAAGGTATTCTATTGGATTAGGAATAGCCAATCACCGACTTGAAATACAGAAATTTACAAGTTTAGGCGGTTGAAATCAGTTCAGTTGCCTGCAAACAGTGTTCCTAACTGGACGCGAGACACATCCTCGAGAGATTTAGTAGTATTCGTGTTAGACGAAAAATAGTTCACGTGTTAAGAAGTGCAATAAAATTCATAAAAGAATGTCACAGCTCTCTACATCAGTGAAGTGTTTTTTAAATCGTATCAAGTATTAATAAAAAGGAATGAAGTAAAATGATAATCTGCCTACATTCTTAGTCATACCACAACCCTGCTAAGAGAAACGTGTCTCTAACAATAATACTGACACAACCGAAGCAAACTTAAATATAATAATTTAAAGAAACTGTCAAATTACAAAGTTAATATATTTTTTAAACTTGGGGCAAAGGCCGCCTGAAAGTACATTTAGGGTGAAGGCTACCGGAAAGCGGGTACTATACATGCGGTCGCAACTATTACAAGTTCGGCTCCCCAACAGTTGAAATACAATAGAACTCATTCCTTCAGTACAAGCTTTCTCAAATTGTCGTCCATATGTGGAGCTAATAAAATTTACCTTTCTCAAACATTTATACAAAATTCATTCAGAATTAGTCATAAGATATTCTCGACGTGTAATATTTTAATCCCACCGAGCGGGAAGGCTCAGGCGATAACTAATACCTGATTCGGGAAGTACCGGGTTCACCGTAAACTTTTTCGTGGTTTTCTTTGGTATGTAGGTGAATCGAGGTTGCATAATGTGATCTAGAATTTTCCTATCATGCCTTTCATCGTTACATTTAATTTCCTTCTTCACCGCCATATCATTGGGATGAACACCCATCCTGGAGATTCTATGAACCAGAGTTTGCTTACTCCTCGACAGGCTACTGACACAAGGCATTGGCTTGTAAGTCCTTGGGGAGTTAGTCCAACAAAGAGGAGGTAACTCGTTAAAGAAAGAAAGGAAAAAAAAGTATTTTAATAAAAACCGTTAAAACAAATTTTAATAGAAAAAACTAACAATTTGTATTTTTGGGTGGGGTTCCATCCTTGAAAGATGTTGATCTTGAATAGAAAATTTAGTATTTATCCTACATTTAGTTACTCAGTTAAGTTATTTAAACACATTAGAGAAAGCAAGGATACATATTCTGAATTCAGTGAATTTCAAAACGTGTATTTCTGACGAAATCTGCATATAAAAATGTTGGGTGGGATATGCATAAGACAAATTATGCTATTTAAATCGTATTTCTACATCTTTTGTGAATTGTTATGTACCTTAATCAGGAAAATTTCAATATTATATTTCTATTGTATACGTTGAATAAACATAAGACATCTGGCGCTAAAAGTTGGAGCAACACACAGTACTAGCCAAGGACAAACTAATACAATAACTCATTAATGTAATAAGATATCTAATTCACAGCTTCTCCGCATCAACACATTAATAATTTCTTTCTTTAATATTTTGTTGTACGTTTTACGTGTTATGTATCTTATTTACTAACATTGTACGTATAATAATTAAGAGGATGTTAAAAAAACATATATTCATAATGTACACATGGTAGAGACCAAGTATATAACGTTATAATATATAAAATATAATGCAAGAGGGAAAGACCATTGTTAGCTATTTAACCAGTAATATAAAATTACGAAAAATGCAGTAGTATCTACGTAGGCATGTCTTCTAACGAACCTTGTATTCATAATTAAGACGGTGGAAGTCTATAAACACACACACATATGTATATGCATATATATATATATATATATATTATAAACTGTTATCGGATGTTATTGGATAGTAGCACCAATCAGGTACATTGATACATGCCTATAATTCAAATACGTACGTTAAGAAGAACGGTTGAAGGGAACGCTAACAGAAGTTTGTCAGTGTTGGAGCAGGAAGGCCGTGTATAAGCTCGTCTCTAAATAGACTCTAAAACTACATATTTAAAGTCTAGCAGTTATACATATTTTCACATAACAAAGGTGATAGTGAATTGTGAATATTTACATGTGGTTCATCTAAAATACAAGTGAAATAATTAACAGAATACGTGTGTGCAAAATAGTTTTAAAGTAGTTTGTTGCTTCAGGTATGGAAAGCCGATTTGAAGTAGGAGCTTTATTATATTTCAACTGCTGGGGAGCCGAACTTGACGTAGTTGCAACCGCACTATAGTAAAAAGTTTCCGGTAACCTTTGTCCCAAATGTTTAAAAAAATATTAACTTTCTAATTTTGATTGTTTCTTTAAATATTATATATTTATGTTTGCCTGGGCTGCGCCAGTATTTATATTTTTTTAGAGACATGAATGTCTTAGCAGGGAGTGGTGCGATTGAAGAATGTAGGCTTACACAGGTTATAATTTTTACTTCACTCCTTTTATTAATGCTTGCCACTATTTAAATAACACCTCACTGATATACAGAGAGAGCTGTGATATGTCATTAATTACTTGCACCTTTTTTAACACGTAAACTATTTTTGTCTCGCACGAATACGTATTAAATTTCTCGAGGATAAATCTCTCGTCCGGTTAGAAAAACTGTCTACAAGCAACGTGTCCAGTTATGAGGGCTGTCTACAAGCAACTGACTTGATTTATACCGCCTAAATTTGTAAATTTCTGTATTTCAAGTCTCTGATTGGCTATTCCTAATCCAATAGATTACTTTGGTTGTTGATTGGCTTTTTTATAAACTGTCACAAAAATTACATTATTGTTGCTCCAAGGATCACAGGTAGTATTGTTAAACTTTCAAACTCATTATTGCCTCAAAGTTACCTCATTGTGAGCAACTTTTAACCTATTATTTTCACAGCTTCTACATTATTAAATTACATAATACATTCACATAACATTATTACACATGTATACAATAATATAAACATACACAAAGACTGTAACATGCAGTTTTTATATCTTGTTACATACACATATTGCTTTAAGGCGGGCGTTATTATATTTTTACTTTCTCTACTACGTACAGTAAGTAGGGGAAGTATTGTATTCTATTAAAAAATTCGATACCGAGATTTCACCGGAAATACATGTTTTGAGACACCCTAAATCCAAAAAAATCATTTTTGGAAACATGTCCGTGTGTGTGTCTGTGTGTCTGTCTGTGAACAGCATAACTCAGAAACGAACAGTCGGATAAACACCAAACTTGGTATTTAGGTTCAGTATCTTTCAGAGATGCGACACGAAGGTTTTCAAGAAAATCCCCCCACCCCAGATTACCCTTTACATGGAAGATTTTTCGAAACGTTTAATTTTCTCAAAAATGACTCTAACGATTTTAATTAAAATATCATATGTTTAAGATATTTTCATGACAAATAAAATGTATATCTTGAATTTTCTGGGAATGTCTCCAAAAGTATTCTCCATTGTGAACGACTTTGCATAACTGGTAAACCATAAGAGATAGACAAAATTTTACTACACAAAAAATGTTAAAATACACAATTTCTGTCATATACATTTTTTTGTTGAGTGAACCATTTTCGAGATATTGCTTGTCATTCCCTTAAATTTTTCAATACTTATTTTCTTAAATGGGAATTCGTTATTCATTTTTTTTGTCTTGGATATGCAAAGAGTTATAATCTGTGGCAAAGGGAATGGTGCTGCACCTAGCAACCAGCTATTAAGAGATATGTATGTGCTTAAAGGCTACTGTTTTTCTATATTGCCCTTATAAGTATATATTCCCCTTACATCTACAAGAAAATTAGCAATAAGATAGAGTCTGCAAATGTTTATCTCGATTAACATGAAGGATATGGAGAATAAGTGTTTGTATAAATAGTTTGTACAAGAGTAGAGAAAGTCATGTGAGTGTAACACATCAGATTTTTTATTATATAATTTGACTGAAATCATTTAAGTGTTAAAAACACTGCCTCAGTTTAACCTTCTCCATACCTAACCCTGACAACACACAATTGCTCTCCGATACAAAATACAGCAGTCGTGACATAATTATAAAATAATAATTAAAATATACTAACACACACAAGAATACAGATATACGATCATCAGATTGCAGTCTACTAGAACCTGAAGATACATCACAAGAGTACGGGCATCAAAGCGATCTACAGGTACGAAACACAGCAGCCTACATCAACGTAGTGGGGGCCTGCAAAGGAGGAACCGCTACATAGTACCTATAGCTTTTAGTATGAGCCAGTCACGTTATAAACTGAAGATGAAAATAATGAAATAAGATATATGTAACACTGCATTGTTACCACCCTTGTTTCTTGCGATGGAAATTATATGTATATTAAACGCCGGTCTTGTGTGGATTAATGCAATAGCTAATTACTTGAATGACTCGGAAATGGATTCTTCCCATGAATTCAACTGTTTCCAATCCAAACAATGTATTTAATCAATTTATATTAACAGTACCGATGCTACTTCCTATACACAAGGAATTAATTTTACAAATTATAACAATTACATACTTAATATTACAATTACATCCAAATAATAATGATACTGTTAATTTTTTTATTAATAAACTAATTGTTACACTTGTTATATTGATATATTTTTGTTACTGCCTTCTATATTAGGTGGCCCAGCCGCGCCGTATTTGACGTGTGCAGATAACCCTTCGTGCTTTGAAATGGTGCAGAACTCAACGGGGCAATTCCAAGAAAGCACAGCTCAGTGGGGAGCTGACGCATTAGAACCCTAAAAACCCACCACCGACCTCCACCACCACACCACCTCTCTGAAACGTCCATAGAAATTCGCGGAGACGGTTGGAACATTGTATCACTAAAGAATTCGAATAAAATTCAATGAGCGATGATGATAATAATAACAATAACAATAGAAAAAATAACATTCATAATAGCAAGCAAAAAAATGGCAGTGAAAAACAGTGTGCTCTCATGGTTGGTGCTTATAGTCCATAATGTTCGACAAGAACAGTGTAAACACAATTAAGAAAATATCTACAGGCGGGTCGGATAGGTCAAATAAAGACATTTTAATTATTTGTCAGTCTAAAAACTGAGTTTATTCCCTCAAAAATAAAGCATGTGTAACTGAAGTAGAAAATATTTTAAGACCGTTTCGGTTTATTTTTGTCTATTTTAACGACAGTACACTCTAGTGGAAGGGTCTGTTTTTGTCTATCATCACGGACCGTACACCCTATTGCAAGCCTGAGAAGTGTCTCTTAATGCACGATCCTCTTATCATCTTTGCTGATAAGCAAGAGAAGTAGGCCAAAGCTTGGCTGATCCCGTAGCTCAGTCGGTAGAGCACCTGCCTGTCGTGCGAGGGGTTTCGAGTTCGATTCTCGGCTGGAGAATTTTTCTCTAGCTAAAATTATTCCTTGTGTGGAAGTATGAATGTGTGTGTGATCTAGTTTATACCAGAAATCCAACTACAATCAAATGCGAGTTAACAGCCTATAGACAGTATTATGTCTCAAAGGAAAGGCCGCCGATAAAACCACCGCAGTTAAAGGCGGAGTATAAATGGAACTGCTAATTTCGCAGTTTCCCACTGACCTGCGTTTACTTGGAATTGCCCCGTTGAGTTCAGCAACTCTTTTAACGCAGGAAGGAATATCTACACACTTGAAATATACGCGGTTGGGCTATCTGGTATAAGTAGAATGTTATCATTGTATAAGTGATCACGTTGTCAGCACTGGAGCTACGAAGGTAAACGACAACGAAGGCGAAACAACAACGGACTACAGCTCACTATTGCGCATGTCCGAATGTATTCTACTATTTCCAGAATTTTTAGCTGTATATTTTTTATTTAATATTCAGGACTGTTTAAAAATTAATACATGTCAACATATGTTAAAATGATTTTATTTTGTTGGTAGGATTGATACACTTGGTTTTAGCTTCGTTCTGCTATAATTTGTACTCGCAAAATAATACTCCACTTGTAACACTTATATTATATGTGACTATTTATATACGTTTTCAATGGAGAAAATACATTTTTTGACGATAGTGCTTTTTTATCCACTTCCCGAGCATGCTTTCATGCATGGAACGTATTAATTTCTGCACTTCGTGCGTTTTACATTTTTGTTGCTGATGCTAATAAAATGTTTTAATTCTCGAACTATTGATATCCACATTTATTGTTACAGACAGGCTATATGACCCTATTTGGTAGTTGAATTTTACCATTTAAATTTTACCATCTTTATTTCCCTCTATTTGTTAAAATTTACTTAGAATTTATTTCATGCAGCATTTAAATATAAATCTTTCAGCTCAAGCAGTCATCTCACCTTCAGTAGTAGACTTGCTTGGTCAACACTCCAAGGGGTCTAATCGAGAGTGATTTATTTTTAGACAGTATGTCCTAAAAGTAGAACTTCTAGCGCAGAGCACAGGGTGTAACCAACTTTGGTTTCAAGTTCAATCTTGGCAATTGCCCTTTTTATTTGCACATGTTTAATACATCGAATTGGTTTGATTAGGTTTTACTTTTCATTTACTTTTTACATGACTAATTTCTCATGGCGCTCGCATTATCTGTTCACAATACAAATCGCCATTCTTCAATTTATCCGATTTGTTGTAGAGTTTACCTATACGTTATATTGGCTGTCTTTTGTTTTCTTTGATCTAAAAGTTTATTCTCTTACCTACGATAACTTACATATGTTCAATGGCGGAAATTATGAGTTCAGAAGAAACTAAAATGGAAGAGCCGGATGAAGTTACAGAAGCAGCAGAGAGAATAACACTAGAAGTACTTTCCCAAAAAAAAAACAGAAAGCAATATGATATTGAGGCAGTATTGTTAACACTTAAATGATTTCAGTCAAATTATATAATATATAAATTCAATAAGAGTCCGCCTTAAAGCAATATGTGTAAGAGTCGTTTTATTAATGTTTATATTAACATGTACATGTTCAATAATGTTATGTGAATGTATTACGTAATTTAATAATGTAGGAGCTGTGAGAATAGGTTAAAAGTTGCTAACAATGAGGTAACAATGAGGTAGCCTTGAGGCAAGAAGGTTTAATAATGCTACTATTCATTCTTGGAAACAATTATGTAATTTTTGAGACAGTTTATAAAATAGCCAATCAAAAACCAGAAAGAAGCTTAAGTTAAATGAAGGTATTCTATTGGTGTAGGATTAGCCAATCAGAAACTGAAATAGGGCAAATTGTACAAATTCAGAAGTCAGTTGCTAGCAGACAGCACTACTAACTAGACGCGAAACGCGTCCTCGGAAGTTTAATACGTATGCAGTGTGAGACGAAAATAGTTTACGTGTTAAAAACTGCAAGTAATTAATAAAAGAACCTCACAGCTCTCTATATCAGTGAAGTGTTATTTTAATCGTTTAAAGAATTAATAAATGGAGTGAAGTACAAATTATAATCTGTGTAAACCTACATTCTTCAGCCGCGCCACGCCTTGTTAAGATATTCATGTCTCTACAAATTAATACTGACGCAGCCGAGGCAAACACAAATATATAATACTTAAAGAAACAGTAAAAATACAAAGTTAATATTTTTAAACTTGGGGCGAAGGCTACCGGGTACCATACGTTGGTTCCAACTACTTCAAGTTCGGCTCCCCAACAGTCGAAATACAATACAACTCCATCTAAAATTCTCCTTCTTCAAATTGGCTTCCATACGAGGGGCAGAAACTTCCTTCATCAATATAGCATTTTATCTCTTCAGAGGCTGATGTAAGGCAAAACGTGGTGAAAATAATTTCACTGAAATGACTGCTAGTGAATCAACAAAATATCAAAACGTCTGATATCTCGCTTTATTAAGGTCATTGCTCTTGTTTCAAGAACACGTTGTCTGCCTACGGCCTTCGTTTCGCAAACATTTCTTCTCGCAAAATAAAACCCCACTTATACCCTTATATCATAATCTACCATTGTTTTTGCGTAAATGTTTCTCTATTTAGTTTTTACGTCGCTTTAACCACGTGATCATATCACGACGAATCTGTTAAGAGATACCATGTGGAACAGTGTGTTAATCTTCTAGGCTTCATCCCTATACCATAACATTTTGTTTCGTCAGGTGTCCACAGAAGCCTTAGTGCTAGGCAACTGTATCCCTGCTTGCCGGACAGATGTCATTAGGGCGCATCAGTCTGCCTATTTTCATTATCTGTGGATAGATGGCTGAGCAGTTGTTTTACCATCTATTTGTCATCCTTTACTATTGTTTTTAGACATAAGTTGTAACTTTTTTAGACATTTGCCTTGGCAACTAAGGAAAACCACGGAAATAAAATCCAGCCAGATTGGTCAGACCAGTGATTTAAACGCGAGATCTTCGAACGGACGTTATCATCAGGGCCAATCCGCTCGATCGTAAACATTTATATTACGGGCCTCGTTGGAAAATACTATGCAATACACATACGTTAAGTTCTTTGCAGAAATTCGTAAGTAAAAGCACTACTTCGCCTCGTATTTTCAAAATTCTCCTTCCGCGAAGGTGCACTTACCGCTCTTGTATAGCTATATAGTATTTCTACCTGTTTTCAACGGATAAAAGTACATTTTGGCACTTCGTGGAACAAACACGTTTTTCATATGTGCAGCCTGTGAAACCCTATGAAATGGTATACTGTTCATATATAAGCGCGAAGAAGAGAAGAAACTGGGAGGTATTCCCACAGACAGAACGCCTTTACTTAAAGTGGCGATGGAATACAAAGGAGAACAAATGGAACTGGCAGCCTAGCACTTTGCCCAATTTGACAAGTACCTCTTGAGATGCAATTAGCTCTCACTTTCTTGGCCGAGGGAAAGAAAATATGACAGCAGTAAGCGAGGTCAAGGCGAGGTCGTTCACCAGGAATGTGATGACTGTCATCGTGCTAGAAAATGCTGCGTTCATTAATTGGGGTGGAGAAATCAACATTCCAATAGAAGAAGGGTTGTAAGAGGAGGAGGTGGTTTACTATTGTTCTTCATCTATTTCACGTGCTCACTGTGGAATGCTCGAAGACCATGGATCGCATACAATTACATATGCAGAGTGGACCATTTAAGTTGAGACTGTACAACATTTCCAAAACTAAGCGTTGTAGAAAGGAAAGTCTTTAATAAAAGTTGCTTGATATTATGATGGAAAGTAAATACCATTAATTCTTTTTTATTTGGAGGACGTTGTGATGGTCGTTTTAGGACAAATTTAAATTGAGTTAAATTTAGGTTCCCATTTAAAATATAACTGACCCTAAAATGACTATCATAACGTCATCCAAACAAAACACAACGAATGGCATTTATTTTCCCCTATAATATAAAGCTACATTTATTAAAGAAATTTCTTTCTACAACGATTAGTTTTGGAGACGTTTTGCAGTCTCAACTTAAATGGTGCACCCTCTGTCCCTCATCAAAGTGATTCTGAACGAATCGTGTAAACAAACATCTTTGTAAAAATGACAAAATATCCTATATATTGAATCACTAGACTTTCTCTGCACACCATTCTGCAAACTATTTTTGCAAAATCTGTTTTTTTCTTACTTTTTTTAATCGAGATAAACTTTCAATTCGCATATTTCGTTGCATGACACAGTAGGCAGAGCGATAGTCAGATTTTTGCCATCTCTACCACGTGTATAATAAGTAGAAAAGGTATCGCATTCCACTACAAATCTGATGTGTTACACTCACATGACTTTCTCTACTCTTGTACAAACTATTTTTACAAACGCTTATTCTCCATCTACTTCATGTTAATCGATATGTTAATCTTATTGCTAATTTTATTGTAGGTACAAGGGGAATATGGTAGGCTTTAAGCGATAGTCAAATCTTTTAAAAGCTGGTTGCTATATGGTGCATTTCATTCTCTTTGTATGTCCAGGGCATAAAAAAATTAATAACGAATTCCCATTTGAGAAAAAGTATTGGAAAATTTAAGGGAATAACAAGCAATATCTCGAAAATGGTTCACTCAACAAAACAAATGTGTATGACATAAATTGTGTATTTTAACGCGATCTACACTTTTTGAGTAGTAAAATTTTGTCTATCTCTTATGGTTTACCAGTTATGCAAAAGTCGTTCACAATGAAGAATACGTTTGGGGACATTCCCAGAAAATTCGAGATATACATTTCTTTTGTCATGAAAATATCTTAAACATATGATATTTTAATCAAAATCGTTAGGGATATTTCTGAGAAAATTAAAATTTTCGAAAAATGTTCCATGTAAAGAGTAATCTGGGGTGGGGGGATTTTCTTGAAAACCATCGTGTCGCATCTCTGGAAGATACTGAACCTAAATACCAAGTTTGGTGTTCATCCGACTGTTCGTTTCTGAGTTATGCTGTTCACAGTCAGACAGCCACACACACAGGCACACACACGGACATGTTTTCGAAAATGCTTTTTTTTGGATTCAGGGGGTCTGAAAACATGTATTTCCGGTGAAATCTCGGTATTGAATTTTTGGGTGGATTACAATACTTCCCCTATCTACTATACGTAGTAGAGAAAGTAAAAAATTCGATACCGAGATTTAAGCAGAACTAATGCTTTGAGGCTACCTAAATAAAAAAAATTAGTTTTTGAAAATGTCGGTGTGTGTATGTGTGTGTCTGTGATCAGCATAACCCAAGAACAAAAGTGGAATAAATACCAAACTTGTCATTTAAGTTCAGTGCCTTCCAAAGATGGGACATGAAGATTTTCAGGAATATCCCCAACCCAAAACTACCCTTTGTATGGCAAATGATTTAAAATTTTTGGTTTTCTGAAATGCGGCTCTAACAATTTTGATTAAAGTACCATATATTAAAGATATTTACATAGAAAATAAAACATATAAATTGATGTCGTTGCTGCCCCACTTATGGGCACCAAACTTTAAGTAGTTTTAGCCCCACGTTGGAGAGCCACACTTGTAGTAGTTGCAGTCCCACATGTTACGACGTTTTCGGTGGCCTTCGCCCCACGTTCAACAAATCAACTTTTTTACTTTTTGTTTAGGTATGTATGTATGCCTCGGCTTCGTCAGTAGTAATTTGCAGAACACGTATCTCTTAGCAGGGCTGGTACGGCTAAAGAACAAGGCTTACTCAAATTATAATTGTATTGTACTTGTTTATTAATCCTTCGCACGGTTAAATAACACTTCACTGATATATCCTGCTATAGAGCAGTGAGATTATTGTTATTTGCACCTTTAACAGGTAAACTTTATATTATTCTCAACGCAACGAACTTTTTATGTTTCACACTGAACCTGTACCGTACCGATCTGCACGGTTACGCTTTCTTGTAGCGTCCACCAACTGATTTTGTATATTTAAAGTCTCTGATTGGCTAATCCTACTCCAATAGAATACTTTTATTTAACTTTAAGCTTTTATAGTTTTGATGGCTATTTATAAACTGTTTTAAATTATAAATTATTATTCCAAGAATTATTAGTTGCCTTTTTAAACTTTCTAACTTATTATTGCCTCAAGGTTACCTCATTGTTAGCAACTTTCGGCTTTTACTTTGTAATTGTGTTTGCTACGGAAAGCAGCTTGCTTCTATTCTCACAGCTCCTTTATTGGTAAACTACGTAATACATTCACATAACATTATTATACATGTACATAATAATATAAACATGATAAAATGACTGCAACATACACATATTGCTTTTAGGCGGGCTGTTATTAAAGTTTATATTATATAATTAAACTGATATCATTTAAGTGTTAAAAATACTGCCTCAAAGTTAAATTTTTTGGGAATCTCCCCTGAAGTCCTCATCAGCCGGAAGGAACTTTGTATAATCTTGTACACTAGTAAATATTAAACGATAAACCAAAACGCACTGTACAGTAAACGTAGTTTACACACAATTTAATTAAAATAACTTATTTATGCCATAGGACATCTCTTATCAATAGTTCGCATCATTTAATACTTTGCCATTCTATAAAGTTCAGTTGTTTTTCGCGATATCATGGGAACGTATGGAATTTTAAGGCCAGCGTATAGCGTCCGGTTCTAAAACATTTGACTATTGCTGTTCCCTTTGTATCGATAACGAAATGTGCGGTTTAACTATTTCTGCAAAGGTTTATCTCGATTAAAATGAAATGAAGAAAAAATTCTAATGGAATACGTTCGTATGTCTTTGTCTAGTGAATATACAAACTTTACTTATTAAAGCTTATCCTTCTATCTACTAAATTTTAATACAAAAATAAAAACTTCTGCAGAAATACCTAAATTACATATTTCGTTTTTGATTCAAAGGAATAATGATATTTAAATATTTAAGAACTGGACGCTATATGCTGGCCTTAAAATTCCATACTGTTTCCATGCAATTGCGAGAAACAACGGAATGTTGAAAGGACTTTAAAGAATGACCAACAAATGAACAATTCGAATCTTTTATAACGGCTATCTCAGAAATAGTTTATGCCACAAAAATCTTATTTGAAATAAATTGTGTGTGTTTAAAGAGATCCACAAGTTTTTTGTGTAGTGCGCTTTCGTCTATCGCTTAAAGTTTACCGGTTTTACAAGGGCTGTACAAAATTCCTTCCGAATGAAGAGGACGTCACAGGCTATTCTGAGAAAATTCAAGGCACATATTTTATTTTTGATGCAAAAATATTTAATATACGTTATTTTAATAAAAATAGTTAGTGCAAATTTTTAGAAACTTAAATAATTCGAAAAATGTTTCATGCAAAGGGTTGTTTTGAATAGGGGGGATTTTCTTGAAAATTTTCCTTTCGCATTCTTGGAAGATGCTGAATTTATATTTTATTTTAGTGTTTACTTTCTCTAACCGATTGGGATGCCTCAGGCGGTAACATTTGTGGCCATTTGGGAAGTCGTGGTCGATTTCTGTGGCCGACCTTCTCGACCCATGGGACATTTCGAGGTTTTTCCCGGATCGCTAGGCGAATGCTGGAAAAGTTCATTACATCCCTCGAAATTTCAGACCCTCCATTTCACCTCCATTCTCATTTCACTTCACCTTTCATCTACTTTGTCTGAGTATTGCAATCCACCCAAGTATTCGATACAGAAGTTTCACTGAAAATGTCTGTCCATGAGCAATATAAATAAAATAAGTTGCATGAATACGAAACTTGGTTGTAAGTTCAACATCCTCCAAGGATGCAACAAGATGATTTTTAAGAAAACCCTCCACCACACACTATCCTTTACACAGATAAACAACAACAATTAGTTGCTTTTGATTTTCCCAAAAATTGGCCTAACGATTTTGTTTAAAATACTACATCCTTGAGATATTTATTGGGAAATAAAGTGTACCTATATCTTGGATTTTATTTTATAGGAATAGCCTTAATGTCCTCTTCATTTGGATCAATTTTTTGTAACTTCTAAATCGTAAGAGATAGAAGACGTACCACAAAGAAACGAGAATTAAATCTCGTTAAAACACTCAATTTATGTCAAATATATGTTTTGTGTTATGTACTAGGTGGCCCAACCGCGCCGTATTTCAAGTGTGCAGACATCCCTTGGTGCGTTAAAAGAGTTGCAGAACTCAAAGGAGCAATTGAATGTAAACAGGGGTCAGTGGGTAACTGCCGAATTAGCGTGAGGGAGATCCTTTGTTAATAAGTACTTAATTGAAATGGTCTTAGCGGTGGCCTTTCCTTTGGAACATAGTATTGCCTATAGACAATGGTGTTATTCGCTTAATTTTGGGTTTCTAGTAAATTTCGAACCTTAATCATTAGATCACACACACATTTATTCATACTTCCAGACTCTAGGGAGGATACGAAACAATCTTGGCTAGAGAAAAATTCTCACCCCCGGCCGGGAATCGAACCGTAGACCCCTCGTACAACAGACAGGTGCTCTACCGACTTAGCTACGGGGCCAGCCTAGCTTGGTCCTACTTCTCTTGCTTATCAACACAGACAATGAACAGATCGTGCTCACTGAGAGGCAGTTCCCAAGCTTGCAATAAAGTCTGCAGTCCATGATGATAGAGTGTACCTATTGTCCGTGATGATAGACAAAAGTAGACCACAATGTCCTATTATTTACCACTTCAGCTACACAGGCTTTATTTTTGAGGGAATAAACTAACTATTTAGACTAACAAATAATTAAAATGTGTTTATTTGGCTTATCTGTATTCGCCAATAGCTATCCTTTAAATTGTGTTTACGCTGTTCTTGTTTTACATTACGGAGTATAAACAATACGCATGAGGGCACACAGTGTTTCATTGCAATTTTTTCGCTTACTATTATAAATGTTATTGTTACTATTATTATTGTTATCATCATCGTCACCATCAGCATCATCTAACTGTACGCTTATGCTGACTTCGCTCATTAAATAGGTGTTCAAAATGTTGAATGATACGATGTTCCAATCGTTACCCTCTATCTATATGGACGTTTCTGAGAACCACAGTTTAGCAGTAACAGCAGTGGCCGTGGCAGCAATTGCCCCTTTGAGTTCTGCAATTCTTTAAACACGAAGGGTGTGCCAAATTGACCCTCCCCGGAGAAACCTACTCTATGCGATGACGGGTTCCATGAAAGGAAGGTTGATATTTATGGGAAGAGAAGAGAAACGAATATGGTAGTGGCTTGTCAAGGAGACGACAATAACAAGAAGAAAGCGCGCAGTTAGTTTGAGTTGGGTAGAACGTCAGGCGATGGTGATCGTCGACTGTGCAGGCGCTGGATTAGTTGCAGCTCTCCTCAACGTGCAGTCCGCAAGGCTGATCAATCTTTCTTCGACGGCGAGAGAGGTTACGAGGGAAACAGCGGGACAGCGTTTAGACAGAAGGCATTCCGGACGATATTTCTAAATTCTTTTTTTGGCTTAACTTATTCAAAATTCTCTTTTGTAATTATTCACCGGAGAAAGTTTGATCCTCCGAACTTTAAATTTATTGGGGTTTAGATTTCAAAGATATCGGTAAATGTGAGAGCAAGAAGCAAGTACATAATTATTGTAATTTAATTTAATGTATTGAAGCCGTTAAAATGTAAAGAATTGTGAAGGAATAATGGTTTCGAAAAAGGTAATTATATATTTTATTGAATGCAAGTTTATTAAATGTAAGAAATTCGGCTTGTTAATTAATTATGTAATATACTTTTAAGTACAAATCTGCCATTATTCCTACATTCAATCCACTTCCTCTTGGGTTAGAAAAACACGTTTCAAGGGTTACCTGCACACGTTTGGGTCACCTGGTGTAATTTCTGAGATAACGGTTGTCATAGTTTAAAATTTCAAGTACTAAGTCGCTATTCTTTCTTCTCCTGTTCCAGCAAAAAGTGGAACTTCAAACTTATTTAGTGACCTGATTTTCACTACTGCTTAAGCCTACTGTATCCCCATTGAACCTTCAGCGAAATATGCAATTAAAGTATTTTTGCAAGTGTTTATATAGATTAGTAAGTAGTAGATAGAAGAATATGCAGGAACTAGGAACAGTTTTTAGAAGAGTGAACGTGAAAAGTGATGTGAATCTAACACATGATTTTTTTTCACTAAACATTCAACATTTCACTGAAAACACACAAAATGTATGTGTTTCTGTATGCAGCAAATATTTCGCAGCATAATTGGAAAGCAGCGTGCATTCTACTCTACGCCGGGCCTGACCTTACCCATAAAGCATGATTTTCTCACCCACGTGAAAGCGCATAGTTGCCAAACGTCTCTGAATTTCAAAGCATTTTCCTACAAATCTATGAACGACAGGATATAAACGTTCATAAACATTCTCTATGCAGTCTCGAGAGCTACTCATATCCCAGCTTTAAATGTTAGCTTATGCCTCCCTTTTCGTGTTACCTGGTCAATGTTTAAGAGTTAATGCTCTCATAGACAATTACTTCATTATGGCAATCCTCAGGTATCGAGGTGTTTCACCCATACCCACCAAGCCATGGGGCCTTACATCAATATTGTGTATGTGAAGAAGATGTCAGTGAAAATATAGCCGGAGTATAGACTCTGGCATACGCCGCCAACATAAAGTGGAGCAAAGCAATTATCGTCACGAAACATGGCGTGTGTCCGTCCTATGAGAAACTTATCATACACAATAATCGTGCGCAATTTTACTCTGCCCTGCTGTTATATACGTAAGCATTTTTTTACTGGAATAACGATAAAAATATGGCGTTGACTTTAAATTTCCTTTTTTTTCCTTCTAAGGCACGTCACAGGTAGTTTTAAAGGAAAACTTTGTGATCTGCGTTTACGACAATAATATAGCATTGCAGCTGACGTTTTCTCGCCCAGATATTGCTGCATACTTCTTTAACAAGAAATATAGTAGAATAAACCCTATGAACTTAAATCTATCATTGCTAATGATATGCTGAAACGGTGTATTGAAAAATATACTTGATGTTTCTGAATCGTCGTCCAATTTGTTCGATCGGACAACCCAAATGGCGACAAATCTACTGTTTTATCATTACATTACTTCCTTCTGTTTCTGTTATTTTATTTTAAAGCGTTACTAACATTTAGTTTTCATTCTTACATCGACGTAACCGACATACTGTTTGTACTTTATAAATTTATACTTAGTATAATATTATAATATTTACGAGGGGTGATCAGAACCTAAGGTACAGAGCCTGAAGTGAAACGTGCACATTTTATTTCTTACAACCAACATAGCCAACTGATAGTACATCCATCAGATTATTACTTTCTCTACTACGTACAGTAAGCAGGGGGAGTATTGTGTTCCACCTAAAAATTCGAATACCGAGATTTTAATGTTTTGAGGTGCCCTAAATCCAAATAAACCATTTTCGAAAACATATCCATGTGGTGTCTGTCTGTCTGTGAACAGCATAACTCAAAAACGGAAAGTCGGATAAATTCAAACTTAGTATTTAGGTTTAGTACTTTCTAAAGTTGCGACAAATATTTTCAAGAAAATTCCCCCGATCCAGACTACCCTTTACATAGACATTTTTCGAAACTTTTGATTTTCTCAGAAATGGATCTAACGATTTTGGTTAAAATATCATATGTTTAAGATATTTTCATGCCAAATGAAATCTATATTCTTGAACTTTCTGGGAATGTTCTCAAAAGTGCCTTAATTCTGAAAGATTTTTGCATAGCTCGTAAACTGCAAGAGAGAGACAAAGTTTACTACACAAAAATGTAGATCTCGTTAAAACACACAAGTTATGTGATATAGAGTCTTTTTGTTATACTTTTTCTCAAATGGGAATTCGTTAGTCGTTTTTTTAATGTCCTGAGCATGCAAAGAGAATGAAATGCTCTACATTGCAACCAGCATTCTAAATATTTGACTGTTGCTTAAAGCCTACCATATTTCTCTTGTACCTACATGAAAATTAGCAATAAGATAGTTTCTGCAAACGTTTATCTAGATTAGCATGAAGTAGATGGAGAATAAGCGTTTGTGAAAATAGTTTTACAAGAGTAGAGAAAGTCATAGGAGTGCAATACATTAGATATTTTTTCTCCTAGCCATGCATAGAGAAAACAATTTCAAAGCAATCATATAGTGACACGCTCTTAAAAGATAGGACTCGCTTTCTCCTATTCCCATTGTATTCACAAAGAAAACTGTAATAAAACCATTTTTATCACGTTTATCTGGATTAAAATGAAGTAGATAGAAGATTAAGCTGTTGTAAGAATAGGTTTTTAAAGAAAAGCATATTATGCGCTTGTAACACATTTGATTCATTTTAACAATGTTTAACGCCCGTTCTTACGTACCAAAGGTGGTGATACTGATGATATACGAAATTATGTGATATTTGGAAAAGCAAATTTCGTTACGAAATGTTCCAGGATTAAGTTAGCATACCTCCCCGACATTTGTCAGACAGAAGACTGAGGAAAACTTGGAAAAAAGGTCGGCCGTCTTGGAGGAATTTGAACCGCAGACCTCACGTTCTCGAGCCTGTGCCTAAACGACTTCGGCCACCCGTGTGTATGTTTGTTTCATTTTTGATTGCCATTGATTTATGCTTCCTGTAACAAATAAAGGCACACACAGCTGTGATTAACTCAAGTCTATGCTAAGAATTTAAAATAGGATACAAAATCAACTGAGCATATTCTTATGCATGGCATGTACCGTTTAAAGTTTCAGATTTTAAATTCCGAGTTTTACGTCCGTTTTTAATGCCCGAGGATTTTATTGCGTTACTGTAGTTTTATTGCTTGACATGCAAGTAGCGTGAGGTAACGCATGTAAGATGCTAATGTTCCCGGTTTATGACTCGAGCGTGCTTAGAAACAAAGCCCGAAAAATTGAGTAATTTCCTGCCTTCTTAAATCGAATACTTCCGCTGGGCCTCTGCGCTTCAATTGCTTGATAGAACATCTTGATGGGTTATATATCGAGCTACGAGGGCTGTCCCAGAAGTACCCAACCTGACCAAGAAACAACAAAAAGTTTGGGAAAAAACATCTTTATTTCTCTACATACTCTCCTTTCAGCTCGATACTCTCTTCCCAGTGGTGTTCAATAGCTTCAATACGCTGCTTATAGTGAGAACCATCGAGTTCTACAAAATAACCATCAACTACGGACTCCAGCTGTTGTCTGTTGGCAAATCTTTTACCACCAAGCTATTTCTTCAACTTTGGAAATAGAAAATAATCAGAGGGGGTTAAATCTGGCGAAAAGGGTGCATGAGGAAGCAATTAAAACTTTAACTCATAGATTTTGGCCATGGTGATAATGAATGTGTGAACTGGTGCATTGTCTTGATGAAACAGAACTTTCTGTTTCGCTAAATGCGGCCGTTTTTGCTTGATTTTATCATTCAAATGATGCAATAAGTTTGCATAATACTCGCAATTTATTGCTTTTCCTTTTTGAGGATAATCAATGAAAATAATTCCACACACATTTCAAAAAACTGACGCCATGATCTTGCCTGCATATGGAACAGTCTTACCTTCTTTGGAGTCATTCTCCCCTATCAATCCACTCTTTGGACTGTTCCTTCATCTCAGGTGTGAAGTGATGGACTCATGTTTCATTCATGGTTATGAATCGACACAAAACCTGTTTTATTACAGCAAAACATCGCCAAACAGTCGACTAAAACATCCTCACGACGCTGATTTTGTTCCATTGTAAGTAAACGCGTCACCCACCTTGCGCATAGCTTTCTCATGTCTAAATTTTCAGATAATATGCGATGTGCAGCACTTTTTGAAATGCCTACGATGTCTGCGAGCTCACACACTCAGTCAACGGTCATTCAATACAATTTTGTGGCATTTCCTCACAATTTCTGGCGTGATCAGCTCCTTTGCTCCACTACTGCGATGTTCGTCTTGGTAGCTCGTACGGTTTCGCTTAATCTCTGCCACCCAATATTTTACTGTTGTAAACGAAGGAGCAGACTCCTCCAGAGTAGAATCTAGCTCAGCTTTAATATTAGTTAGACTAAGACATTTCAAATGAAAATATTGTATCACATAACGATGACCAGTTGTATCCATGTTTACAAATTTGCTGAGAGCGTTCACTATTAATGGCTGCCAAACAATTACTAAACGACATAGCATCATCAAACTTCAGACATAATCTTTATAAGGTTGGTACTTTCTACCGTAGTCATTTGTTTGAAACAAAACCTCTATCTATACATCAGGTCGGATACTTCTGGGACTGGCCTTGTATACTGGAAACCGAAGTTTCATATATATGTTATCGTTTTGATAGTATAATGGCATACAAGTGTACCAATTGAATTGAGAAAAAAATCCGATGTTACTTTGAGATGACTTTATCTACTGTAGTCAAGATTTTACCACACACATGTATATAATAATAATAATAATAATAATAATAATAATAATAATGGAAGAGCACAAAATATGCAATTGTTTTAAGCACTAACACTAGTGTTCACTACTCAGTTGCGTGAGTGATATCTGTCTGTTCGCACCGCATTTCATATCTGTTGCACTTTTTGACGCGCCACGAGCACTCGTATTTGAGGCCGATTGGTTGTAATTTCTGTTCTTGAACACTTTGAAGTGTAAGCCAAGTATCGCGAATCTGCTCATGGCGTGTCGTAGTTCGTAGAGTCCTTGTGCCAGTCTTTGTACACCATCGCATTCATGCTATAGAAATCGCCGAATATCTCGTTTCATTTCTCCTACATAGCGTGCGTTAGTCTCTCGTAGCTGGGGTTGATGGCAGGAGTGGTTTCAAAACAATACATGTTTTGAGGCCCCCTAAACATAAAAAAAATATTTTTTGAGAACGATCTGTGTGTGTGTCTGTTTGTGTGTGTGTGTGTGTTTGAACAGCATAACTTAAAAACGAAAACTTGGTATTTAAGTCCACGACCTTCCAAAGATGCTACACAGAGATTTTCAAGAAAATTACCACACCCCAAACCACACTTTACATGAAAAAATTTACAAATGGTTTATTTTCTCAAAATAGGCTCTAATGATTATAATTAAAACATCATACTTCAAGGATCCTTACATAGCATACAAAATGTATATCTTAAATTTTCTGGAAATAGCCCGTGAAGTCCTATTTATTTTAAAAGACGTTTGTATAATCACATTAAAGCACACAGTTTATATCAAATCAATTTTTTGTAGTGTTAACCATTTCCGAGATATTCTTTGTTATTGATTTGAATTTTCAAATATAATCTTCTCAAGAGGAAAATCGTTACTTTTTCTTACTTTCTCTACCACCTGCATAATAGTTATGGAAGGTACTGCATTCCTCTCAAAAACTCTATATCGAGATTTCACCGGAAATACCGTTTTGATGTATGTTGAACTAAAAAAAAATTAATATTTCGATTCAGTATCTCACAAAGATGTGACACGAAGAGTTTTTAGAGAATACCCTACCTACCCACTCTCCCGTAGGGGAGGGGTTCCGATCCCTTCAGCTGCCGTGATGCGGGCGCTGCGGACTCCCAGCACTCGTGGTACTCCTAACCAAACATTCGTTCCCTCCCGTAAGGAAGTTGTTCGGATTGGGTTGGACTCAGCGGGGCAGTGGTGCCCGAAACCCATGGAAGCTTTGGTACGCTTGGCGGAATTTCAGCCCGGGCGGGCTGTGAGTCGCCTTGATGTTCTCCGGTAACAACCATAGTGAGAGCTGGTAGACGCTCTGCTAGATGACTGTCGCCCTACCTAGGTTCTTAGGCGGTTATCCCGGATGGGTTGACGCGCGTTAGTGACGTAACCACTAAGGTCCCTGTGAATAGTAAAACAATAAGGTATGGGCCTAAAGGAAATAACCACGGGACAGTGAGTCAAAGTTAATGATTTTCCCTGGACCAATTTATTATTATTATTATTATTATTATTATTATTATTATTATTATTATTATTATTATTATTATTATTATTATTATTATTATTATTATTATTATTATAAGATTTTTCAAAATCTTTTATTTTCTAAAAAATGGCTCTACGATTTTAATTGAAATACCATCTATTAAAGATATTTACATGATAAATAAAGTGTATTTTCAGGTGTTTATGGCAATTTCATGGAAAGAGTATGGAATTTTTGAGATCAGCATATAGTGTCCAGTTCTAGAACACTTGACTATCGCTATACCTTTATATTCATGACGAAATCTTCATTGCAGCTATTTCAGAAAAAATCTATCACGATTAAAATGAAGTAGGTAGGAAACTAAACTTTCGTAAAAATAATTTGTATACGTAATAAGCAATAGAGGGTACGGAAAGTCATGTGAATGTAACAGCAGATGTTTCTCTTGGTCATGCGAAGAGAACAGAATTTCAAAACTATCACACATTGACCTGCTCTTAAAAGTTTTTTTCGCATAATCCCGTCGTACTATAAGAAAATAGTAATAAATGCTTATCTGGATTAATAGGAAGTAGATTCACGAATAAGTTTTTTACTAATAGTTCGCTGAATAATGGATAGAGAAGGTAATGTGAATAATTATAACACATCCAAGATTTTGAAAAAAAAGGTCTGCATCAAGTTGACCATGAATGATGCATAATATAGCCACATACGTTTTAAATCTTCTAACATTTGAGGCAATATTTTTTATTCCTTAGCTGCTATCAATTTAATTATATAATATAAAAATAATAGCCCGCCTATAAACGATCAGTAAGTTCCATAAAGTGTATATTAAAGCCATTGTGTTATGTATATTTATTGTATATATGTGTAAAACATTATGTGAATGTATTTCTTAGTTCAGAAACGTAGGATCTGTAAGGGTAGAAGCAAGCTGTTTTCTGTAGCAAACAGTGTTATAAAGTGGAAAAGCAGATTTGTAACCTTAGCAGAACAATAAGTTAGAAAGCTAAGGAAGGCTACCAATAGTCGATAGAAAAATACTGATGCAACGTTTAAAAGTTTGTCTGTAGTAAGGAACAGATAATTACTACAACTGTAAAATACATTTCATTATACATTCGCAGAGAACTTGAGAACTTCTCTGTAAACTGTAGGTCGTTAGCACACATACAGAACTTAATATCTTTAGCTCATACATAACTACTTCAGTAATTTGTTATTACTTGAAGTATTATTCAACTGCCTTCAAAAAGTAATAAAGAAGTGAGAATTTAAAACTATAACTTGTGTAAAGTGTGTGAAATTATTCTACGGCCGTACCACCCTTATTAAGAGATACCTGCTCCACCAAATATATAACTGACGCAGCCGGGGCATAACTGAAATTAAATTATAATTAATCACAATTTATTATAAATAAACTTCATTACGCACACACACACACACGAGACCCACTGCACAGTAGAATAATGAATATAAGCGAGTCGTACAACTCATCATCTCGTTTATACGCTAGTTAGGATATTCCAAGATTAACAATTCCGAGATTTATTCCAAGTTCGTACAACCGGCCGTCAGACATCTAGCCTTCTACTGTTGGACTGCGGACCACAGTTTGGTAGCCTGTGCACAATGAGCACAACAAAGGGAAGGGGAAAGCCACCAATTGGTTAGATCTGTCATGTTCGGCAGCAGAACACGCTCGTCTAACATGGGACAGCGTTAACAAGGCTAGGGCCCAAGGGCTCATGCACGTCAATACGGTCGCGTTTGATTTGTGCCTGCCTTACTTCGGTAAATGACACTGCTGCATACTTCAGTAACCAAATGAGATGGTCATCTGATGGCTTTACAACAATACATTATCTTCGGAAGTACTCTGGTTTCAGAAGCCCAGGTATAATTCTCGGCTACGTTGGAGGAATTTTTCTTAATTTAACTCGTTATTCAATTATGCTCCATGATGAAACAAAAAATCCGATGCGTTACATTCACATGACATTCTCTAACTTCTATATCTTATAAGTGTATACAAATTATTCTTATAAAAGTTTATCTTCCTAACTACTTCATTTTAATTTAAATAAACGTTTCTGAATATAGCTACATTACACGTTTCGTTATAGATACAAAGAGAAAAGCGATAGTCGAATGTTTAAGAACTGAACGATATATGCTACCTTAAAATTCCCTACTGTTTCCATGCAATTGCGAGAAACAACTGAATGTTGAAAGCACTTTAAGATAATGACCAAGAAATGAACAATTCGAACCTTTAATAACGGATATCTCAGAAACGGCTTATGCCACAACAAAACTTATTTGAAATAAACTGTGTATTTAAAGGAGTTCTATATTTTTATGTAGTATATTTTCGTCTATCGCTTAACGTTTAGCAGTTAACAAGATTATACAAAATTCCTTCAAATTAAGAGGACTTCACAGGCTATTCCCAGAAACTTCAAGATGTACATTTTATTTGTCATATAAATATATTTAATATATGGTGTTTTAATCAAAATAGTTAAACACTTTTGTAAAACCAAAGATTTCGAAACATCTACCATGATATCGGGGGATTTTGTTAAAAATCTTCATGCTACGTCTTTGGAAGTTGAGAAAAGTATAGTCTGAAAATTCAAACCAATAACAAATAAAATATCGAGAATGGTTAACGCAACAAAAATTTTTATTTTACATAAACTGCGTGCTTCAACCAGAGCTACATTTTTGGTGTAGTAATATTTTGTCTATCTCTTACAGTTTACCAGTTATACAAAAGTGGTTCCAAATCGAAAGTACTTCAGAGGCTACTCCCAGAAAATTCAAGATATACATTAATTTTTTCTTATGAAAATTGTTTAAATATATGGTATTTTATTAAAAATCTTTAGAACCAGTTTTTGAGAAAATAAAAGTTAAGAAAAACTTTCCGTGTGAAATGTAGTTTGGTGTGAGGAACTTTCATTGAAATCTTAGTGTCGTATCTTTGGAAAAATCTTAAATTTAAATACCAAGTTTCATATTTAATTATTTTTTTTATTTTCGAGTTATGCTGTTCCCAAGCTAATAAACACACGCAGACTCACGCACCCACAAATCTCTTTTTAGTCAAGGCACCTCAGAACATGTATTTCTGATGAAATCTCGATATCGAATCTTTAGTTGGAATACAATACTTTCCCTAACCTACTATAGTTAGGCGGCAGACGAAGTAAAAACTTTACTGTTTCTCTACTATTTATAGTAAGTAGGTGAAGTATTGCATTTCACCCAGAAATTGGATACCGAGATTTCACCGGAAATATATGTTTGGAGGTGTCCTGAATCCAAATAAAGCGTTTTTGGAAACATGTGAGTGTGTGTATCTGTCTGTGAACAGCATACCTCAAAAACGAAAAGTTGGGTAAATACCAAACTTGGTATTTGAGTTTAGTCTCTTTCAAGGATGCGACACGAAGATTTTCAAGAAAATCTCCCCACTCCAGACTACCTTTTTAATAAATTTTGATTTTCTCAAAAATGGCTCTAAGCATTTTGATTAAAATATCATAAGTTTAAGATATTTTCATGAGAAATAAAATGGGAATGTCCCAAAAAGTCCTCTTCATTCTGAATTATCTCCCATAACCGGTAAACCGTAAGAGATAGACAAAATCTTACTACCAAAAAATTTAGATCTCGTTATAACACACAATTTATGTCATATAAATTTTTTTGTGGAGTAACGCATTTCCGAGATATTCCTTGCCATTTGTTTGAATTTTCCAAACTACTTTTCTCATATGGGATTTTGTTTGTCCTAGACATGCAAAGAGAATGAAATGCTTCACACAGCAACCATCTCTTAAAGGATTCGACTATCGCTTAAAGTCTACCATATTCCTCTTGCACTTACAAAAAAGTTAGCAATAAACGAATAAGTAGAATAATCGTTTGTAAAAATAATTTTTACAAGAGTATAAAATTTCATGTGAGTGCCACGCATCAGATTTTTTTCCCTTCAAGATACGTTAGTATCAACGATTTGTAGAAAATCGCAAATGCGAAAAATTTCTGTAAGAGGCAATTTTAAAGCGATCATGACAGACACAGTCGCTTTTGCGAGGCAGTTGGCAGCTGATATCACAATTCCAGGGAATATTTTCAATTTAATCTTGCCCCCTGACTCCACCACCCCTCTCCAGCCCTCCAGAATTAGACGAACATGTACCAATTAAGTGCACGGGGATCATGCTGGGAATACATTAACAGAACGACGTCATGTAGCAATGCTACCAACAGTAAACAGCTTTATATGTGCGTGTTGGTAGCAGTGTTTCGCATCCCATCATTTCCACTGGCTCTTTCGTCACGTGATGGCTGAAATTGATACCCTCAGAGCTTCCAGGTTTCTCTAAATATAATTGCGCTATGTAGTTGACGCATGCGTAGATGGCAAAGGAATACAGAAATAATACATAACATGCTTTTATTTCTCTAACACATACCTAGGAGAATTTTCAGCTCATATACATGTTTTGAAGCCTTCTATATCCAAAAAGTATTTTTAGAATCCTGGACCTGTGTGGATGTGTTTAGGTAACTCCAAAACGAAATATAGGATAAATAAAAATGTGGTATTTCAAAAAATGCAATGCGAACATCTTCATAAAATACATCCACTCCTTATATGAAAAATTTTCATGGTTTTTTAGTTTATCAAAGATAGCTTTAACGCTTTGATTAATGTTTTAGATATTCACATGACAAATAAATAAGGTGTATAATTAATTATGTATAATTTGTAATCCTAAGGGAAACCTAAAAAAAATTCTTACTACATAAAAAATGTACATCCCGTCAAAGCCCATAATTTATGCTTCATACAATTTTTTTTGTGGCGTTAACCATTTCCGAGAGATTCTTGGTTAATGGTTCGAATTTTCGATTAGTTATGCTTTTTGAGGTTGTAAATTGCTATTCGTTTTTTCTCATGGTCACGCAAAGAGCAAGGCGATCTGCATTTAAGAAAAAGAAAACAATCGAAAACCGCTTTAGCCTACTTTATTCTTCTTATGTCAATAACGCAATGTGTAATAGTGTAATTTAAGTTTATCTCAGCTAACCATAGGTAAATTGAAGAATAAGATTAGGAAGAATAGATTGCATGGAGAAAATAATGTGGAAATCATATCATATTTTAAAAGCTTTGTTACCAAAATTAACTACATAACATCTTTGACCACTCTTCCGCAAAATATTGTTTTATAAAATCTTATGTGTTGCACTCACATGACTTTCTCTACCCTTGTACAAACTATTTTTACAAACGCTAATTCTTCATATACTTATATTAATCGAGATAAACATTTGCAGAAACGTATTGCTAATTTTTGTAGGTGACATAATAACAAGGAATATCTCGGTAATAGTTCACTTGACAAAAGAAAAACAAACAATGTATGGCATAAATTGTGCTTAATGTGATCTACATTTTGTGCGTGGTAAAATTTTGTCTATCTCTTACGGTTCACCAGTTATGCTAAAGTCATTCAGAATGAAGGGGACTTTTGGTGACATTTCCAAAAAATTCAGATATACCATATTTGCCATAAAAATATCTTAAATATATGATATTTTATTCAAAATCACGTATCTATTGGGTAGAGAAAGTATTACAGTCCATCAAAAAATAAGAAAATGTATACTCACAAATAAATAAATAAATAAATATATATATACATATATATATACATATATATATATATATTATGGACCCACCTAATCCAACAAAGAATTTTTCGAAAAAGATCCAAGTATATGTGCGTCTTTGAGCAACATGACTCAAAAACAAAATATTAGATAAATACTAAATTGCTGTTTAACTTCAGTATCTTTCAAGAATGCAACAGGAAGATTTTCAAGAAAATATTCCCCTCTACACAGTACTAAATTCATAAAAGCTTTTATTATTTTTTCAAAAATGACCAAAAGTTTCAATTAAAATACGTCATATTTAAGATGTTTACATGACTAGTAAAATGTTTAACTTGAATATTCTGTGAGCTTTGTGAAGTTCTTTTCATTCTGAATGATTTTTGACGTTTTCCAGTTATACAAGATTATACAAATTTCCTTCTGAATGAAGAGGACATAGTAAGACCCAGTGGCAAAAGCCTCCGCCTGAAAATGTAAATCGGCCCCCTCCGATTAGAGGGTAGAAGGAAATACGCCTCTTACGCGCGTCAACCACCAAAGGGGAAGACTAACCACCGAAAAACTGGCGGGCCGCCTACCGGCTCTCCAATTGTCTAACAACCTCGCCCAGACGTACCCAATCTCCCATGGGTATCGGGAAACATTGCCCCGCCGAGTCCAACCCAATCCAAACAACACCTTGACGGGTGGGGTTCGGATATTTGGTCAGTGTACTTCTAGCAACGACAGCAGTACCACGAGTGCTAAGGGTCCGCAGGCCTGCACCATGGCAACTGAAGGATCCGAACCCGCCCTTACGGGGAATGAAGAAGACACAAAATTATTCTAAAAGAATTCAAGATATGCATTTTATTTTTCATACAAATATATTTAATATATGGTATTTTAGTCAAAGTCTTTAGAGCCACTTTTTGAAGAAGAAAAAAAGAAGTAAATTAAAATAACAAACATTTCATATACAAGGTAGTTCGGGATGGGGTATTTTCTTGCAAATCTTTGTGTCGGATGCTTGGAAGGTGCTGGACTTAAATACAAAGTTTGTTATTTATCCAACATTTCATTTTTGGATTATACTGTTCAGACACACGCGCACAAACATACACAGGCATTTTTCTAAAAATGATACTTTTCTTGATCCAGGTGGCCTCAAAACACGTATTTTCACTGAAATCTTGTTATCAAACTTTTGGGTGCAATACAATGTGTTCTCTGTCTACTATGGAGTTGGTAGAGAAAGCAAAAATACAACGGGAGTACATTGAGGTTACTCCAGAGTGAAATATTCTAATTTTGTTTTGGCTAACGTTTATCGGGAATGGGAAAACAGAGAGTTTATGTTTTCAGATTTTATGTAATTTTTCGCTTAACCCCTCTCACCCATACCTCAATATTCACAGCAGTTATAATAACGCTATTTGGTTTATTTGAATTTTCTCGCATGGATGGAACTGTATGGTGTTTACGGGTTCAAAAGGCCAAACAAATTCCCTCCCTCTCGAGCGAAGCGATAAGTGCCGCCAACAATAGCAAGCGGAATTGCAACACAAGA
The DNA here is from genome assembly GCA_030765065.1 of Deroplatys truncata. Lineage (NCBI taxonomy): Eukaryota > Metazoa > Arthropoda > Insecta > Mantodea > Mantidae > Deroplatys > Deroplatys truncata. The sequence continues at coordinate 61,379,821 of CM060978.1, read as the reverse complement.
TAAAAATATGAAAATGCGGATGTCAAAAACCGCAAATCATATTCGCTGTGGCAATCTTGGGCCCTGTGTTAGCTATCTGTTGCGTTCAGCTATTCATTGCAAATTCTGCAATTCTGTGGTGAATGTCATTCTGTACACGAGCAGGGGTTGTGGCGTCGAAACCGCAGTAAAGTATACAACGATAACTTTAAAGCGAATCAATGATTCAACTCTGTTAGGATGACATATGCTGATGGAACGGCCATAAAACAGAAGAGGGGACCAGGCCACAGATAGCATTCGACCACACTGTCACATTGTTCGGTGATTGGCGTAGAATACGAAAATATGTTGTGACTTTCAATGCTGCTGACAGCTCTCTGTTGTCAAAGACCCACTACCTGTGAAAATGTGATGAGTAACGGTCACAAGACTTTCACTTCTCATTATGATTTCAGAGGGATTGTAAGCCTACTCATTCAGAAATGCATTTTTTAGACAGCAGGTTCCAAAATTAGATCCTCTGACACAGAGTACACGAACTAAAATATTTAGATTATCGCACCAGATAATACTCATTGTGACCGACATTGGTTTCAAGTCCAATCACATGGTAATTGTCTCTTGTATTTGCACATGTTTGACAATTAGACCTGGTTTGATTATCCATAATACAAATCGTCATACCTCAATTTATCGCAATGCGTTGTTGAGTTAACCTATGCGTTATATCGACAACCCCTTGCTTTCTTTGATATAAACGTTATTCTTTTATATAATATAACCTACATTGGTGGATTAATTGGCGGAAATTATGAATTCGAAAAACCTGAATTGGAAGATCCAGGTGAAATTACAGAAGTAGCACAAAGAATAACACTAGAAGTACTTACCAAAAGTATCTGATGTGTTACACTCACATGACTTTCTCTACCCTTGTACAAACTATTTTACAAACGTTTATTCCCCTAGATGCAAGGAGAATATGGTAGGTTTTAAGCAGCAGTCAAATCCTTTAAGTGCTGGTTGCTATGTGGCGCATTCCATTCTCTTTGCATGTCCAGGACATAAAAAAATGAATAACGAATTGAGCAAAAGTATAAATATTGAAAATTTAAGGGAATAACAAGCAATATCTCGAAAATGGTTCACTCAACAAAGAAAATGTATATGACATAAATTGTGTATTTTAACGCGATCTTCATTTTTTGTGAAGAAAATTTTGTCTATCTCTTATGGTTTGCCAGATATGCAAAAGTCGTTCACAATGAAGAATACTTTTGGAGACATTCCCAGAAAATTCGAGATATACATTTCATTTGTCATGAAAATATCTTAAACATATGATATTTTGATCAAAATCGTTATAGCCATTTTTGAGAAAATTAAAATTTTCGTAAAATGTTCCATGTGAAGGGTAATCTGGGTGGAGGGATTGTCTTGAAAACCTTCGTCTCGCATCTCTGGAAGATACTGAACCTAAATACCAAGTTTGGAGTTTATCCGGCTGTTCGTTTCTGAGTTATGCTGTTCACAGACACGCACACGGACATGTTTCCAAAAATGCTTTTTTTCGATTCAGGGGGTCTCAAAACATGAATTTCCGGTGAAATCTCGGTATCGAATTTTTGGGTGGAATACAATACTTCCCCTACTTACTATACGTAGTAGAGAAAGTAAAGAGCCAGAAAGCAATATGATATAACATTTAACCGCTTCATGGCTGGTGTAAGGCAAAACATGACGACAATAGTTTCACTGAAGAATGACTGCTAGCTTATCAATAAAAATCAAAACATCTGACACTAAGCTGACACCTTTTCTACTACGCATTGTAAGTAGGGGAAGTATGCATTCCAACCAAAAATTCGATAACAAGATTTCCGGTAATGCATGTCTTGAGACCCCCTGAATCCAAAAAAGCACTTTTAGAAAAAGTTCGTATGTATGTTTGTGTGTCTGTGAACAGCACAACTCAAAAACGAAAAGTCGGATAAATACCAAACTTGTATTTAGGTTCAGTGTCTTTCAAAGATGCGATACCAAGGTTTTCAACAAAACCCCCGCAGTGAATTTTGAGTTTCTCAAAATCTAACGATTTTGATTAAAATATCATATATTTAAGATATTTTCATGAAAAATAAAATATACATCTTGAATTTTGTGGGAATGTCCCCAAAAGCCCTCTTCCTTCTGGATGGCTTTTGCATAGGTAACTGGTAAAGTGTTTGTACATAAACTGTGGATCTCGAAGCTCACAATTTATGTCATACACATTTGTTTAATGGAGTGAACCATTTCCGAGAAATTTCTTGTTATTTGTTTGAATTTTCGAATACTAATACTTTTTCTCAAGTAGGAATTCGTTATTGTTTTTGTATGTCCTGGACATGCAAAGAGAATGGAATGTGAAGTGGGTGTTGTATTGTAATAGTTGTATTATATTGCAACTGTTGGGGAGCCGAACTTGAAATTTGTTTGCAACCGCATATATGGTACCCGGTTTCCGGTAGCCTTCGCCCCAAATGTACTTTCAGGTAGCCTTTGCCCCAAGTTTAAAAATATTAACTCTGTAATTTAAACTGTTTCTTTGAATATTATATATTTAAGTTTGCCTCAGCTGCGTCAATATTTTTGTTAGAGACACTTTTCTCTTAGCAGGGTTGTGGTGCAACAAGAATGTAGGCTTACAAAGATTATAATTTTGCTTCACTTCTTTTGTTAATGCTTGACACGATTTAATTAACACTTCACTGATAGAGAGCTGTGAGATGTTTTTATTAAATACTTGCACTTTTTAATACGTAAACTATTTATGATTTCTGGATTTGTAAAGTTTAGCTATATTTCAGTTTCTGATTGGCTAATCCTAGTCCAATAGAATACTTTCATTTAACTAAAGTTTTTCTGGTTGTTGATTGGCTATTTTAAAAACTGTCACTAAAATTACATTATTGTTACTCCAAGAATCGCAAGTACAACTGTTAAACTTTTTTACTCATTATTGACTCAAGCTCACCTCATTGCTACCTCATTGTTAGCAACTTTTAACTTATTATTTTCACAGTTCCTACATTATTAAATTACGTAATATATTCACATGATATTATTACACATGGATACAATAATATAAGCATATGAAATGACTGTTACATACATTTTACAAATTATTACATACACATATTGCTTCAAGGCAGGCTTTTATTGAATTTACATATTATATAATTACACTGAAATTATTTCAATATTAAAAATACTGCCTCAAATGTTCCACTTAGCAACCAGCTCTTAAAAGATTTGACTATCGCTTAAAGCCTACCATATTCCCCTTGCATCTACAAGAGAATTGGCAATAACATAATATCTGCAAGTGTTCATCTCCATTAAAATGAAGTACACTGAGAATAAGCGTTTGTAAGAATAGTTTGTACAAGAGTAGAAAAGTCATCTGAGTGTAACACATCATATTTTTGTAACGTCATTTGTCTTGTTTCAAGAACCACGTTCTAAACGTGAATTCATGTTAGTTTTAGGAATCAATATAATATTATTGATATTTTACCAATTCGAACACTCTCTAAAATATAGCATATGCCACACATGCTAAAAGTGGTTTTATTTTGCCCGTAGTATTGCAAGACGGCCTTGGTTTCGCAATTACGCAAACATTCCTACTCGTAAATTAAAACCCTAGGTTTATCCCTTGTACCATTATCTATTATTTCTATTTCTTCCTAATAATGATAAACGATCGTAACATACCACTGTGATTTATCCTAATACCTTTATGGACATATCACCCAAACTTCGTCTGAGTATGACGAATGTCAAAATAATTGACTCGTTTATTCTTGACGGTAGAGCAGTATTTTTAACACTTAAATGATTTTCAGTCTAATTATATAAATATAAATTCAATAAGGGACCGCCTTAATGAAATATGTGTATGTAACAATATATAAAAATCTGATGTGTTACACTCACATGACTTTCTCTACTCTTGTACAAACTATTTTTACAAACACTTACTCTACATATGCTTCATGTTAATTGAGCTATCGAGATGTCAATCTTAATGCTAATTTTCTTGTAGATGCAAGGAAAATATTGTAGGTTTTAAGCGATAGTCAAATCTTTTAAGCACTGGTTGCTATGTGGCGCATTCCATTCTCTTTGCATGTCTAGGACATACAAAAAAGGAAAAATCTGATCTGTTATACTCACATGACTTTCTCTACTCTTGTACAAATTATTTTTACAAACGCTTATTCTCCATCTACTTCATGTTAATCGCGATAAACATTTGCAGACTCTATCTTAATTCTAATATTCTTGTAGATGTAAGGGGAATATATATTTACAAGGGCAATATAGAAATACAGTAGCCTTTAAGCAGAATACACATCTCTTAATAGCTGGTTGCTAGGTGCAGCACCATTCCCTTTGCCACAGATCTTTGCATATCCAAGACAAAAAAATTAAAAACGAATTCCCATTTGAGTAAATAATTATTGAAAAATTTAGGAATAACAAGCAATATCTCGAAAATGTCTATCTCTTATGGTTTACCAGTTATGCAAAAGTCGTTCACAATGAAGAATACTTTTAGAGACATTCCCATAAAATTCAAGATGTACATTATATTTGTCATGAAAATATCTTAAACATATGATATTTTAATCAAAATCGTTAGAGCCATTTTTGAGAAAATTAAAATTTTCGAAAAATCTTCCATGTAAAGGGTAATCTGGGGTGGGAGGATTTTCTTGAAAACCTTCGTGTCGAATCTCTGGAAGATACTGAACCTAAATACCAAGTTTGGTGTTTATCCGACTGTTCGTTTCTGAGTTATGCTGTTCAAAGACAGACACCCCTACACACACAGACAGACACACACACGGACATGTTTCCAAAATACTTTTTTTGGATTCAGGGGGTCTCAAAACATGTATTTCCGGTGAAATCTCGGTATCGAATTTTTGGGTGGAATACAATACTTCCCCTACTTACTATACGTAGTAGAGAAAGTAATAACGAATTTGAGAAAATGTATAAGTATTGGAAAATTTAAGGGAATAACAAGCAATATCTTGAAAACGGTTCATTCAAAAAAAAATGTATATGACATAAATTGTGTATTTTAACGCGATCTACATTTTTTGTGTAGTAAACTTTATCTATCTCTTATGGTTTACCAGTTATGCAAAAGTCGTTCATAATGAAGAATACCTTTGTAGACATTCCCAGGAAATTTGAGACATACATTTCATTTCTCATGACAATATCTTAAACATATTATATTGTAATCAAAATCGTTAGAGCCATTTTTGAGAAAATTAAAATTTTCGTAAAATCTTCCATTTAAAGGGTAGTCTGGGGTGGGGGGATTTTCTTGAATACCTCCGTGTCGCATCTATGGAAGATACTGAACCTAAGTACCAAGTTTGGTATTTATCCGACTGTTCGTTTCTGAATTATGGTGTTCACAGACAGACAGACAGACACACACACACTCACACACACACACAAACACACACACACGGACATGTTTCTAAAATGCTTTTTTTGGATTCAGGGGGTCTCAAAACATGTATTTCCGGCGAAATCTCGGTATCGAATTTTTGGGTGGAATACAATACTTCCCCTACTTACTATACGTAGTAGAGAAAGTAAAAAGTGTATATTCCAGTCATTGTATATGTTTATATTATTGTATCCATGTGTGATAATGTTATGTGAATATATTACGTAATTTAATAATGTAGGAGCTGTGAGAAATAGGTCAAACGTTACTAACAATGAGGTAACAATTAGGTAACCTTGAGGCAATAATGAGTTTTATGAGTTTAAAAATACTACTTGTAATTCTTGGAAGCAATAATGTAATTTTTGTGACAGTATATAAAATAGCCAATCTTCAACCTGAAAAAGCTTTAGTTAAATGAAGGTATTCTATTGGACTAGGATTAGCCAATCAGAAACTGAAAAGAAGAAAATTTTACGAATTTAGAGTTTAGTTGCTGGTAAACAGTGTTTGTAACCGGATGCGAGTTGCGTCCTCGAGAGATTTAATACGTATGCGTGTGAGACAAAAAATAAGTTTACGTGTTAAAAGTGCAATTAATTAATAAAAAGAATCTCACAGCTCTCTCTCTATATCAGTGAAGTGTTATTTAAATCGTGTCAAGCATTAATAAAAGAAGTGAAGTAAAATTATAATCTGTTTAAGCCTACATTCTTGTTGCACTACAACCCTGCCAAGATACCCGTGTCTCTAAAATAAATACTGATGCAGCCGAGGCAAACATAAATATATAATATTTAAAGAAACGGTAAAAATACAAAGTTAATATTTTTAAACTTGGGGCGAAGGCTACCGGGTACCATACGTGCGGTTGCAACCAATTTCAAGTTCGGCTCCCCAACAGTTGAAATATAATACAATTCCTTAAATACAACTACTACTTCACGGTTCGACTTAAGTGTCTATGTTTCACCATCGTTGATCAGATTGAATTAACGGCGTGTTTACATCTGAATTTTGAAACAAACATATTTTGTAGGTTATGCAAAATTGGTTTCGTATTTTAATGTTAGCGCTAAGTTTAATAGCGTTTGTTTTTACACGTTGATTAAATGAAAAATGTCGCCACATGGAACTGTATTCACATAATATTTACAGGCTTTGGCAAAAAAACGAAAATAATGTCATTAATGAGGAAACGAGTGTCCAAGCTTTCTACTGGGTCGAAAAACTTTGTTTGTAAGCCGGTTTACTGATAGAAAACAGACATTATAAAATAAGAAAACTGACGGGACAACACTTCGCGAGAAATAAAACGCATGGAAAAATCTTACAAGCTGCTTCAATTCTCGTGGATTTGCGTAGAAAATGTCAGTAAAGTAATTAGACCCAAGAATTTCTGGTAAATCTGTGCACAATATTTGTATCAACATTATGGGAGCATCGTCACATCTAGATAACAGCTGAGGCATTATTTTAATCCCTAAATAATATTAATTTTATTTTAATATAATTAAATTCAATTACGTCCACCTTGAAAACAATATGTATATAATTATTATTTAAATTGTATGTAAGTCATTGCAAATACATATTTTTATTGTAAACGTATTTATTAATGTTATGTAAATGTTTATATACTCTAATAGTGCAAAAACTGTGAGAATAATATGTTTTAGGTTGTTAATAATGAGGTGATAATGTAATCTTGTGACAATAATGTGTCTGGAATTTTGAAAAGTACTGGTTATGAGAGGATCGGTAGTGACGTAAGTTTTGCTTACAGTTTGGAATTAGCCAATCAACAGTAAAGAAAAGGTTTAGTTTTAATACTTAAATTCTATTGGACTAGAATTAGCCAATAAGAGACAGGCATTACCGAAGCTTTAAGGTTTTTACCGTTAAGATTAGTCAGTCGCGGGCATGATATGATAGTGTGTTGATGTAAAAGTCGCGGACATGATGTGATAGTGTGCAGTGGCAAAAATTGTGTTCTCCACTAGTGTATGCATTAAGAGTGTATAAAGTTTTTCTCACAGTTTTTCTTTTATAAACTGTTGTGTTTTATAAATATGCAAGAATAAAGAAATAAAAAAGTGAAATTTAAAAGTAAATTCTGTGACGTCTTTAATTTTTTGTCATATCACGACCTGAACAACAACGTTTGATTCTATAGTTAGACTGAAGCAGCCGAGGCAGATTTAAATAATATTACGCAAAAACAAGCATCATCTTAGTTACTACAAAGTTTGCGTCCCAAGCATCAGCCAACTTCAAAGTGTATCTTCATTACGTGAGGAAAATACTACATAACAGTACACTTTTTCAAATATACGTAATAATATTACGTAACCTAAAAACTATCTCAAAGTGGCGCACATACGTGGGGCTTCTCACATCCAGCATCCAGCTAAATAACTTCTTCAAAGTTGGCAACAAATACAACGAACCTAAAATACTACTTCAAGTTGGCGTACAACTGTAGGGCAAACTCCTCCAAACAACTACCATCATCATAACTATTGCACAGCGACAGCACGAATAAATCTGCAACTACCTCTGAAACTCCTGGATATTCCAGCAGCTATAGAGAACCTGTTTTTTTTATAACGAATCGTCAAGAAGTTAAACACTGAAAAGCGTATGTCAAATTTGACAATATGCATGACGATCGTTAAACAATTGCCAATGAGTAAACAATCGTCAAAATCATAAAATACGACCATTAGTATTGTAACAAACGAAAATTGCAATTGTTGCTAAACACACCTTACTTGTCACTGAGGTGCTCAGCGTAACACAACTTTTCACTTGAGACATTTTTGACACAGATCAGAACAGAACCCAACTGATCCGTCGAGTCGAATCACAAATGAATTGCTGAGTCACAAATAACAACTGAACTGTAGAGTCATAACTCACAATTTAATTGCACTGGACACTGTCCAAACACTTTTAACTCCCTGACAAGAGTAACCCTCTTATATAGGTCCCGTATACAAAACGGAATGTTCTAGAAGGGTAAGATACTGCAAAGAGATGAGAAGAATGTTCTGGAGCACTGAAAACTGCGGCGAAACGGCGTATAATGCGTTCCATGCGTCTGTTGTCTATTGTTCTGAAGGCCGGATGCGCGCGCAGTCACAGTGTGTTTTAAGGGAACAACGTACAAATTTTTCTTTTTCTTTTTTCTTAAAAATTCTATGAAATTTCTTGGTGTTTAGCCAATTATTACTATTTTAAAGGAATTTTAAGTAAACCGCGCTGTCCTTTAAAATGAAACATGCCATGTGCTGCAGAACCACCAAATTTCAAACATTTTTTCTCAAATATGTAAATTTTATGTTTAAAGGTACCTTTTTCTCAGTAACTACTTATCATAAAAGGATGAAATTTTGTACAGTTCGTTTGAAGTTCAGTACTAAGCATTTGCAGAAGTTGAAAACTTGTAAAATTCGTTAAACTGTTATAGGTCAGTAAATTTTTAAGACTAAATCAATTGGTATAGTTCAATCATTCCAAGAGCAATTAAGCATGATCAGAATATCCATGATTTTTTTGAGTTTTGTATTGCAAATAGTTTCCAAGGAAAGGGTATTTAAGTGGTGTATGTTTTCGGAAAATATTTTTCTTTTTCTTTTTTTATATGTTATATTTTTTTTAAAAAGACTGTGATAGTTACAGCCAAGAAACACACTCCAAAATAATTTTACTTTATTTTAATTGGTAGTAAAAAAGAATAGTCTCTCCTCTTAAAGAATTCAGGGACTGAATTTACATCTTTATTTAGTTTTGAACTTATTTAGAATAAAATGCATACGCCTAGTCTGGATTATATTAATTTATGTGTTTATTTTCAGTTTGGTATTATAATATTCTCTATCTTATTAAATATTTCAGAAAATCTTATGTGTTGCATTGATATGACTTTGTATAACCACTGTTCTTTACTCTTTACTAATAGCTTCAGTAAACTATTTTATAAAACATATCTATGTAATTCAAATTAATAAAAAATAACATTTATTCATAAAATAACACTTTTATGTATTTACAAACCGTTACAGCTCGTGTTTTAACTAAATTTTCACGCAGGTAATTCTTTCTCTCCCAAGTTTAGGCGCAATATGACGCAGCCACACTACACCCTCCAACAATGAAGCACTACTTTTGCCTCACGGTTGCTGCTTGTCTCCTCCCAGTTGGTTCTTCTTTTGCAACGGCTGCTCCAGCATGAAATCTTAACCTCAGGATATGCGTGGGTGTGTACAGAGAAACACACAAACGCTGTCTTGGAACACTTTTATTCACTATTTAAAATAATACTTTAGGTTTGCCGATCACTTTTAAATGCATACGAGGATACTTTGTCTTTACCAAGACCGAAGAATATTAACTACCGCTAAGCGTTCTACCCTCTAGCATGTTCGCCGCCAATGTTCACAACTCGACGAGAAAGTCGTCCTGCACTCGCCAGGCACTGAGTACAGACTTATCTCCCCACGCTACTACAAGGAAAACCAACGCCTAAACTTACCCTCTCTCCCCTCAAACGCTATCCTCAAACTTAGCGTCATGATGCCTAGAGTGTCCTTCACCAGACTAAGTGCAGCTGCACCCGGCTGTTACCAGGAAAAACTTGCTTCAATGGTATTTACCCTATCTACCTGAGGATGGTCCCTAATTAACAAAACTGTGCCTGTCTGGTCTTTCTGTCGTTTTTACAGTCTACAATTTTCACAATGCTTCTCCTTTTTATACATACGCTGATTTTAAATATTATTACTTATTTTATATCACTATCTCTCTCAGATTATTATGATAATTATTGCCTTTATAATTCCGGCTTCAATTTACTCTACCATGGGATATTTACAGTTTATTTGCAATATACTGAACAAGCATATCAGTTTTTAAGCATCCAGAAGATGGATTTCAGGAAGCTGGTAATATTGGCCCTAATAATGTTTTTCAGCACCTGATGTAGTGGGATACTTCCAAATACTGCAGGCTTTATTAACAAGTATCTACGTATATTCTTGTAGTAGTTATAATGGGGAACACAACTATAATCACAAAAGTCTTCCGAGAAAATAATTGATATATTGACAGATGTTTCACAGCGTTTCAACACACTTGTGACCAAAACATATTTTATTGATTTATGGTTCTCAAGTGGAGTGTGACTAAAGCTCGTTACAATGCCACGCTTATTGAAGCCCCTTAGTTCAGTGCGATAGAGTTAGTATACTCTTCCTGAGATTGTAAGTTCAAATCTCCTTGGAGCTACTCAACTACCGCCCCCCGTTCATTTTAAATACAGAAGTAAACATATAACAATGTTTTTCATGTTTTATGTATGTGACGTTTATTTAGTAGTCCGTCATAGCAATCATGGCATTAATTTATCCGTCGGGAGGAGGTTGCAGTCAATTTAATTCTACAACCAAAAATTTCACCATTATTGTAATTATATTTGTAAGTAAAATGAATTAACACAAGCTACATTATTCAACTATATTACAGTAAAACGTGTTGTAAAAAATAAAAGATAACAATCCTCTACGAGAGGAGTCTAACTCGAGCTGCTTGAATTGGGTGCTTTTGTGAGCGCTCGGGACAGCCAGGCTTTATTCACAAGACTGCGTATATTCTTGTAGTAGTTATAATGGGGAACACAACTATAATCACAAAAGCCCTACGAGAAAATATTTCATATGTGAGATTTGAAACAGACAGATGTTTCGGAGTGTTTCAACACTCTTGTGACCAAAACACACTTTACTGATTTATGGTTTTCAGGTGGAATATGACTAAAGCTCGTTACAATGCGCGTTTACTGAAGCGCTCTTAGTTCAGAGAGATAGAGTTAGTATACTCTTCCTGAGATTGTAAGTTCAAATCTCCGTGGAGATACTCAACTCCCCCCTTCTTTCATTTTAAATACACGAGTAAAAGCATAACACGTTTACTTCATGTTTTATGCATTTGGCGTTTATATAGTAGTCCGTCATACCGGTATATGGAAACTTCGACATTAATTTATCTACCGGGAGGAGATTGCATACTCAGTTCTATTTTATTTATATTCATAATTAAAATGAAGTAACCAAAATCATATTATTCAACTGCATTACGTAAAGCGAGTTGTAAACAATAAAAGGTAACAATCCATTAGCAGAATCGAACTCGAGTTGCTTGAAAATTTTAACTTTTTAAGAGACCGGCCACTTTTAGTTTGACCGAGTGAACATTCTGTCATGAGATGATGTAACATTGGTATTGCTGTTCCTGGGAGTGGTGAGGGAGCCGAAAATAAATGATTGCAGAATTAGTTTCGTTAACAGATTTCGACTTAGGTATAAGAGGGATGCTTAAACAACTGTTTAAAAGTGGGCTGGTGTATGACGGTCTTGAAAAAAAAAGTAAAATGTACACCAAGAACAACGTATATCCCGAAAATGGCTGATGACACATAAAAGAAAAGGTTATTTGAAGTACAGAAATTGTGCGTTTTAAATAGGTCTACATGGTTATGCAGTAAAATCAATGTTTATCTCTTATGATTTAATAGTTATACAAGAAAATACATATAGGTGTGTTATTTTATTCAAAGTCATTTGAAGCTTATTGAGAAAATAACATGTAAAGGTTAGTTTGGAGTGGGGGTTTTCTTGAAAATGGTCCTTATCGCATCAGTTTTTTTTCGTGTGCAGGAGAAAAACACATTAACGTGCTAACCACCGCTCCGATGGGAGTCGCAGACGGTAAATGTGGGACTTGCCATCCAAAGATGGCCATACCCACTAAAAATATCCTCCACCGGATCAGGAAAGGAGAAGGTTTGCAGCGGTACCGCCTTAAGCACCCGCGCATTCCGAGGTGATGTAGACTGCCGGAGTTTAGGTGAAGGTTAGAGGGAATTCCTAATGATAGTGGAAATGGTTAATAGCGGTAGGGTTTTCTAGAATTGTAGTGTATGTTAGAGGATTGAAGGGAGTGTGGCATCACATGGGTTTCGAGGAAACTGCGGATGAGGGGGTACCCTTCTTGGAGATGGTTGAAGTGTGAATGAAGTTTCTGGAAGCTCTGGGTGATGGAGTTATTGGTGTAGGCTTGAAGTTCTCGAATCCCCTCTCCAAGGGCGCCCAGCAGCGAGGATTGGTCGTCTTTGTCGTCTGTTGGATCGTAAGGTTCGACGAGATGCTGCTCAATCCGTTCCAACTACGCTGGGTAGACGTGAGCGCCCCGTCGCCGTCCTATAGTCCGGAGATCCCTCTAGAGAGGGCGCTGATTACCCTGGCTGAGATTCGCTGCTTTGCCTCCACTGCTGAAAGGCGTGTGAAAGTTGCGCGGCGTAATTCAGCCAGCTAGGAGGCAAGGTCCTTAATACCTGCCTGTATTGTAGAGCGCGTGATTGCAAGGCACCGGACTTAAATACTAAGTTTACTATTTACTAGTCGTTCTACTTTGGAATTATGCTGTTCACAGATACAGAGGTACCAAACTTGGTATTTAAATTCGAAATTTTACAAGGATGCGCCTCAAAGTTTTCCAGCAAAATTCTCAACTCCAAACTAATCTTTGAATAGAAAATTAATCGTTATTTTTTATTTTCTCAGAAATAGTTCTAACGATTTTATTAAAATGTCATATATTTAAGATACTTGCATGAATCATAAAATGTATATCTTGAATTTATTCTGAATATCTTGTAAACTGCTCTTTATGAATGTAGTAAATTTTTGTGTAGCTTGTAAACATGAGAGGTAGACAAAATGTTACACAAAAAATTTGGAGCTCATTATAAATCACAATCATGTTTTATCGTCTCAACCATTTCCAAGATACTCGTTTTTATTTGGGTTTTCAAATACTTGAGACGATATCCACTACCAATCCAAAAATCCTTAGTCCCTACTAACAGCGCCTAAGTATTTTAAATATTTTTAGTTAATTATTCACGACAAATACAATTATAATACCATCCTACATCATAAATGTAATAATTTTATAGTGTTACGACAATTTATGTATGTTAATAATATTTAAAGAAGCAAAGCCAGAAGTATTTCGTGTTTACAGCTAGAAGACATAAGTTCTTATAAAAATTGTAACAATGTAAATTGATATGAAATCAAGCAACAAAATATATTCTGTTTTAATAAGAACGTAGCAATGGGTAAGGTTATAGAACATTGGATAGCAGTTTTAAAGCCAGCACACGTTTCTATAAGATACTGATTGTACAGAGCATTTCATAGGTTTGTACGTATAATACGAGTTGTACTATTTATATTTTGAGCCTTGGCAACCCTGAATGTTGTAGGTGCCATCTAACGTTTCCAATGGAAAGTTGACCATAATCTACTTCAAATATTTTGTCAATAGAGCGTCATTTGTTTTGTTTACACTAACTTGAAAATTGTGTGTCAACAAAAACATAGAATTAACTAGTGAAAATGTTCGTGCAATGATTTATTACGACTTTCGACGTGGATTATCAAGACAAGAGTGCATCAATCAACTAACTTCCACATTTGGCGACGAAGCTCCATCCTTTGCCAATGTGTAACGCTGGTATAACGAATTTAATCGTGGCCGCCGTTCGCTCAATGATGAAGTTTGTGAAGGTCGTTCTAAATCAATTGTGATAGAAAACATTGATGCTGTGCAAAAAATAATAATGAAAGGTCGTTAGACGACATATTATGAGATTGAGGCAACCCTAAGCATTAGTTCCACCAGCATATATAAAAGATTGCATTATTACTTAGCCGTGAAAAAGGTTTGCTCTCGTTGGATCCCACATAATTTGACGCAATCTCAAAAAGATGCTCGTGTCGATTAGTGTACAAAAATGCTCAAGAAATACAATGGCGGTGCCTCAAAAGACGTATATAAGATTGTAACAGGTGATGAATCATGGAGCTATGCGTATGAGCCGTAACTTAACAGCAGTCGACTGTATGGGTGTTTCAAGATGAAGCAAATCCTCGTTGAAGTAAGGAAAACCAACAAGAACCGTAGGATCGTTCTTCATCAAGGCAATGCGAGCGCACACACATCTCGTCTAACAACAGAGTATTTCAAGGCTCAAAAAGTCGAATTGATGGGTCATCCGCCATGTAGTCCTGATTTGGCGCCCAATGACTTCTTTTTGTTCCCGAACATCAAGAATGGATTGCGTGGACAACGATTTTCGTTGGCAGAAGAAGCCGTTGATGCCTTCAAATACCATGTTTGGAGGTGTCTCAAGAAGACTGGAATAAATGCTTTGGCAAATGGTTCAAACGGATGCTAAAGTGTATTGATCATAAAGGAGAATATTTTTAAAACAATAAAGCAATTTTCAATCACATATTACTTTGTTTTAATTATTAGGCTCAAAATATAAATAGTGCCCCTCGTAATCAGTAGAATCCAAGATCTTATACACTTAGGCATAGATAGACGCGACGCTACGGAGTCCGTTGCAAATTCACCAGTTTTTCTTCGTGCCGCGCTCGCATGGTGCGTAGAAGCTACGCGTGATGCTATATAATCTATCGCTATATAAGAGCCATAATCATACAGACGTATAATTATTAACTCAAATTAATAGTAAGAACAGTATCATCTATCAAGTGATATAATAATTGTGGTAATAACGCTAATAATTAAGAATAGCAGTGAGTATTTATAAATTATTACGCGTTCTAGCAAAATAATCCGGCAATGCAAATAAGTTTATCAGTTTGTATAAGTGTTATGTGTGAAAGTGACCTACAAGGTTTAAATATTTAATTATTAGTACTTTGAATCGTTGTGTTAAATTATTTACATTATCCTAAGTCGTTATACCACATTTTGCTAAGAGTTAGTCGAGGCCAAAACTCACATAAAGCATAGCAGCATTTAAGTACACACATCAAAGATACACATCTGGAAACAATTATACATCTGCATCCACCAGTGGTAATCTGCGCGTCATCTGCCAGAGTCCACCAGATCAGCAGCATCCCTAGGGATTTTATATAATAGGTATCTTCTTCGAGACAGGTACAGCGTTACACTTTAAACGTTTTTGAAGTGCTAATCCAACATTCGTTTGTTTCTCGTGGTCGTGCAAAGAATGGAATATAAAAATCAAAGATATACTTATATTAGAAATTGGGTTTTAGGAAATGGTTCAAATGAATCATCTCCGACATAGTTTAGTTAATATACATGTCCAGAAACGCTTTGTTTACGTCTTAGGATCTCTGAAATATAGAGGAAGACATAGGCAGTACGGTTTACAAAAGTTAAGAAAAGGTAAAAAAATAAAATCGAAAAACTCGATTACTGAATATGCTCAAAGTGGCTGCCGCCAGCTTCGATGCATTTTAGCATCGCCTGGTTATGTGATGTCGAACTCTTGGAAAGAGTTCAAACTCTGGTGTGCGGTGTGTTCACGGACGTCCGCAGGGGTGTTTGTTAGGAGTAAGCTACTTGTTTCATCAATATCGGAACATGGTGTGGGCTGGGCGACGCCTGTTGGAGCAACCTTGATATAGCTGCCAAGTCCCCTTTATTACTTCGGACTTCGCCATAGATGAGAATCATTTGTCTGAAGGCCGTTACTGATAATTTCCACTTGAAGATAGTATCTACTAAACGGAATAATACCCTAAACAATACTAATGGCTGTAGGTATGACGTGCATCACGTAACAGTGGATATAGTAAATAAATTTTAACAAACGAATGTGACTTCTATCTACAGTTTGTTTACCTACAGTCGTTTTACACTCTGTATATTAAACATTGCCGTGAATTTATGGGGTTAAGTTGCTGCTATCTAACTTCGAAAATGGTCCCGTTTTCATTATCTAAGATGCGTATATATTATTCAAATAATATTTTTGTTCCTAATAAAATTTCAATAGTAACAGGAATTTTTCATATCCATCAACGGATATGTGGATGAGCTCGTAAAATCAGTATTTGAAAGCGAACACAGCCGTTTTCATACACTCCACTTTCCGATACCAACCGCGATGTGTATATACATTCTGTTATGAATGTGCCGAAGGTTTTTCTATACATCCATCACTCGAATGGTGCACAGCATCTGGAAAAGGATGCTGTTAAATCCTTTTGATTGATTGCGAGATAATAAAGGAAAAAGCTTTGGTGATAGATGACGTTTCTTTGCCCCAGGAAAAAATGCCGACATGAAGAGGAGAGATTCCACTCTTCTGATAAAGAAGAAATGACAAAAGGTTTTCTGTAGCCCTTTGTCAAACTATTATTAACTTTGTTTTCTGGTCGCTTAAAAAGTTTCGTATTTAATGGTGTAATAATCGAGTCATTCTTTTCCTTTGTATATCCGTGCCTTCAGGGGTTATATATCGATGTATAAAATTTAAAAGTAAGTGTGATAGAGGAATGATCAGATTCAGTAATACATTATGTGGCAGTAATTTGTATCACAATAATGTAAATGCCAGAGTGGTTGTAGTGTAAGTAATCATTATTGTATGACATTGATTTGAGATGTTTGTTAATTATAAGCATTGTTAGGAAATAAGTTTACACGGCCTCACTGAAACTGACAATAGGAGCGGATAACAATGAGCGAGGGGGTGAGTTGAATATTAATTAGAAGAGACAAACAGATGACGTCAGATTGGCGCGCTTTTCTTAGAAATGGCAGGAATTTCTTCCCTAGACCATATGTTTTCGTAATTTTGATTGGATATAAAAATAGACGCTAATGTTGGCGCGTTTTATTAACCAATAGCAGCGCGGGAGTATAAAAAGCTAAAGCCAGAGGCAAGTATTGTCCAGTTCAACAAAATCATCCACGCGTTACATGTCGCTGAGTCCAATAGAATCATTCAGAAGTTAAACGTCGCTTAGTTCATCAGAATCGTTCGCGAGTTACACGTCGCAATTCTACAGAATCTCTCACGTCTTAAAGTTTGTTATAAATGTAAAACACGCAAATTAATAATATGCAGTAAATAAGTGATTATAGTGATATTAGAAAATATAACAGCTTCAGTCTGGCGTGTATCAAGAGTCAATATGTGAACTTAATTAGTTGTGACGGTAATAAAAGTGTAAAAACAAATTCTTTTATCAGTGTTATCTTTGATTAACAAATCCTTTCCGTTTACACACCCTGTTCAAGAGATGTGCTTGACCGAGAAACAATAGCTAGCCGGAGGACAATGAACCCAACATTCAAAGTAGTAATACAATAACAGGCGCCCAGCAAAAGATAACACGAAGTGAGCGCGACAAATTGGCTTCCATACGTGGTGCATATAAACATAAAGCATCTTACAACTACCAACAAATATACCACTTCAATTATTAACATACACTTTGTTTTTGTAGGCAGCCTCTGATTGTTGAACATACAATGTTTTCCTTCTCTTATCTATACCTACATATAATAAAATTGTAAACTAAATTTTTGTTCTAATTTTCGATTTTTGATAAATAGTTGACACTAAGTTGACAGAACCTGCACTTTTGCTTTTTCTATTACGTACCTATGTAATTTTATGTGGATTAATCAAAGTAGATGTAATTCTTCAATGGAAATACATTGTTTGAAATCTGAAAAGAAAATATTTCTATAAAACCTTATATATGAGTGTTTGTGTGTTTGAAAAGCATAACTAAAAAACGAAAAGTCGAATAAATACCTAATTTGGTATTTTAGTTTAGTGTCTTCCAGAGATGCTACATGAATATTTTCAAGTAACTCACCCCAACTCAAACTACCCATTAAATGGAAAATTGTTCGTAATTTTTTATTTTCTCAAAACGGTTCTAAGACTTTTATTAAATTGCTTTATATTTAACATATTTACATGATAAATAAAAAAGTATATAAGTATATAGGGAATTTTCTCGGAATAACCTATGAATTCATTCATTCAGAACGAATTTCATAAAATTTTATATAACTCTATACCTTAAGCAATAGACAAAAACTTACAGTAAAAATCCGATGTGTTACATTCACATGACTTTCTCTACTCTTGTAAAACTATTTTTACAAACGCTTATTCTCCATCTACTTCATGTTAATCGAGACTCTATCTTATTGCTAATTTTTTGTAGATGTAAGGGGGATATATATTTACAAGGGCAATATAGAAATACATAGATTTTTCCAAGGGCATAGTAATGTCTACGTCTTTAAGCATAGACATTACTCTTAATAGCTGGTTGCTATGTGCAGCACCATTCCCTTTGCCATAGATTAATACTCTTTGCAAAAAAATGAATAACGAATTCCCATTTGAGAAAAAGTATAAGTAATGGAAAATTTAAGGGAATAACAAGCAATATCTCGAAAATGATTCACTCAACAAAAAAAAATTATATGACATAAATTGTGCATTTTAACGCGATCTACATTTTTTGTGTAGTGAAATTTTGTCTATCTCTTATGGTTTACCAGTTATGCAAAAGTCGTTCACAATAAAGAATACTTTTGGAGACATTCCCAGAAATTTCAAGACATACATTTCATTTGTCATGAAAATATCTTAAACATATGATATTTTAATCAAAATTGTGAGAGCCATTTTTGAGAAAATAAAAATGTTCGAAAAATGTTCCATGTAAAGGGTAATCTGGGGTGGGGGATTTTCTTGTCGCATCTCTGGAAGATACTGAACCTAAATACCAATTTTGTGTTTATCCGACTGTTCGTTTCTGAGTTATGCTGTTCACAGACACACAGACACACACAGACACACACACACAGACACATACACGGACATGTTTCCAAAAATGCTTTTTTGTATTCAGGGGAACTCAAAACATATATTTCCGGTGAAATCTCGGTATCGAATTTTTGGTTGGAACACAATACTTCCCCTACTTACTATACGTAGTAGACAAAGTAAAAAAGTTGAGCTTCTTAAAAACTACAATTTATTTCAAAAACCATTTTTGAAGCGTCAGAGGTTTCGTAAATATCCCTTGTTATTTGTCTGAATTTTCAATACTTTTCAATATTTGAAGTATTGTCACATTCAGTTGTTTCTCGCGATTTCATGCAGACTGCAATTTAAACGGTAGCTGTATTAAACATTCGAATTTCCCTTCGGTTTCATGTATTCCTCTTGAACCTGCAGCGAAATATGTAATAAGACTATTTCTACACACCTATATCTTGATTAACATGAAATAGATAGAAAAAAGTTTTTGTAATAATAGTTTGTAAAGTATATTGTGATTTTGTGTATTTCTCGCTGCCACTGCTTTGATCTTTTACAGCTTTCACTGTCAGACGCAGCTTCTTCTTCGGATGGTTCATCCACACGGGAGTTAAAAAGATCCCTCTTAATCCCCCGCAGTAGCAACAGTTCTGTAAGTCGCAACACCGTCACAAACTCACTCAGAGAACGCACTTAATGTCGCACCAGAACAGTACTCAGTAACTGCCCCCTACTTACTCGCGTGAATGCACGCGTATATAGCAGCTATTTGGAGTTCCAGAACGTTCTAGAAGGGAAACGTTCAGAAGTTTCTGGTTATATGACGATAGGCTTCCAGTGTTTACGCTGGGCGGGAGCGCTACTTATTCTTGTTTATCTCCAACTTCCCGGCGCCGACCTCCTGAACCTTGGGTCATAGTCACTGCGTCACAATATATAAAGCATAATAATATTTGATGGACAAAATCATATGTATGTAACATTACATGTTTAACGTATGTTTATATATGTGTGAGAGTTGAGGATGGAGTATTGTCCTTACGTTGTTTGCACCACGCTTTGGGAGCCAGTTTGAAGAAGATATTTTATATTTCAACTGTTGGGGAGCCGAACTTGAAGTAGTTGCAACCGCACGTATGGTAAAAAGTTTCCGGTAGCCTGCCCCAAATTTAAAAATAATAACTTTGTAATGTTGACTGCTTCTTTAAATATTATATATTTATGCTTGCCTCGGCTGCATCAGTATTTATATTTTTTTATTTTAGAGACATGAATGTCTTAGTAGAGAGTGGTGCGACTGAAGAATGTAGGCTTACACAGATTTTAAGTTTTTCTTCACTCCATTTATTAATGCTTGACACGATTTAAATAATCCTTCGCTGATATAGAGAGCTGTGAGATTCGTTTGTTAATTACTTGCACTTTTTAACACGTAAACTATTTTCGTCTGACACTGAATACCTATTAAACTTCTCGAGGACAATCTCGCGTCCGGTTAGGAACACTGTCTATAAGCTACTGACTTCTGAATTTGTAAATTTTGCTCCATTTTAGTTCTTGATTGGCTAATCCTAGTCCAATAGAATACCTTCATTTAACTAAATCTTTTTCTGGTTGTTGATTAGCTATTTTATAAACTGTCACAAAAATCACATTATTGCTTCCAGGAATCACAAGTAGCATTATTAAACTTTCAAATTCATAATTGCCTCAAGGTTACCTCATTGTTAGCAAATTTAACGTATTATTCTCACAGCTCCTACATTATTAAATTACGTAATACATGCACATAACATTATTACACGTGTATACAATAATATAAACATATATAATGACTGTAATATACACTTTTTATATATTGTTACATACACATATTGCTTTATTGAATTTATGTATTATACAATTTAACTGACATCATTTAAGTGTTAAAAGTACTGCCTCAGAGTGCATTTTGCCCTCACATAATGGCTGAATGGAATATTATGCAACCTGGAAAACGTAAGATCTCTATCTATATTGAGTAAAAAGTAGAGAATTAAAAAAAATTAAGAAAGAAAGAAAGAAAGAAAGAAAGAAAACTCTGACATCACATTCAAACCAATTTCTCTTCGCAATGCAACTTTTCTTAATCCCTCGTATATTGTGGTATTCATATGAAAAGTTACTCTCCTGCTTATGTTATTTTATTCACATAAACTGTTGTCTAGAAATAATCTAAAATTAAGCAATATGGACCTGGTTGCTTCCACAGCATTGTGACGCAGCTATGTGCTGGGGTTATGAATTAGAAGGCGTTGACCGACTGTTGGTTGAAGAGACACGGAGAGATAAGGAGGAGCGCTCTCCCCTTTAAATTAGGGAAACGCACGCTACGCAAAAGATCATATTGGAAGCTTCCAGAAACTCTTACAGTAATAGGTACATAAAGAAGCATGTTCGAGTCAGTCATTGAGTTAGTGACTGTGCTTCTGATGCAACATAAAGTGCTGGTTCTACGAGTGAGGCTGTGAAGACAGTTGTGACATACAGTGAGTGACGGTGCAAACAATTTCAGAGCTCCTGTGCTCGACGCCCAGCAAAATTCATTCAGAATGAAGATGGTTTCGCAGGCTATTCGCAGAAAATGAAGTAATACATTTCATTAACCATGCAAATATCTTTAAGGTACCTTGTTACTTTCTCTATTACGTGTAGCATATAGGGGAGGTATTGCATTCCACCCAAAAATTCGATACCGAAATTCATCGGAAATGCATGTTTTCAGGTGCCCTGAATCCAAAGAAGGCATTTTAGTGAAAAGTTCGTGTGTGTATCTGTCTGTGAACAGCATAATTCAAAAACGAAAAGTCGGATAAACACCAAACTCGGTATTTAGTTCCAGAGGTGCGACACAAGGATTTTTAAGAAAATCCCCCTACCCCAGACCACTCTTTACATGGAACATTTTTCGAAAATCTTGGTTTTCCAAAAAATGGCTCCAACGATTTTTATTAAAATATCATATATTTCAGATATTTTTGTAACAAATTAAATGTATATCTTGAATTTTCTGGAAATGTACCTAAAAGATCTCTTAATTCTAAAACATAGTCAACATTTTTCTACACAGAAACAGCAGATGTCGTTAAAACACACAATTTAATGTCACTCTTTTTTGCGGAGTGCACCATTTCCGAGATATTCGTTGTTATTTGTTTGAGTTTTTCAGTATATATAATTTTTATATTACTTTTATACTTTCTCAAATGGGATTTCGTTATTAATTTTTTTAATGTCCTTTACCTGGAAAGAGAATGGAATGCTCCATCCACATAGCAACCAGCTCTTAAAAGATTTGAGTATTGCTTAAAGCCTTTCATATTCCCCTTGCACCTACAAGAAAACTGACAATGAGATGGTTTCTGCAAATGTTTATCTCTATTAAGATGAAGTAGATAGAGAATAAGCGTTTGTAAAAATAGTTTGTGCAAGAGTAGAGAAAGTTATGTGATGCAACACATCAGACATTTGTTTCATAATCGTTTGAGCCAATTTTGAGAAAGTAAAATGTATTTGTGTATGTAACAGGTAAAAAGTACGGACGAACGGAGGTCCCCCGCAACTGGGCCGCAATTACCCTTTTTGCTTCTTAAATGGCACCTGGGAGGGAGGGATAAGGGGAGAGCCCCGAAGAGCGACCGGATCCGGTTGACAATGGGCTCAAGCATAGACGGGGTCCCTGACGTTTCCACCTCAAGCGCATACGAGCCTCCGACCCTACCCACTAGCCCCCTAACTACCTGCGGTTCCTCTGCTGGGACGCACTCGGAGACGGTTTCTAACTGAGCAGTTCCGCTACGACTGCAAGGAAGAAACCTCCACAAAGCGCAAATCCACCGCCCAGCCGCAACCCGCCGAACACCGTTGGCTGGTCCTACAGTCCTGAAACAGATGACAATGAAGGAGATGATGTGTAATGGAAATGAGGGAGAAGAATGCCGTGGTAGAAGAGAAACCATACCAGCATTCGCCCATCGATCGGGGTAAACCATGAAAAACTCTTGGATCAGTGTGGGCTCGGTGTTGTGAAAGGTAGTTAGAAAATGGGGGATTGTTTTGAGAATCTTGGTGTTCTTTTCCTGTAAGGTGCTGAACTTAAATGCCAATTTTGGTATTTATCCAATTACTCTCCCTCGCTCTCCCTCTCTCTCTCATTCTCTCTCACACATACACAAATAGGTGCTTTCTTAAAACAACCTTTTGGGGTTCTGGAGATCTCAAAATACCTATTACTTTATAAATTATTAATTAAAGTGAGACATTACATATTAATTCTCATCACAATGGGGCTTGGTTTTACCTGAGTAGCGCTTTCGAGACACGTGTTTCTCTCATCTTCAGCTCTAGTCGACTGTCTTCTCACTCACTCCCCTGACCCCCAAGAAATAATTCAATAGATGGTTTTTGTGCCCTCTGCTGGGAAAGGTTGTGATCTAATGGTCTTAAGTTAGCTGCCATCTGTAGTGAAGGTTAGGAACGTATCTGTCTTCTTTCTTCTCTCTCGTAATTTGATTGGATAACCTGCATCAATTAGTCTGTAGGCGGTATTTCAAAATTCAAAATATTCTTGATGTTAAGATGAATGAAAAACTTTTCCCAAATTTCCAGTTGTGAAGGAAACTGTATATGTTTTAATAATTTTATCTCTTGTCCTATTTCATGGTTACAACTCCAAAATGGTTGGCAACTGGTGATTTGTCTATTTGTTTTAATTTTATATTTCTCTGATGTTCACTTAAACGTATTTTTAAATTTGTTTTTGTTCTACCAATATATGAGCCTTGGCATTCATATGAAATCTAATAAACGCCTGATTTTTTAAAAATAATCCGTTGTATTGGTCAAAGGTGTCTTCAACATATTTCTCAAACTATACCGGGTGTTTCAGAAATACTTTTACAAACTTCAGGTTTTCGCGTTATTCCTGTCACAATGGATGTGTGAGTTCAGCGGCCTTCGGGGTCCAACCTCAAAACTTCATTTCCCTATGCATTCATAGAAGGCGTTGACCCATTGTACTACATACGGTAGATGGCGAAGTGTTGCCATGGGGACTTTTTTACGTTTGTCATTTGTCATTAGCCTGTCTTCAACGTTTCAATTGTGTACATGTAGCGAGATAACTGCACGTGTTTCGTTCCATCATAGCTGGATATTCAGTTCGTGAACAACAGACATGATTTTTATGTATGGTCGCGCGTATGGTAATGGACGCGAGGCTGCACGGCTCATCAGATGGAGTTTTCAGACCGAAGACAACCGACTCATCCAACCTTTGTCGCTGTTTATCGTCGCCTTGCTGAGACAGGAACCGTTGCACCACGGACAATTGATCGAGGAAGACCAAGAGACCGATGGATAGGCAGAGGAGAACCAGTTCCATGGGCTGCACGTTCTCCCGACCTCAATTTTGTGGATTTTTACCTCTGGAGCATCTTAAATCATTTGTTTATGGAGCAGCCATCCCGGATGCAAAAACGCTTCATCGACGTGTCATGGAAGCCTACGAAACCATTCGACACCATCCCGGAGTTTTTGACAGGGTGCGACATTCCATGATTCGATGAGTACAGGCTGCATAGAAGCAAGAGGAGCACATTTCAAGCATTTATTATGAGTTTTGTGTGTTATAAGTGTACCACTGTGTAGAACACCTCCTAACGATAAAACAAAGGATTTTGGGACATATGTTCATATGAACTTTTTTCCTCCTTGTGTTGTAAGGAACCCATACCCGAAGTCTGTAAAACTATCTCTGAAACATTCTGTATATATTCTGAGGTGCAATTTGAATATGAAATTTTCTGAATAATTTTTTTAAAATATTTAAACATCACAGGATGGTGTGCGAATTTCTTGTATATTAAATCCTTTTTATTACGTTTGTGTAAAGTACTAGTTGTATGTAAAGTATGTTTTTTGTGCTTAATATTTAAGTTATTAATGAGCTGCGGTTTGAGGCCATTTTTAATGTATTTTAATTCAGCAACAATCTTCTTTTACAAACGAACATTAATTAATCTGTAGACCAAGCTTCTAAGAGCACAGCATGTTGGTGTGAAATAGGGTTATAAAACTTATTTTTATATAATTATCCACATGAGTAGGTTTTCTGTAAATACCAAACTTTATATTATTATTTTTTCTATTTATAAGTAAATCCAGAAATGGTAATGTATTATTTTTTTCTATTTTCATAGTGAATTTAATATTTATGTCTTGTTTATTCAAAAATCCAATGTTAAATTTGTACAATATTTAGGAAGAATAGCATAAATGTCATCCACATATCTGTACCAAATCTTGAAAATATGTGGGTATAATATAGTGACAGATTTTTCCAAAGAGCTCATATAACGGTCTGCAAGAAGAGGAGACAGCCAATTCTCATGTCTTCAACAAAGTAGTTAACTTCGCCAAATTCTCCTAAACAAACTAACAACTTACAAAAAAGGACGCTGACAAATCTGAGTGCTTAAAAATGAAATGTGTTTCTACGTAGGCAAAGGTGTGCATTATTTAATAATGTCTGTACAAAGGTGTAACCGTTATGTATCAGAATCACGTCTAAGTAGTGTCATATAAAGATGCTATTTATGTCAAAAGAAACAGTGAGATATCGCTCCTTTTTCGCACAAGAAGCGAACAGAGAAGATAGGAGAACAAAAGAATGTCGAAAGAGAAGAGGCAGATGTTTATCAATGAAAGCCATATCACTTAGGAGAAGGATCGATGCGCCCGGCCCCCAAAACACTGTCAATCACGTGGACGATCTACCACCACCGCCACGCCGCCTGGAGGCAATCCTAACAATTGCTTGTCATCCAGTGGCATTGTCCACACGTAAAGCCACAAAGAATAGGAAAGGCACTGCCATGAAAAAAATGAAACGAAATAATGAAATGGGATACGAGGGTCGTATTTCCCTCGGGTTTCTCTTTCTGTATATTACTTCAGCACAAAGTGGAATGGATTTCTTCCTCTCCACCAGGTGCGAAGCCGTTGTTTCTTCCTACGTAGCTGAGGTAATCAAAATCAGCACTCAGCTCGAGATTTGTTGAGTAGGGGTGTATTTCTGGATGAGGTTCATAAAGAAAAGAATATATTAGAGAAATTCTTAGCGAGGAAGTATTAAGGGTGAATAGGAAAGTATAGAACACTTAAGAACAAACGACATTAACGTATGCTACTTTAAAATAAAATAGTACAGTGCCTTCGTCATATTACCAGGCCGTGGATCGCGCATATGCGTGCTCCGCGCACTGTCTGTTACACTGGGGCATTCTGTTCTAAAACTCCCGCATTTCTTAAAATGCTTTTTTTTTCTTTCTTTACTACGTTTAGTAAGCAGGGGAAGTATTGTATTCCACCCAAATATTCGATACCGAGATTTCACCGGAAATATATGTTTTGAGACCCCCTGAATCCAAAAAACACATCTTTGGAAATATGCCCGTGTGTGTGTCTGTGTGTGTGAACAGCATAACTCAGAAACGAACAGTCGGATAAACACCAAACTTGGTATTTAGGTTCAGTATCTTCCAGAGATGCGACACGAAGGTTTTCAAGAACATCCCCCCACCCCAAATTACCCTTTACATGGAACATTTTTCGAACATTTTAATTTTATTAAAAATGGCTCTATGGAATTTGATTAAAATATCATACATTAAAGACACTTTCATTACAAATAAAATGTATATGTTGAACTTTATGGGAATGTCTCCAAAAGTATTCCTCATTGTGAACGACTTCTGCATAACTGGTAAACCATAAGAGATAGACAAAATTTTACTACAAAAAATGTAGATCGCGTTAAAATACACAATTTATGTCATATACAGATTTTTTGTTGAGTGAACCATTTTCGAGATATTGCTTGTTATTCCCTTAAATTTTCCAATACTTTACTTTTTCACAAATTGGTTATTCATTTATTTTGTCCTGGTATTGCAAAGAGAATGGAATACTCAACATAGCAGCCAGCTTTTAAAATATTTGACTATCGCTTAAAGCCTACCATATTCCCCTTGCATCTACAAGAAAATTAGCAATAAGATTAACATCTCGATATCTCGATTATCATGAAGCATATGGAGAATAAGCGTTTGTAAAAATAGTTTGTACAAGAGTAGAGAAAGCCATGTGAGTATAACAGATCAGAGTTTTTCCTATGCTAGAACATGTTCTTTTTCGCTTCCTATGTTTAGCGTTTATTGATCCATTTACCCTATACTTATTAATTAGACATCTAACAGTTTCTCTACCTGGAACTAGAATAGCAGGAAATTTCTCCTGAATATGTCTATATACCTGTCTATATCATTTTGGTTTTACTATGTGCCTATGTAAAACTCTGTGTTCAAGTGTGTATTTTTGTAGGTATTTTAGTAGATTAATAAGAATAAGCCATCATAATTTACACACAACACAGATGTCTTGAATAATTTGAGATGCACAGTTATCAAACTAGTGTTTACAACTCGAACTCAAGGCAGCAACTTAACACAGTTGATAAACGTAGCTTTGAGCGAGTCATTCAACGCTAGTGCGCTAAAGAGAAATACCGAGGTTACTGTAGTGCCAGCGAGCTAAGCATATACGCGATATATAGCCCGGTTATAAATCGAACTAATGATATACTGCGATATTAATGCGAAAATTATATTATTACAAAATCGGAGAATATCTTGGAAAGACGAGACGAAGTGTAGTATTTCCTGTTTGCGAGGTTCTGTTTTGTATTTCACGCAAATGTATTGAACACCATATTTGCAACATAATTTTATAATTTTAAATTAATTATTAGTAAAATGATTTCTATTGAATTTACCCATTCTCACCTCGGATTTCTGGTAACAGAATCGTACCAATTTAATAGCTATAAATAATTCATTTCAATTTGCTGTAGATTCTGTAAAGAATTTTGGCTTCGTTAACAAAAAACGACGCTAAAACTACGATATCCATACATACTTTATATAGTGTTAAAAAGTACTATAAAGGTGAAATGGACTAGTGAGATAAACGTAGTATTACGTTTTGCATTTGACGTTAACGCTTGCCTTTTAAGGTTCCTTTCTTCTGTAGCAAAATCGACAGCAAATGATAACAAACTTCGTCGTTTTGTCATACTGCGCATGCGCGTAGGAAATTGCCAATATATTGAATTTTGCAAATTTGCTAGATTGGCAATATTTTAGCCATCGTTTCTCTTTTCTTTCCGCAAAGAGGCGCAAGTAGTAGTAATACTCGTTTACTCGATCTCCTTATTTACACAACAATTTCTGTTCTATTTAACCCTATTTGGATCTAATTCACACACACAGTAAACCGTGGAATGCTTGGAGGCCGCAACTTTTTCATTCTTCTACTTATAAAAAACATCCCACGTATACGCTTTGCGACTTGGGACCCCAAGCCGTTATTTCAAGGCCCTCTTTCGTTATTCGTGAAAGCATGGTGGTGTTTGTTAGTCATGTTGGCAGCTCCGTAGTTGTGAAAGCAAGAGGGAATAAGGGCACCTGCAGGGAAACACCGCACTACCTTGTATACAGATAGATCCCCGTAAGTACGCTGGGCCAAATGTCCAGACCCCATCCGTGAGGGTGCTGTTTGGATAGGGTTGGACTCGGCGGGGTAGTGTTTCCCGATATCCATGGGAGATTGGGTACATCTGGGCGGTTTTCCGTCCAGACAGGGTTGTGAGACGCCTCAAGGTCCTCCGGTACCCGCTGGAGAGCCAGTAGAAAGCCCGCTAGTGGGCTGTTGGCCCCACAGAGGTTGTTCGGTAGCCTTCCCCTTTGGGGGTTGAGTCGCGTAAGTAGCGTATCCCCTTATCCCCTTCCCTGTGATGGAGGGGGCGGTTTAAATGTTCAAGTACCGCCCTACTGGAAAAGCCTTCGGGGTGGGAGAGCCATTCGAATGATGCCCTCCTTCCTGGATACAGCGGGGGCTTTTGCCCCTGGGTCTTACTGTATATAGGTAGATACCTTAGTTTGTCCCAAAACAATTATTCAAACGAAAGTAATATTACCTTTATATAGTACTACAAACAATATTTTGAGTTACTGCAGCACCTTTAATCATCACAGAGATAACTTAAAACACAATATAACATTGTACAATTCATCAGGATCATTCAAGAATTTGCAAACTAGGAATTTTTTCAGTTCGCGTATAAATGTTGTGTAGATAATGATTTTACAGCTGCTGGTATTATAAAGTTTAATTTTATTACATTCAAACTTCTTTAGCTGATACTTAGTATGAATTGATTTGTAGCAGTCGGTTTTAATTCTTGTATTATAGGAGTGAGTTCATAGTTTTTGCTGAATCTGTATCAGTGCCAAACAGAATCACACGATATACATACGGACTCTTCAGATTTATTCGGCCGTTGTCGCCAGTCGGATGTCTACGCTTGACGTCAATACTTCGAAGCGAGTTTATCACCAGTGCCTCTGTCTGAGGCCTAGCAAAAGATGTGGAAGGGGTGCATGTCAGCCGTTTTGAGGTTACGTTAGTGAAATGGGACTTGTATCGTACCTTTCCAGTATTTACATTTGGAACTTCTTTCACTTGCGTCTCGTAAACTCGCAATTTCATCATGTATGCTGATAGGTGACTCAAATAATTGGACGATTTTTGTAGCGTGGAGTGTCTCGGCTTTGTACTCAATGCAAATTCCGTGATCGATGATTACTTTCATCTCGAGTGCAAAGAACGCACAAAATGATTTAGTGAAAAACAGTTCTGCACAGTACATCAATCTATTTACGAGGTTAGAAACACATGTAGTCCCAGGTTCAATTCCGCACCTCCCCTTGGATATAAGGGGTTTGCTGAACTAATATGACGCCATTCATTTAAAGCGACTGGCAAAAAAGATCGAATAAATCTAAAGACCCATTTAAAGAGTATAAATTTAGCATTTATTTCTAAATAAATTATTCAATAGGATTCTCTTGTTAGGAGAACACATATTATTATCAAACAACATTTTTGCAAAATAAATAATTTTATATGTAATTTTTCAGCACCGCCCTATCCAACATAAATTGTAAATATATTATACTAAAATATTACTTTTAGATACTTTCATCCTAACATTGATTTAAAATGTTGTTTTAATAAATAAACTGATTGGTTGAGAGTACTACATAGTGTGTATATGTTAAGCCCATCTTAATTTACTGTCCTATGCATTCCTAAGAACTTTCATTCACTTCTTCCGTGTTGCAGAATACCACCATCCATCAGACCAACGCAGAACTGTCACGACTTGACTCCTTCTCTAAAGACCTACGAGAAATAACGACTTCTTCGACATCTCAACTCCGCAGTAGATACTCACAGCAGACCACAGCAGAAACGAACACATTCCTTCCACTTCACGGCCCCAAAAAATCGCCATTAATTCACCCACCTCAATGCCACCAACAAATTTCAGAAAATTTAATTCCTTCCAATCTTATCCTACTCCTCATCATTAATTCTCCGTGGTTGCCAGCTGGTCATCAGACAAGCTTGCAAGCCATATAACCTTGGTTCACTCAATGGCTGTTGCACTGCAATCAGTCGAAACCTATACCGTGGAATACGCGGGTGCTCAAGGCGGTACCGCAGCAAATCTTCGACCCCAGTGGAAGGGTTTTAGTGGGTAGAGCTATCCTTGGATGGTGAGGCCAACATTCCCAGCTTCTCTGAGGTACGTATATGTACTTCCCTTCCACTCGAAAAAAATAGTTGCTGTTTGTTTATGGAGGGCTTAGTAAGGTATTATAATTTAGGATGCTTTGAGTCAATTGTTGGATTTCAAGGAGAGTTGGAAGTCGGAGTTGGATTACGAAGACGCAGATGTAGAAGAAGAATGGAAAATTGGGTGCGCGTTGATCTTGAAGCTGTAGAATGAGGTATGGAACGTTATCGTCCATATTAGTATTTTTAAACAACCCCGTTTGAGTCACGCCAATTGGTGGAAGACGACCGATGGACTAGCTGATTGAAGACAGAAGAACGCTAACACTCAATGTAAATTCCAGAAGCGTATCGAGATATAGCCGTATCTTTCTGGAAGAATTTTATCTTCGCCTTCCGCAAACATTCTGTAAACTCCAGTGGCTAGCGTCTCGCGTCAGGCTGAGAATGAGTTGTTCTTGATACGACTTAAAGTACGGGTTACTCAGCATATTGTGACGACAGTCGCGACGTTCATGGGTGCCGCTGCTTCGAGTGATTAGAGGTCTTGTGTTCGACGCCCCAGCGAGTGAAGGAGAAGAAAGAAGAGGCTGCCTCATACGTGATTCATTTCGCTGCTATGAGCGAGAAAAAGTGAAGTGTCAGTGGAAATTGAACTAAATCACATTAGTGAAGTGAGAGCAAAAAACTGGACAAAGTCATAATACTATTCATATAAAAGATGATTATTCATCCTTGCTATTTTACTCACGATATATTTTACCTCGGAATTGCCGCAAATTGAGGAAGAACGCTACATTATGTGGGAACAGCATTTAAATGTTTTTTTTCGCGGTAACAAGCTCTTGAGATGGAAAGAAAATAGGGGGAGGGAGAAACACAAACCTTCAAGCATGTCCGTTAGGTGACGTTTAGAAAAAGTTTAAATTTGTAACCAAAAACATTTATCTGACACATTAATAAGCTATATATCAGTTATACCATTTTGTAACACTCGATGTCATTATCCTCTTTTCTCCCTCCAACTTCGTGTGTTGAGGGTAATCGTACTTTACGGCGAGGTAGTGTTAGCAGAATAAATGTTGTTTCGGCGAAGAAACAAAAAAAATGGATGGGTTAAACTTCGTGTCTCCTATGTTAGCAATCATGCTGTACATTTTCCCTACAGTAAGTTTTGGTAAATCTGTTAGCATCTGTTCACATGTCAGTATATTAAACGTATAACATTTTAATTAAGGGGAGAGTAAGTGGGAAAACTGCCAAAAGATAGCGCCTTTAAACCTTTGTGAGTACTATAAATTTGGAACTCTTCGTTAATTTAATATACATTTTATATTGTTGACACAACACTTACATTAAAATGTACCATTGGAATTCTGTGCTGTGAATTCTGCACATGTCAGAAAACAATCATAACTCCTAATCACACTTTGAAGAAGAATGACATACTAAAGGTCAGCTTTTAGGGAACATTTTGCTGTACCAATTGGTATTACTGTTAAGCATGTCAGGTCCTGTTTACTCAAGCTAAGCGCTTTTTGCTTAGCAAATATATGCGAGTTGTGTACCCAATTTTTGCTTTGGACAGAATTTTCTGTTGTAAGTATTTTTTGGTATATATGACCCGTTTGCTCAGAAATTATAGTAGATATATAAATAAGCTTTAGGATCATAAAAATGCCTAAGTGCTGTTGTGGGTATACTTTGGTTGGTATTAATGCAATGGTTGATAATTTTTAAATAACTGCTGGTACATTTTAATCAACAGATGTTATGATTAAGAAAATTATCTTATCTTTCGAATAAACAAACTTATTGAATAAAATTATATCAGTATTCATCTAGCTCCTGTAAACATTTCACGATTTTTTCTGAAATATTTGCTAAGACGTGATGAATTTAGCAGATTTAACATTGGCGGGATAGGACTTTTAAATTTCCCTTAAAATGTTTGGAGCCTTTTTTGATTAAAAAGCCATAATGTATCCATATAAAGAGTAGCACAGGTTGAGAGAATTTTCATGAGCAAAACCTAAGAACGAAAGTAATCTTCGCATGCTGTGACACTACCAAATAACATAGCGAGATGAAATTTGAATCATACATAGAGGGAACTGCTATGGTATGCTACAGTAGGCAACTAAACGAAATAGGCAATGAGACGAACAGAAATGCTACGCTAAAGCCCATACGACATATGATGGCTCTTTAGATTTACAGAAACAGATCCATGGTGCTTAAAAGGGTGTATGATCACCACGGACAGCAATGCATGCTCTGCATCGTGCTCCCATGCTGGCCACAAAGTTGCAAGCAGTTCTTCTGGTAGGGCGTTCCATTCCTCCACCAGCGCTGTTGACAACTGTTGGATGGTCGTAGGTGCATGTGGATGTGCTGCAATGTTTCTCCCCAAAGCATCCCACACGTGTTCGATGGGATATAAACCAGGAGAACGGGCAGGCCTGTCCATTTACCGAATATCCTCTCGTTTCAAGAGACCCTCCACCTGCGCTGTTCGATGCGGTCGCGCATTGTCATCCATAAAAATGAAGTCAGGCAGACTGCACCGCTGAAAAGACGCACATAGGGAAGAAATGCAGTATTACAATAACGTTGACCAGTGAGTTTTCAAAGATTTGGAGGTCAGTGCGCCCAAGCAACATTATGCCTCACCAAACCATAACACCCGGACCACCAAAAACGATCATGTTCAAGTTTCTTCCTGGGTTCATTACGTGTTCCCACCTCTCCAGATGAGGATACGTCTAGAATCACTACTTAGACTGAATCTGCTCTCATCCGAGAAGAGCACGCGTCCCAATTCCTCGTTGGTCCAATTTTGATGCTCTTAGGACCATCGCAAACGGTGCCGATGATGTGCGGATGTCAATGGAATACAAAATACTGACCGTCGCCGTGCCATTGTGTATCGTGAGATTGCGTGCCTAGCTGTCCTGTTAAATGTGGTTGCAATTGCACCCGCTGTTTGGCGTGGATCCCTTCTTTCCTGTTGCACAATGTAGCGATCATCTGCTGCTGTAGTTGAGCGTGGTCGACCACAACCTCTCCTTCAGACAGCAGCGTCTGTGATTTGGAAGGTTCCCCATACACGGGAAACAATGTTATGAGCAATTTCAAACTCCTGAGCATCACACGTCACACTTCGCCCTTCTTCTAGTTTCCCGATGATTCTTCTTCGTCTGAAGCCATAAAATGGTGTCTACTAGCCATGTTGCAATGAAGAACACCACTACAGTACACCGTAACAGCTCGCTAATTGCTATACAACGTCTTGTGCTGTTGCGTCAACTGCCCCGTGTTGTGGTAGCAGACCATTTGGCACTATAGGCTCACTACAATCACGCCATGTGACGTCCAGCTTTCTGTGTACGTGTGAGAGACCTCTGGCAACATGCTCCCGCACCTTCACGTACTTCCACTAAGTAGTTCATTTGTTATATTACTTTATCCATATCGTCCTTAGGTTTCGCACACTAGTGTATTTCCTGACTTAACACCAAATGACGTCTTCTTATGGGGAGGAATTAAAAAAATTGTTCCACCAGTTACGTCTTACAGCAAGACAATATAAAAAATAAGAATTCGAGCAGCCTATGCGTCTCTCAGCATTGATGAACTCCTTGCCATCAATGATGTTAGGAGTAGATCACTGGGTGTTGCACATTTTGAATATTTAGAGTGTTCACAATCATTACCATCGGTTACATATAGCATTTCTCAGGAGAAGTCGTTAATTTGTTTACCTTTGTCTTTCATTTGTGAGTAACCATTAAGAAATAGAAATAAAGAAACATTTGATAAAAGTTGTTTGATTTTAAAAATACTATCCTATGATACCTTAAACAACCCACACTCCCATTTAAAATTTCAAAGGTTCAGGAGGTTGGGCTGGTCAACTGACTGGTTCTCCTTGCCCAATCCACCGACCGCGACAACTGGTCAAGAACGTGCCAAGCCCTAAGTGAAAAGTGAGCGGATAACCATCCTGTTGAAGCCACATCGGTAACCGCACAGTCAGAGAAACATCATCTAGCAGCTGGTGCAAAATGTTGACGAGGAAGTCTATCGTTCATTTGTGAGTAAACATTAAAAGATACAAAAAAAGTTTGCGTAAAGGTTGTTTCATTTTAAAAGTACTATCCAATGATGCCTTAAACAACCCATGTTTCTATTTAAAATTCCAAAGTTGACCACGAGTACACCTACTTCCGGTTTGTTCTAGAAAATGATAATAACACCAATCGATTCTTTACATAGATTTGTTTTTGCGAAGAACGTGTACCTTATTGTTTTAGTAAAAAACGGCTCATATGGGTGCTCTGGGACACTCGGTATATATTACCGGTGAATTATCGATATAGAACTTTTTGGTTGAATACAATGGTTCCTTTACCTATGTAGTGGGAAATCGACGTTGGCCGTCATTTGTAGGGAGAAATCGATGATCCTTGGGTTGTTGTTGCCTGTTGCAGTGTTCTTCTTCCTCGGCTTTTGGTCCTCGTTGATTGTTAAGTATTCCATTCCTAGCTATCTCTAATTATTAAATCTCAGGTTCTAGTGGGTGAGGCAAGTTAAAGAAATACACTGCGAATTTCCCTTAATCAATGAAGTTTATTTCAAAATTTGAATAGTTATGGGCGGCTAGCTTTTCCCATTATTATAATAATAATCCCACCACTTTACGTTAGTCAGGAGCCTAGCTATATTCACACGCACCCCACCCTTGTGCACTCACGTGCATCTGTAGCACCTCGTGTCGATGTGACTTCTCGATGAGTTAGATTCAGAATAAGAGCGAGCTCTGAGGCTTTGTCTGCCCTTATATACGGGAGCCTAATGACGCTCACCTCCGCGTTTAAAATGTAACGACGTTTCCTATTGCCCCTCAGGCCGCGTTACCCTGACATGTATGAGAATGTGTGGTTTCAGATCCGTGCGCTTAGGCACCATCATGTAGCGTTGTACCGCTCGGTGACAGGTACAGTCTTTATGATTTCTTGGAATTCTTGCTAGCTCGCCCGTGTCTTACAATCAGCTCTATACAAATGTTAGATGTTTAATATTTTAACATGTTAAAGAATTAAAGTATTACTGTACAATTATTATATGTATGGTTCCCACTTCATGTGTACAATATATCCCCTTTTCACCTACTAAAGTCAAATGGCTGAGAAAGTAATGTGCTTGTATAGGAAACATTTTATAATAAACAGGATATGTATTGAATGAATAGAGAAAGATATATGAATGTTAGGCACACGTTTTATCTTCAGTAATCCATGACTGAAGAGGTTCAATGAAACGTTGCAAGAAAAATAGGGAGAGAGAGTGAGGGATATACCTAATCTTATTATACATTCTGTTCACAGCATGTCACTCAAAATGTCTACCTAACTTTAGGCTTCACACAAGCCTTTAAATGCCTTGGCCAGTCGTCTGTAGTGGCATTGTCATTTGTGCCCACATCCGCGACTGCTCGCCACAGGGACTTTTCAGACTTTCAAAATTACTGAGTCTGGACTGGAAGATGCCAGTCAAGATCAGGTCTGGGCTGGACGATGGCCGATCCAAATTGCTGATGAAATTTGGAACCTCGTGCTTGAGCCACTGTCGAGACTTCCGAGCCTTATGGAACGAAGTGCTGTCCTGTTGGAGGATCCAGAGATCACCTGCGAACATTGTCTGCTTAAGAGGTTTCAGGACTTCGTCTATATACTTACTGACAATGGTCCTGAACCCCTTTTTTGCAGAAATGAACATCGGTACCCCTTTGTAAGAGATTCCCAACTAAACATCACTGATGTTGGATGATGGCCACGAAAAGCCCGAGGAGCAACCTGGCGGGATTCCTCACGACTCCGAACATAATCTTGTCGTTCTGCCTGTTGAATTTCTGCTCTATAGTGAAATTGTTTTCGTCTGAAAAAATAATTCTCCGATTGGCGTGCTATCTAAGGGATCTATCCAGTCTAATCTTCTTAAGACGGGTATTGAACACGTATCCTGTACATCGGCGGTAAGCCCTAGGTCTTGATTTAATAGCCTAGAGGCACTTACTACAGACATTTGAAGCTGCTGCGCCATTATTTGTCTGTTTAGCAATAGGAATTCTGCTGACACGTTCCCAAAATTTCTTTACTATATCTGGGGTTCGGACCGAATAAAGACAGACAGATCTTGGTTTATCATCAACTCCAGAAAGATGGTCGAATCTTTTGACGTTGCGATAAACAAATCTGAGTGAAATTACTAGCAGTTTTAACAAATTGAAGATCGCTTTGGATCCTTCTTACACGTACGTAACGCTATTACAACTATATGATTTTCTTTCACGGATCATTCCATCTTGAAACAAAGATAAATATTGAACGTAGATAGGTAATACTGCTAAGGAAGTATGATAAGGAGCAAAGTAGGCGTCAGTATTTATGATAGGACTAGGTGTATGGATATGTTTTAAACTCGAAAGACAATTTAATTACTTTTATTTACCTCCCCCGTATTTTATGAAATTATTGTAGAGTAATATAGAAGATTCATATGGTTAATCCCTCTCTTTACCCCTTATAATCGCAATTTCGTACAGCCCTGGCTATTCCTAATAACAGATTAAAGATTCTCTGATATTCACACAAAATGAAGCGAAACATCGGCGGAACATCTGACATCCTTAACCTCCCACAACAGTCTTCCAAGTACTGGAAATTCTGCATAGTCTATAAGTAACCCTTGGTGGTAGAGCAACATCGCTTGGAATGGTCGAGTAATTTTTTTGGTAATCACGGTTGTTGCTATTTTTCTTTATTTATAGTCGCTTTGACTACTAGGTCATATTGCGACTTATATCCATACATACAAATACAATAATAATAATACATTGTATACTTTACATTGATTACATAATATAATAATTGTAATACATTGTTACAAACATATTTTACATTTGAACAGAGCTAGAGCAGTATAACCTATTACCTATTATACGCTTTTATTTGATGTGTTATATTTAAATATTGTCAAACAAAAATAAATATGTTTCTGAAATGAGTAGGGTGGTTTAAAGCTAAAAATATATCTTCAGGGATGTTATGTCTTCTTCACTCCATGGTATAACTTCTGCATTTAGTGATGAAGTGTTCGATGGTGATACGGCAAATGCAGGTCTCGGAGTGAGGAACTTTATCTTTGGCGAGTAAGAAGAAATGGTTTAAGCGTGAATGGTCTATTGTAAACGTGATATAATCAGTTGATCTTTTCTTTTTATAGTCTGCAATGTGCAGGGTTTTGTGGAGCCTTTCCTAACTATGTGGAGTTTGCTTGATGTTTTAATGGTCCAGTCTTGCTTCCATTTGACAGTTGGTCTGCTAAAAAAATAACTTTGAGCATCTCTGTAGGCCATGGCAATTCTTCCACTGGAGGTAGAAAAGTTGTTGCATTTTTGGCTTCCCTATCTACTTCCTCATTTCCTGATATTCCACAGTGGTACGGAATCCAGAAGAATATAATCTCTTGATTATTTGTAGCGATTTGGTTGTAAAGACTTTGGATATCTTAGATTAATGTTAAGTCAGTAGAGCGGTCTCGGATACTCTGAAGAGTGCTTAGTGAATCAGTTAGAATTGCACTATGTTTATGCTGTGCTGTGGTAATGTAAATCAAAGCTTGTTTGACAGCATAGAGCTCAGTGGAGAAAACAGAGAACAAGTCTGGATGCTTGTACTTAAGTTTAGCATCCGGAGTAATTATAGCACAACTATTACCCTGATCAGATTTGGAGCAATCTGTATATGTGTTTCGCATATGTGTTACGGATTTCCTGGTAAATTCTTACTTTCTCTACTACGTATAGTAAGTAGGGGAAGTATTGTATTCCACTCAAAAATTCGATACCGAGATTTCACTGGAAATATATGTTTTGAGACCCTCTGAATCCAAAAAAAGCATTTTTGAAAACATGTCCGTGTGTGTGTGTCTGTGTGTGACTGTGAACAGCATAACTCAGAAACGAACAGTCGGATAAACACCAAACTTGGTATTTAGGTTCAGTGTCTTCCAGAGATGCGACACGAAGGTTTTCAAGAAAATACCCCACCCCAGATTACCCTTTACATGGAACATTTTTCGAAAATTTTAATTTTCTCAAAAATGGCTCTAACGATTTTGATTAAAATATCATATATTTAAGATATTTTCATGACAAATGAAATGTGTATCTTGAATTTTCTGGGAATGTCTCCAAAAGTATTCTTCATTGTGAACGACTTTTGCATAACTGATAAACCATAAAAGATAGACAAAAGTTTACTGCACAAAAAATATAGATCGCGTTAAAATACACAATTTATGTCATATACATTTTTTGTTGAGTGAACCATTTTCGAGATATTGCTTGTTATTCCCTTAAATTTTTCAATAATCATTTTCTGAAATGGAAATTCATTATTCATTTTTTTTGTCTTGTATATGCAAAGAGTATTAATTTGAGGCAATGAGAATGGTGCTGCACCTAGCAACCAGCTATTAAGAGATATGTATATGCTTAAAGGTTATTGCATTCTATATTGTCCTTGCAAATACAAAACAAGGGGAACATAGTAGGCCTTAAGCGATAGTCAAATATTTTTAGAACTGGTCGGTATGTGTAAAATGTAATTCTCTTTGCGTGTCAAAAGATCGTTTCTGCAAATGTTTATCTCGGTTAATATGAAATATATGAAGAATAAGAGCTTGTAAAGAATAATTTGTACAAGAGTAGAGAAAGTCATGTGAGTGTAACACATCAGATTTGTTTATATATGAAAGAATATATATGTGATTTCTGGTAAGTTTTCATATCCATATTAATTCTAGAAATGGTTAACCTCCAGGGTGGATAATCATGATGTTCTCTAGTCATTATTGGAGTATTTTAATATTAAGTTCATGTATGATTTTTTCAAATCTAAAATGAAAAGGTAATGGCTGATTTGTATTCGATGAACTTCCGAGATAGATCTTGCAGCAGTGAATCACATTTCAAACCTTTGTACCTGCTCTTAGATCCCATAGTTATTTAATAACATAAAAGCTACACAGCTTTCACATAATATAGAGGCTGCTCCGGAACTACTCATTCAAATTAATTCAGGTGGCAGAAAACATCAAAACAAATGTATTTCGAGGAACATGTGGTCTCTGAAGTCAACTTGTAATGTTAGGGAACTGTTTGTGAGTGGTGCTGACGTAAGCTGTTGTTTCGATGTCGCTGACTATTGTCCTAAAAACTTGTTCTGTGTACGAACGGTTGGTTCTGAGGTCTGCTTGGAAACATAGCATTCTCGGTGATAGGTTTACTGGAT
This sequence comes from Deroplatys truncata, assembly GCA_030765065.1. NCBI lineage: Eukaryota > Metazoa > Arthropoda > Insecta > Mantodea > Mantidae > Deroplatys > Deroplatys truncata. Next base: position 61,339,509 of record CM060978.1, on the reverse strand, counting down.
CATACAATCTTCCATTACGCCTCAGTGAAAGAGTTATTGCATCTTCATTGAATATGTGTTGGCAGAACTGCTGGAGGATGTACCTCTGAATGTTAGACAAAGTGCGTACTTCAAGTACGATAGGGCGACAGCCGATATCAGCATTGCTGTGAAGGATCATCTGATAGTCACCTTCGGGAATCGATGGATCGGCCGAGGTAGCCCAGGGGCCTGGCCACTCAGGTCACCTGACCTCACGTGTCTGGATTTCTTCCTCTGGGGGCATATGAAGCAGCTGGTGTATGCAACCGATGTGGAAACAGAAGAAGACCTCGTCGTTATAATTGCAGTCCCTGCTGGTACCATTGCGGATATGCCAGCAGTCTTCGAGCAGACACGACAATCAACGTCCCGACGATGTACTGCGTGGATAAAGGCCAACGGTCACGCATTCGAGCAGTTCCTGTGAATGACACAGCTGTAATTAGCATGCTAAAGTACTTTCTTTGTAAATCGTCCCTAGCATCAGAAATTACCGCCAGGAACCATATGGTCCTTATCGAAATATATTTGTTTTGATGTTCTCTGCCACCTCTATTAATTTGAACGAGCAGTTTGAGATCATCCTGTATACAACGAAACAGAGGTGAAGCTGGTAAATATGAATATTCCCCACTCTTAGACCACCAAGTTAATCACTTTGGAAAAGATGCATAGTTTGCGTCCATTGAAAAAATATTATTCAGATTTGTTAATTACAAAATATCGATTGAATGACTTCTAGTGTTAGATGACAAAATTTTCTTTAGCATTCGCTGCTAATCATGTCATTCTAACACACAAAGGAGATAAACCAAAAATCCTCTTACTTTAGGATTATTAAATTATGTTGACACGAGTATCACATGCATATCCTATGGTTATAAGCAAATCCATTCTCTTTTGTTTTGCTGTATCTTAATTGCTAAATCGTGACCATATACATATTCTGACTTTGTCCAGTACTTCAAATGTCACTCTTCACTGTTTTTATTGTCACCATTTAGTTGTTTTATTTAGTTCACAAGGACTTCACTCTGTACTCAAGCCACTTCACCAAGGTGAAGTAGTTCAGTTATCCGTCACATCACTTTCATCGCGATGTGTCTCATCTACTGGACGGTTCACTCTCTGGAGAGTCAAACACAAGATCTGCGCAATCCCTCGCTTCAAAGCAGCAACCGCTGCACGCCTCTGATGTCACTACAAAATCGCTTGGATAGTCGCACTCGATGTCGCACAGGAAACTCAAACACCAACGCGCTAACTCGCTAACTGACCGACGCAAATCAACTCATTCTCACCATTCGACTCGCGAGAACGCTTGGTTATATAGCCAGTGGAATTTTCTACGGAATTCTAGAATTGATTTAACACACGTTCTGGAGGAGGGAATAAACTTCCACATGGTTCTGTTTATCTGTGCGCCCGGTGTTTACGCTGGCGGTTCTTGTTGTTTACTCCGACCGCCCGGCGCCGACCCCTGATAACCTTGCGTTATAGTCGCTGCGTCACAGCATGTATTGTTTGGAATGAAATATCTGCAACATTTGTTTTATTTTACATGCATATTCTGTGGAGTAACAACTCAATGTCGACGGGTCTTGAAAAGAAAGTATTGAACATTTCGAACCATTAATAACGGATATCTCGGGAATGGCTTCCGACGTACAAATATTTATTTGAAGTAAAAAGGGTTATGATTCTTTGTGTAGTACGTTTTCGCTTGTCCATAACGTTTAGCAGTCATACAATATTATAAAAATTGTTTCAAATGAAGAGAACATGACAGACTATTCATAGGAAATTCAATATACACATATTGTCATGTAAATATCTTTAATATTTGGTATTTTAATAAAAGACGTTAGAGACATTTTTAAAAAAATAAAAGATTTCGAAAATGTTCCATATAAAGGGTAGGCAGTTGGAAGGAAAGATTTTCTTGAAAAACTTCGTGTCTCATCTTTGGAAGATACTGACCTTAAATACCAAGTTTGGTATTTAAGTAACATTTTTAAACTTTCACTAGGAGAAGTATTGCATTCCACCCAAAAATTCGTTATCGAGGGTTTAAGGAAATACATGTTTTGAGGCCTCCTGAATCCAAAAAACCATTTTTAGAAAAAAGTCCAAGTGTGTGTCTGTGATCAGCATAACTCAAAAACGAAAAGTCGGATAAATACCAAACTTGGTATTTAGATTCAGTATCCTTCAAAAATGCGACACGCTGATTTGCAAGAAAATACTCCCATATGAGATACACTACATTTTACTACACAGAAAATGTGTTTCTCGTTAAAAAACACAATTTATGTCATATATCTTTTTTTGTCAAGTAAACCATTTGAGATATTCTTTTTCATTGTTTGAATTTTGCAATGTTTAATACTTTTTCTCAAATGGAAATACTTTTTTTTATGTCCTGGACATACAAAGAGAATGGAATGTGCCACACAGCAACCGGCTCTTAAGAGATTTGACTATCGCTTAAATACTACCATATTCCCCTTGCACCTACAAGAATATTAGCAATAAGATTAACATCTCAATTAACATGAAGTAGATGGAAAATAAGCGTTTGTAAAAATAGTTTGTAGAGAGTAGAGAAAGGCATGTGAGTGTAACACATCCGATTTTTTAGTTATGCTGTACTCGGACACACACGGACGTGGAATGCAATATCTTCTCTACATACCATGCATGTGGTAGAGACCGTAATAATATAGATAAAGAGTAGATAAACATTTCATAGTTAACATACTCAGCATAGTGGAACTCTGAGTTCTGCTGCTGTTTGAAGGTACGTCTACACATTTGCTGATATTACTGTCTGAGCATATACAAGACATTCCTGTGGTATAAAAGTGGAATGTATTCATGATATCAGTGTCAGCATGCAGCAAGTTTCTGCAGGTGGAGTGGTGGATGCTTGTTGATTCTCTGCCGCAACATTCCATTACTGACATTCTCTGTCTGTCTGTCGGTTTACTTGACAAGCAGCTAGACCCGTTGTTCACCACTCAACTCACTCAAACTTTTAAGTTTTCCCAGCTAAGAGCACCGCAAGTTAAAAAGAACAGAGTGGGAAACTTGTGCCTCTTAGACGACGTGATGAGAGTTCATGGTACCACTGCAATGTACAGGGTGCACTGCAAGCTTTGCTTCACCTCACACATCCCTAAACACTTCAAACACAACCGAAAAAAATCTGACGTTACGTGACTTTCTCTACTCTTGTACAAACTATTTTTACAAACGCTTATTCTCCATATGCTTCATGTTAATCAAGATATTGATATGTTAATCTCATTGCTAGTTTTCTTGTAGGTGTATGGGGAATATGGTAGGCTTTAAGCGATAGTCAAATCTTTTAAGAGCTGGTTGCTATGTGGCGCATTCTATTCTCTCCGCATGTCCAGGACATAAAAAAACGAATAACGAATTCCCATTTGAGAAAAAGGATAAGTATTGGAAAATTCAAACAAATAACAAGGAATATTTCGGAAATACTTCACTCAAAATAGTATATGACATAAACTGTGTATTTTAACACGAAATACATTTTTTGTGTGGTAAAACTTTGTCTATCTCTTATGGTTTACCAGATATGCAAAAGTCGTTCACAATGAAGAATACTTTGGAGACATTCTGAGAAAATAAAAATATACATTTAATTTGCCATGAAAATATCTTAAACATATGATATTTTAATCAAAATCGTTAGAGCCATTTTTGAGAATATTCTAATTTTCGAAAAATGTACAATGTAAAGGGTAATTTGGGATGGGGAGATTTTCTTGAAAACCTTCGTGTCTGAGTTTCTGAGTTATGCTGTTCACAGACACACAGACACACACACGTACATGTTTCCAAAAATGCTATTTTTTGGATTCAGGGGTCTCAAAACATATATTTCCGGTGAAATCTCGGTATCGAATTTTTGGGTGGAATACAATACTTCCGTACTTACTATACGTAGTAGAGAAAGTAAAAATCTGACGTTACGTGACCTTCTCTACTCTTGTACAAACGATTTTAACAAACGCTTATTCTCCATCTACTTCATGTTAATCAAGATAAACATTTGCAGAAAATATCTTATTGCTAATTTTCTTGTAGTTCCAAGGGGAATATGGTAGGCTTTAAGAGATAGTCAAGTATTTTAAGTGCTGGTTGCTATGTGGAGCGCTCCATTCTCTTTAATGTCCAGGATATAAAAAAAGAATAACGAATTCCCATTTGAGAAAAAGCATAAGTATTGGAAAATTCAAACAAATATCAAGAAGATTTCGGAAATGCTTCACTCCGCAAAAGAAAAGTATAGGACATAAATTGTGTGTTTTAAGAAGATCTACCTTTTTTGTGTAGTAAAATTTTGCGTACCTCTTACGGTTTAACGGTTGTGCAAAATTAATTCTGAATAAACAGAACTTTTGAGGACATTCCTAGAAATATCAAGATATACATTTAATTCCCCAAGAAAATATCTTAAGTATATGATATTACAGCCATTTTTGAGCAAATCAAAATTTTTGAAAAATGTTTGAATTATATTGAATCAAAATACCACCTTTTGGTATTTGTGCGACTTTTCGTTTTTGACTTATGGTGCTTACAGCCACACAGCCACACACTCGGACCCTTTTCTATTTCTTTATTCAGGGGGCCTTAAAACATGTATTTACAGTCAGATGTCAATATCGTATTTATGGTGGAATGTAATACTTCCCCTACTTGCTGACGTAGTAGAGAAAGTAAAAATAACGCAATGCCTAGACATAGAAATTGTTATTAAATATAAGCTTTACAGAAAACTCGCAGTTATGCCATACAGAATGTCTCAGAATTTTCCAGGATCATAGACCTCTGAGCCATGTGCTTGGTTCAGCTAATAACTGCAATGAAAATTCCTGATAGAAGAGAAAGTTCTCCTCTGTAGAACTAATGTATACTGTGCGACTTGATTTTGAGGCAACATTTTATATCATAACACTGTGAATGCCAGAGTGATTGTAGCGTAAGTTAATATTATTGTATGTACAGGATTTTAGATGTTTGTTAGCCCTAAGTATTATTAGGAATTAAGTTTACACGGCATCACTGAAACTGACAATAGAAGTGGGTAACAATAAACCGAGGGGATGAGTTGTTTATCACTAAGAAGAGACAAACAAATGACGTCAGCGTAGCGTGCCTTTTTTTTTTTAGAAATGGAGGGAATATCTTCCCTAGAGCATATATATTAGTAGCAGTGATTGGTTGACAAAACAGACGCTAAAGTTGGCGCAATTTGGTAACCAATAGCAGGTCTATTATAATGTTTAGGTAATTCGGCGTGAAGGAGTATATATTCTCGAGCTATAAGCAAGTATCGCGCAGTTTGGAAGAATCTCTCACGAGATGCACCTCGCAGAGTTAGTTACAAAAATGTAAAGTACGCGAAATAATTGGTGCGCGGCAACAAAAACGACTGTAGTTACATTCGGAAATATCACAGTTTAGTCAGGCGTGTATAAAGATTAAATATGTGAATTATTAATTAAGTGTTACGGCAATAAAACTCTAGATTCAATTTGTTTATCAGTGTTATGTTTTAGCAACAACTCCTTTCCGTTTACACGCCCTGCTTAGAGACACTTGCTCGACTGAGTTGTAATAGCTAGCCGGAGGACATAGAACCCAAATTTAAAATAATAAAACAAGAAGTGCCCAACAAATAAGATAACACGAGCCATGAGAACTGCGACAATTTCCATCCTACATGCGGCACGGCTGCACTTGCGGCTTCGCTCGCGTGGATATTGCTTGCATTGTATCGCTATAACATGTATCAGTTTCAGCTAGTCTTATTCCCCTGCACCCAACCAGAGTTTCATCTTGCGTAGGCATTCTTTGAAGCACTTCGGATAATACTGTTTTTACCTAACTTTTTTGTTTGTAGCATAGCCCTGTCTGTTTGATACCGCAGCAGTGTTAGATTCATCAGATAGATCTTATGTGGCAGCATTTCTGAAGCTAAATTGTTTGATTCGATGTAATTTAATTGTGCTCGCTGTTAGCTGGGTAGAAGCAGTTGCGATTTTGCTTTTCTTTAGAATTTTGCAACAACTAGGTAATAAATAATCACGTCATATATTATCTGTATCTCTGTTATGCTAAATATCACAATAATACCAAGAATTTTCTTTTTGAAATATCATTATATATACAGTTAGCCTGCGCGTACAATACGAGGGTGTATCAATAAATAACCCAACTAATGTTGTAATTAACACATAATGTCTTTATTTCATCAAATTTACTTAAAAACTTTCGAAGTATTCTCCCTCTGCTGAAATACAACTATTCCAACGATTTACCCTTTGTTCGAAACACTCACTGAACCCCTTTTTTGACAATCTGATCAATATGCGTATGACAACGTTCTTAAACTCATCATTTTGAAAATGGCGACCACGAAGCTCCTTTTTCACTTTAGGGAAGAGGTGAAAATCGCAAGGTGCAAGATCCGGTGAATACGGTGGATGAGGCATAATCTCAACGCCCAAATCTTCGATGACATCTTGAGTTGCACGCGCTCAATGAGCTGGCGCATTGTCTTGGTGCAAGATCCATCCTGTCCTAACAAGATCTGGTCGTTTCCTTCAATTTCTCTGCAACCTTCGCAATTGATCTTCTTGCACAATAGCGTCAGTTGAGTTGCTGTTTGCTTCCGTGTTTACTGTTACGGGTCTTCCAGGGCGCGGAGATTCTTAAAGGTTTCATAGCTCTCTTTGAAACGTTAGCGCCACTCAAGGACTTATGTTCTGCGAAAGCGTAGTCTTTATATGCTTGATGCACTATTTCTAAGGTTTCTGTAGGAGTTTTGTCTAACTTTATCGATGCGCGTTGCTGTAATTTCAGTTCCATGTTAGTAGTATGAAAGGCTCTTGAGTCCGTTCGTTGACCCCTGATGACGTCATCACCGCAGGGCATGTAACATAAACAAGGCCGCCGCCGCCGCTGCTGCTGCTGCGTCCACGTGTTGTTACGTCGACCTTGGTTTAGGCCGCAGACAAGTCCGCTGCCGTGACCACACCTAAACAGGTGCTTTTAAAACCCGCTGTGTTGGTCTCGGTCGCGACAACACAATATAAATTTATTTTTTATAAAGTACTGATAAAAAGCATGAATAAGTAAATATCATTTATTGGATATCAGTAATATTGTTTATTTGATACCATTGCAATGGAAATATCAATTTTTTTGCTAACAAAATTTTTCCTTACCTTAGGAAAGGCCTTGCGATATCGTTTTGAAGTGAAGTAGGCTTATAAGAATACACAGTAGCAAGTAAATGATTGCCAAGTCTAGATCAACTGACATTTCTCTTCCTGGCTGCACCGCATTGCATACAAGGTTACGCGTGCCAAGACTAGATTTCTCTTTCTGAATGCAGCGCCTTGCATATAAGGTCACGCGCTTTTACTTTCTTAAGACTAGATTCATTTCCTTGTTGCAATGTATATAAAGTTTGCACTGTCTTTGTAAGATTATGACTTTGACGGGAGAATAGGAACAGATGGGAACAGGAATAAATAAGGTAAGCTATGAGTTTAACATATATATATATTTTATAATATGTACATTTGTTAGAATAAGCAAACATAATATTTTCTTTTACATATTAATAAGTACATTATATTTGAGGCAAATATTTATATCTTCTTACGTATTAAGAAGTACAAATAATGGTTTAGACCATACACAAAAAAACAATTAATGTTTGTTTTACATATTAATAAGTACAATATCTTTGAGTACATATAGTTAGCTAAGCAAAATTTATATTTTAATAAGTACAAATAATGGTTTAGAGCATACACAATTAATATTTTTCTTACATATTAATAAGTACAATACCTTTGAGTACATAAAGCAAACTTTTATATTTCTTTTACATATTAATAAGTACAAATAATGATTTAGAGCATATACAACAAAACCAATTATCTTTTGAGTAAACCACTTCGTCAATAAATGAATCTTCATATTTAATGACTTTTCTATATTTAAAAGCTCTATATGTTCTTCTCTGTAACACAAAAGGTGGCATCGTTTGTTAGTGTCGATAGGGTAATCAAAGGCTTTAATTTCAATAGGAAAATCTATAGGAATTATTTGTTCAATTGAAAGATTGAATTCGTATGCATTAAAAATTATATACATAAAATTATTATGTGTGTCTGCATGCAAAAAATTTAATTTTGCGTTTTCAAATAAAATGTTCCATGCTAAACCTTTTATAGAAGGAGGGCTCCTAATACAGATTTTGCAATTGCAAGTATTTGTGTTACTACAATGAAACAGGTTTTTATATTTTTGTAACGTGGTGCTCGGGTTTGACCCCCAACCATTTAACTTTGCTATGGGATCACAAAGATACTGCATAGAAAACAGATCGTTGTGAAATGAACCAAACATTACACGTTTTTGAAAGTCAAACCTAAAACTTCTGAAACGAAAATACATTAAATCCACCCAATTGTTTTGCAAGGTTACAGGTTCTTTGGTATGAACGTAGGCTACCTTAATTATAAACTCATGTGTTTCGCATTCCACTTTCCAAAATAAAGATTTTGTAGGCAAATAAAATAGACTACATTTTTTGAATGGCTAAATATAAAATTAACGTTCTTTGTAACGTAATTAGCATTTGGACATAACATGAATCTTAACATCTCGTCTTCCTTCTGATTTTTGTTTATAGCAACATATAAGCAAACACATTTAGGTTCTATGTCCACTATTCCGGCCATATAGCACGCAAATGTGCCTCCCAGAGCACAGCAAATATTTTCTTTCGATAGCCAGTGCATAATCCAAACAATAGTAGACCAGTATTCTGGAAAACGGACAGGTACAAACTCTTCAAAAAAGGTTTTGAAAACGGTTTCTTTTTGTAGTAAATTATATCTGTTTGTTAATTCCCTTGTGGAGCTAAAGATGAAAGTATCCATCTATAAAAATGCAAAAATAAAAATAAATTACTAAAATTTTCCCGTACTGCCAAAACCATTGTTACCCCTATAGGTAACACTTAACTTTTTAACATATTTTATTTTTGGTATACATATTTTTTCACATATCAATTGAGCAATTGTTTTTATTTTTAAGAATATGTTGTTTTTATTTGAGTTGTTTAACATTAATACACAAATTTCCCCTGTAAAATCTCTATCTATACACCCTCCTCTTATTGATAAACCTAAAAGCGCTAGGCTAGACTTTTCAGCAATGCGAAGATAAGTGTCTTTTGCGGGTGTTGCAGAAATTCCTGTTGGGATCATTAAGGTTTGCAGAGGTTGTATTTCATGCGCTTTAGGTGAAAAAATGTCTAATCCAACGGATTCTTCAGTGCATCTTACGGGTCTCTTAATATTAGATCTAAGTAACTTGATCTGTAGGGTCCTCTGAAAAGATAGAACTTTTAGTTCCTCTGAAATAAAATATCATAACCGTTATTAGAAGTAAACCCTAAAAATAAAAACGTTAGCGAAAGTTTTTCATTAGTATCATCAATGTCCGTTTCCTTAAACACGTTGGTATATTTTCTTGGAAGAAAGACCTCCAATGGGTCTTCAGATCTTTTCTGAAGTTTAATAGATATTGAGGGTCCATATTTGGTGGCGACGTTTGTAGCTCCGATCACTTTATATGGAACATTCAATAATAGATCCCTAATTTGCATCAATTTAATATTCTTTTCTTGATTAAATCTTGTAAGGAAATCCATTCTGTAAAGAAGATAAGTATGCACCAATAACTATTTGAAATAGTTTTAGTTTTCTTTTAAGAATAATAAATAGAGTAAAATAATTTACCTTGTTGATGATTGCTGCAGCGTCTAGGAGTAAACTGATGTTTCAATGCAACGTATGGCCTCCTTATATACATATGCACATTACATCAGCACCAAGGACGACAAGTGAAAGTTGCATTTTAAAACTGCATCTATTAGGTATATAAGACGGGAGAGACAATCTCGGCCACCAACAGTTCCACGTTAAATCCTGCTGCTGTTAAACCTGCTACTGCACGACAGAAAATGTAAGTAACACAAAGTTATCAGGCTTTGGAAATTCAATTAGCTTTTACGCACGCTTATACTATTTTGGTCTGTTCTTTTAGCATGGAAAATATTAACGTCCTAAATGAAATACGTAGAGAGTATAAAAGGTTCAACGCACACGGGAGGCATTACGATATTCAGATAAATCCTGCTTCCAAAAATGAAAATCCTATCCTTTACTTTAGAAATAGCATGCAAGCTGTATTGGATATTGTTTTAGATGGTACGGAACCCAGTGATATGGTGGGTCTGTCAATAAGCAACTCTGTGAATGTACAAGATAAACCGATAGGACTAAGCTTCCGCAGAAGCGATCAGGTATCTCTGGATGTATTAATGGCTGTTATAGAGAAAGTATGCCAATCTAACGCTAATTTTTATGCCACAGATACTTTATCCATAAAAGTAGATCACGTTGAAATGCCTTTAGGACATGGTAGAATCAAAACAAAAGGTAGACATTTATCCGCATTGACGCACATAAAAAGGCCCATCGTTAGAATTAAAACCAGAACAAAATTCTTAGCTCATGCTCTATTGGTAGCTATAGCACATTTCGATAGAGACCCAAATTACATAAGTTATAGAAAAGGTCGAAAAATCTATTCCAAAGTCCATGAGCTTCTAAAGGCCGCAAATGTTGATCTAAGCAATGGTGGAGGAATAGCAGAATTGCAAAAATTTCTGGACCATCTTTCCGAATACAGAATCATAGTTTATGAAGGATTGCGTTGCGAAAATATAATATATGATGCGAACACAAATTCACAAAAACGTTTAAATCTCCTGTATGATGCACAGGAAAAACACTATAATGTGATTGTAAGTCTCACGGGTGCCGTGTCTAAAGAATATGTTTGCGAAGGATGCAATAAGGGAATGAGTTACGATGGAGCAAAGACGCATAAATGCAATTATCGATGCTCCGGATGTAGTTCACTTCCGCCCTGCATTTTTAAAGGAAACTACATATACTGTAATAAATGCAATAGGCACTTTAGAAGCCAAAGCTGCATGAATAATCATGTGCAGAATAAAATTGGCACTCAAATAGTTTGCGAATGGAAGCGGCATTGTTTAATTTGTAGTCAACGGTTAAAGCCAAATCATCAGTGCTATATGTCATATTGTAGAAGCTGTAAAAGTAACGAGATGCCGGGCCACTTTTGCTATATGCCAACGCTTAGGGCAGAAAAACCATCATCGGAAAAGGTCTTATTCGTATTTTACGACATAGAATGTACTCAAAACACCAAATAGCAGAGAATACATATCTTCATATTCCAAATTTACTCTGCTTAGAACACTATTGTTTTCTTTGCGAAAAAACAAGAATATGACCGAAGGGTGCAGTCAGTGTGGAAAGCGTAGGCATTCATTTTGGGGCAATGGCTGCATCAAGCAATTTATGAAATATTTGCGCCAAAATAGACCTTTTTGTGAAAGGATAATTGCAATTGCACATAATGCCAGAGCCTACGATCTCATGTTCATCTTAGATTATGCAATAAAACAGGGATGGGTACCGGATTTAGTAATGAATGGTGCTAAAATTTTATCCATGAAAATGGAACACATAACCTTTCTGGATAGTTTGAACTTTTTACCCATGAAATTGAGAAGTTTACCGAAAGCTTTTGGAATAGATTGTGTGACAAAAGGCCACTTTCCGCATTACTTTAATACTCCTGAAAATATGAACTATGTAGGTTGTTATCCCGGCCCCGTTCATTACGGCATCGATTACATGAAGCAAGACGAACGCAGAGAATTTTTCGAATGGTACGAAAAGGAAAAAGATGGCATTTTTTATTTTAGAAAAGAGATTGAAGCCTACTGTATGGCAGATGTTGGAGTGTTGGGAGAAGCGTGCTCTATATTTAGAAATACTTTCCTAGATATCGGAAGTATTGACGTATTTCAAGAATCTATTACGATAGCTTCGGCATGCAACAAAGTATTTAGAAAAAAATATTTGAAACCGAAAACTATAGGACTTATTCCTTGTGGAGGTTATAGGAAAGCCGATAAACAATCCATAAAAACTCTCATGTGGCTTAGGTATGAAGAAATTAAAAGGGGGATTTGCATTAAACATGCAGGTAATGGTAGAGAGGTGAGAATACCCGAATTACATAACTTCAAATTAGATGGTTTTTGTGAGGAGACGAGAGAGGTGTTTGAATTCATGGGGTGTTACCACCATGGCCACGTGTGTCTTACTAATAGAGATGTGCCCGTCGTAGACACGCGAACAGAGACGCTTGCAGATAGATACGAGCTCACCATGAGTCGAATAGATAAAATTGTGTCGGTAGGTTACGTCTGTCACGTCATGTGGGAGTGTGAATTTGAGGACATTCTAAAACAACATCCGGCTCTACACAACGATCCCGTTGTGAAAAATGTTCCACTCATTCTTAGGGATTCCCTCTACGGAGGTAGAACGGAAGCATTGAAAACCTATTGCAAAGCCGACGAAAAAACTCGCATTACGCATTACGACGTGATGTCTCTGTATCCTTATATATGTAAATATTTTAAGTTTCCCGTAGGTCATCCCATAGTTCACATTGGCGAAGATTGCGCCAATATTACGGAAATGCTTAAAAAAGAGGGGGTTATAAAATGTAGGGTTTCGGCAAAAAATAGAAGTCTTTATCACCCTGTCTTGCCCTTTAGATGTCGACAAAAGTTAATATTTGCTCTTTGTTACATCTGTGCGAAGGAGGAAAATGACGGTGAATGTAGCCACGACGGGGAGCTAATTGGTACTTGGATCGTAGACGAGGTACGTAAAGCCGTTGAAATGGGTTACGAAGTGAGAGAAATTTTTGAATTTTACGAATACAAAATGGAACAGTATGATAAAAATGAAAATAAAGGAGGGCTCTTTCTAGATTACATTAATAGTTTTTTAAAATTAAAAGCAGAGGCCAGCGGGTATCCTTCTTGGGTTAAGAGCGAGGAGGATAAGAAGAAATACGTTCGAAGCTTTTTTCAGAGCGAAGGAATTCTTTTGGATAAGTCGACAATTAGAAAAAATCCAGGTGCAAGGTCTCTAGCAAAATTGTGTCTAAACAATTTTTGGGGAAAGCTCACCGAACAAAGCAATCGGTCGTGCACGAAAATGATTAGGGAGCCCGCGGAATTGTTTACGTTCCTGACCACGCCCGGCATAGAGGCAGAACCTAATGTTTGCGAGCGACGAGATAGTCTGGCTCTCGTGGAAATATGCCAAAGAGGTCGAGTGCCCTCCACTGGCACACACCAATGAAGTGTTAGGAGCTTACGTTACCGCAGGTGCAAGGCTTAAGTTGTACACCTACCTAGAGGCACTGAATAGGGACATATTATACACAGATACGGATTCGATACTGTTTACGGTTAGGGAAGGCGAGAAGTGTAGCGTCGAATGCGGCGATAACCTGGGAGACATGACGGATGAGCTAGCGGACTATGGAACGGATTCCTACATTTCAGAATTCGTATCCGGAGGCCCAAAAATTTACGCGTATAAAATACGCCTACCAAATGGTGATTCAAAGCTGTTTGTAAAGTGAGAGGGATAACATTGAATTACGCCTCTTTACAGTTGATCAATTTTGATTCAATAAAAGATTTAATACTTGGAGAAAACGTGGATCGAAACATTGAAGTTAGAACGGAAAAGAAAATAAAGCGCAAAATATCCCATGGCGTGTATATCGTCTCCGAACCGGAAGATAAAATCTATAGAATTTGTTTTCACAAGAGAAGAATAATTTCTAACGATTCCGTCCCTTTCGGATATATAAAGCCTGACTGAACGAGCCGCCTCCACTCATTATGGATTCCGAGGTGGAACGAGCAGTATCCAAGTACATGGAAAACCGAAGAAGGCAGAGAGGCATAAATATTGTACGAACGAGGAGATAGCGCTCATTCGCTTAGGAGTGTTTGCTCAATATCCTCCCTTCGATGTCGATTACGTAAGGAACAGGTTAACGGACGAATTGAGGGAAAAAGTAAAGATGTTTCGACGATGTAATGTTTCCCGTAGTAAAATTTAAGCACCCCTTTACGCTGATCGTTATAGGTAGTTCGGGTTCTGGTAAGACCGCATTTTGTGTAAATTTAGTAAAACATTTGAAGCATTTGTGCACTGTTAAAAATTTAAAGAAATATTGTGGTGTTATAGCGAAAAATCGGCCGTGCCAAAGTTAAAACACGTAAAATTTCATGTAGGTGTGCCGGAGTTTGAGAACCAGAAAGGAGAGCCAAAACTAGTAATATTAGACGATCTCTTAAACTCTGCATATTCCAGAGAGGTGTGCGACCTGTTCACGAAGGGAAGTCATCATAGAAACATAAACGTAATTTTAATCACTCAAAATTTGTTTCATCAAGGCAGGTATTGCAGAGACATCTCGTTAAACGCTAAATACATTGTGGTTTTTAAAAACGTAAGAGATAAAAATCAAGTGGCTCATCTAGCCAGACAAATATAACCCGAAAATTGGAAATCGCTTTTCGAGGCGTCTCTGGATGCTACGGAGAAGCCTCACGGTTATATACTTTTCGATCTGTGCCAGGAGACCGATAGCAGATTACGATTTAGAACCAACATCTTTCCATCGGAGCTCCCTGTCGTAGCATATCAGCATGAGCAAGCGGATAAGATCCAACTATCACATGCTGCACGTGCTTAAAAGCGCCAAGCCTAAGCTTAGGAAAGCCATTTTGGAGAAGTCCGACAAAGAGTTAGTGTTGACTATTGCAGAATGCGCTCTAAATGTTCTAAAGGGCAATTGTAATTTAAGCAAGTGCACCATTCGCAATCTAGGAAGACATAAAAATAGTCTGAGGCGAGTGGTGGATAAATCTCTAAAGGTTAACAATAAGAGAAGGTTTTTAATTCAAAAGGGAGGATTTTTGATTCCTCTGCTGACTGCCGTACTGACCGGACTTTCGTCTCTAATACAGCGTTAGATACTGCAAAAATCATTTTTAGTTTCTCAGCGTTACATAGACACCCACTGCTTGAAGAAAAAGGCGATGTCGAAGAAGAAGAAGAAGGAGAAGCGGAGAAAAAGGGATGCGTACGAGGAGCTGATCAAATTTAAATCCAGTGGCCACCGCCGCCGATCGTATCTACCGCCGCAACCGCTGCCGCCGCCGCCACTGCCACTTCCCCGAAACTCCCCTTCTCCTCGGGTCAAAAAGAGGCTCGTCTTCCCTCCAGAAACGGTCTACGAGAAGCAGGAAGAAGAAGAGCAAGAAGAAGAAGAGTTTGACGAAGAACAAGTAAGGCCTCTGCCATTGCCGGCCCACGAGAAAAAAGAAGTAGAACAGTTTACAAATAGAACCTTTGGGTACATAGCAGGTCCTTACCTAGCTCCATATTTGCACACTCCTAGGGCAACGGATACCGTATTCGGCATTTACAAGGATAGGGACGGCAACTTTAAAATTGGCGATTCCACTATTCGTATAAAAGACAACGATTTGTATGTAAAGGATAGGTATTTTAAGGGAACTCTGGGTCTCTGGGAATTGCTCACTAGGAAGAAGGTAGATCTCTCGAAAGTCACCTCTTCGGATAAGAGTAAATATAGACAAATTCTTCTTTTAACCAACGGTCACCTGCAGAATAACGAAGCCTTTAATGAGATAAAATCAAACAGAGGTAGCAAATATAAAGAAATAATTGCCGAGTTGTTTCCGTCCAAGACGTGGACGGATTATTAGCAATGAATAAGAAGTATTTTTACGATCCCGAACAAATTTCGGCTTTTTCCACCGTGCAGAAACTTGCATCTCTTACGGGAAATAGACGTAAAACGGAGGATTGGCTTCTCCAACAAGAGAAAATTTCAGAGGAACCACTACACGGTGAATAACGTTAACGATGTGTGGGAAGTCGACTTGGCCGATTTTAAAAGCTTTAGAAAGTATAACGATGGAGTTCAGTATCTCCTAACGTGTGTAGATTGTTTTTTCCAGATTTGCACGTGTAAAACCAATAAGATCAAAATCTAGTACGGAAACTGCAAAGGCCTTTGAAGCCATCTTAGATTCCGTTCCTCTAGCAGTCAGATCCGATAGAGGAAAAGAATTTTTAAGATCTGCATTTCAGAAGCTTTTAAAAGAGAAGGACATCGAGCATCAAGTTTGCAGAAACGCCGATGTAAAGTGCGCCATGGTCGAGAGATTTAATCGTACCATTAAGTCTAAAATATACAAGTATTTTACTTACAGGAACTCGTACAGATATATAGACGATCTCGATAAATTTGTTCGCGCATATAATCGCACCATCCATTCGTCAATAGGAGTGGCTCCAACCGAAGTGAATGAGAAAAACGTGTTACAAATATGGAAAAGGCTAGAGAGAAAACGAGGTAGCATTAAACCCAGACCCGTCAAGTTCTCCCAAGGACAAACTGTGAGAATAAGCAAAGAAAAGATGAAATTTGCCAAAGGCTACGAAAAAAACTTCTCAACGGAGATTTTCAAAGTTGTAAAGGTTATAAAACCTTCGCCGCAACCCGTGTACGAACTACACGATATGAACGGAACTCCCATAGGTCAATTTTACAGTTACGAACTAACTCCGGTAAAAATTAACAAATCCACTTTGTATAAGTATTTTGTTAAAATACTAAAAACTAGGGTGAGGAATGGCAGAACGCAGCATCTCGTCCGCTGGAAAGGATATGGTCCCGACTTTGACAGCTGGATCGATGCATCATGGATGAGTTTTACGTAACCGTGTTGAGCGATTCTAGCGTCGATTTGTATCCCGAGAATTTGCATGCTAGTTTTCGTAACGATTTAGCACAACCGATCAATCTTCAGAGAGATAAGTGGGTTGTAGGTCTCGCAGCGCTTTGTATTCTTACGGTTACGAGTCCATAGATGAGAACATACTTAACGAAGCCGGAGAACTGACCAAAAATGTCGTCATAACAAGAGCTGGTAGAATTGTGTTTGAAAAAATGGAGTTTAAGGGCTTTAAGGAGTTGTACACTTCGTTAAAGAATCAGGTAACAGACGATGAACATCGGGAATTGCTCCTGTCGGAGCTTCAGGGTTACCTCATTTCTCATCAGAGAGAGATAAAACAATTGGAATGCGCTAAGAAAGTATGGGTCCCAACACATTCCATTCCACAAAAACCAAGCGGAAAGGCTAACAGTATTCATTTAAAGATTACTAAAAGTAAAACGGAAAAATATATTTTCCTACCAGAATATATTATGGTCTAGGCGATCTTGTGGACACCATAAAAAAATTCTCTGCCAAATCTCGATTCTATAACATTGTTAATCAAAATATGCTCACAGAAGTAACTAACGATGTGAAAACCCTTTTCCTTAGATCGCACAGAAAAAGCTCTTTTCAGTTTCTTTCTGGAACCGAACACATTTTTGTTTACTGCAATCTCATCTAACCGCAGCTGATCGGTAGCTCCTACGTTAGGTGCATAAGAATTATTCAGTTTCCCTCGTACACTAGTCATCACAAGTTTGAAAACATATTTTACGTTCCGGTAGAACTTAATCATTTTCAAACCGTAGCACTTGAAATGGTTAACAAGTTTGGTGATCTGGCTCGCTTGAGCAGTAGCTTTATGCCTACCATTGCTGTGCTGCATTTTAAGAAAGTTAAATATTTTTTTGTTTTTTTTTCAGATGGCCGTTGAATACTCTTCGGCCTTTCAAGGATTTTATAATCCCGAGGGAAACGTTATAATAAAATAATTGGCCGTCGTGGAAATTGAGACGGAACAGGTGGTGTTGCACCAACTGATCCGTAAACCAAATCTTCCGCAAAATGCGTGGCCAATAAAGTTTAGACGAACGAACACATGGTTATCCGAAAATTTTCACGGTATACCATGGAGTTCAGGCCACGTCGAGTTTGCTCCCAAAATTCCAAATGGAATATTGTTTGTAAAGGGGAGCATGCTTGGTAACGTATTGCAACCCACAGCAGAAGATGACTTTAGAGTCTACAATATAGAAAACCTAGGGTGCAACCTAAATATTGAATTTTTAGTTACTGCACCTGCCTGTCGGTGGCATCAGTTTAACACCGTCAGGTGTGCCAGATCGGAGGCACTAGGTATAGCTAGGTGGGTAAATGAAAACCGTTGGGAATTTAATATTTAAATTTAAATTCATTCCCAATGGATTTCTTTAAGCGGGTCAATATAAATTAGGCCTCTAAATTTAAAATCCATGCATTTGGCAATGGACCCGCTTACAGCGTACTATGTAAACCAGAGTGGAGGGCGCCTCGGTCAGTACATCGGACCTCTGTACGTAGGAAGCCCATACGTACAGCAAGGTAGAGGCATAGGCAACTTTTTGGGTAGTCTATTCAGAATTGTTAAGCCCATCCTCCTATCCGGGGCAAAAACTTTGGGCAGGGAAGCCCTCACCACGGGTGCAAACATCATGACCGATATTGCTGCACGACAGGAAGGTACCAAAGTCAAAGATATCGCGGCAAAACGAGTCACGGAAGGTACAAAAAAGTTAGTTGGTAGGTTACAACAAGGAAAGGGCAAGAGAAGGAGATCAGCTCCATATAAAGCCAAAAAAGCTAGAGAAATTTTTTATTAAATACAGGGTGCAACACGATACCACCAGCACATGCACCCGAGATAGCAACATGATCGCCTGCACAAAATCCGAATTTGATATTTTTGCAAAAAAACCAATTCAGTCGGCAGTGTTAGGAAACTTCACTACCCTAATCAAACCCATCGCACCAGTAGATCAATCCGTATTGGAATTTGTTATTCCTGGAGATAAGGAACACTACATCGATTTAAATGTTTATTTGATGGTAAAAGGAAAATTTGTAAAGCCGGATGGTTCCAACTTAGCAGCAACAGATAAAACGACGGGTGTTAACAATTTATTGCACTCCTTGTTTAGCCAATTAAGCGTTTCGCTAAATGGAACATCCATCACTCCGTCTGAAGATCTTTATCATTATCGTAGCTATTTAGAAACCTTATTAACGTACGGTCACGATGCATCGAAAAGCCATCTTACTAACGCTTTCTGGTACATCGACACGGCTCTCCACGGTCTCTCCGGGGCCGATGCTTCAAAAAACGAAACGCTGGAAGCCGGAGATTCTAATCGTGGATGGAAAGAACGTCATCATAGGAGCAATGCGTCTAAAGAAATAGTCATGTTTGGTAGATTACATGGGGATATTTTCAATTTACCCACTTTGTTACTACCGGGACTTACACTTCAAATCAAGTTGACTAAAGCGAAGGACTCGTTTTATATAATGAGTGAAAGTGCGGATCTACATGCTAGATTTCAATTCCTAGATGCCACTCTATACGTGAAAAAGATAAAACCAGCTCCTAGCCTCTTAATGGCCCATATGCATGCTTTAGAAAAAGTAAATGCGAGATACGATATAACGCGAGTCGATGTCAGGTCCTTTACTTTCGCAGCAGGGCAAAGTACCATCTCTATAGACAATGCTGTATTAGGTCCGCTCCCTAAAAGGATACTCGTAGGTATGACAGAAAATACAAATTTTTCCGGAACTCACACCACAAATCCTTTCAATTTTAAGCACTTCCATTTGGAATATTTTGCGATTTACGTTAACGGCCAGCAAATTCCGGCAGAAGGTTTTTATATCGATACCTCTAACGAAAAAGGTTCAACATTAGCGTACCAAACGCTCTTTTCCGGTTCTGGCATCCATCACACCAACAGCGGAATTCAAATCACGCACGATATGTATATAATGGGTTACTTCCTAGTGCTTTTCGATTTAACGCCAGACAGTGCCGCTTCAGAAGGTCATGCTTCTCTATTAAATAACGGAAATATAAGAATAGAGCTCAGATTTAAAACAAAGTTAACACAAGCCATCACGTGTATCATGTACTGTGAGTACGAAAATTCTATTCAGATAGACAAAGATCTGAGAGTGCATACCGATTATTAATTATGAACACCTTACAAATAGAACAAACTTTGCGAGGCATTCCAAATTTTGCAGGAGTTTTTGCATCGGACATGTTGCCTACAGAGTTTACTAAACCGTCAACATTCGTAATAAATTTAGATCCTCACAACCTACCTGGTTCACACTGGATAGCTGTAACTCAAAATTCAAATTCTTTTGCATGGTATTTCGATTCGTACGGCCTCCCTCCCTTTATAAAATCCTTGAAAAGCTTTATGCCATTTCACTTTATTGTGAATCATTGCCAACTTCAAAGCCTCTACTCCGACATCTGCGGCCAGTACGCGTGCCTCTATACTCTCTACGTCTGCACCAGAGGATACACCATGAACGAGTTCGTAGCCCTGTTCAACTCTGCCAATCCAGATCGTCAGGCCAGGGAGATGTTCCACAGAGAGTTTCCAGTCTGGCGGTGCAACAAGGGACAGCGATGCCTACCGGGTATAAAGGTAAGTAGCTCATTTATTTTTCGGCCAGTCTTTGTCCAAGATGGAAGGAGGTCTTGTCGTAGATTATACAGCGCTCAGAGGAAACGGCAAAGAATTAATCATAAAGGAATTGGCGATAATTGGAAAAGGGATTGTTCAAACCTTTCATTTTGCAAGCCCATATCCCTGGAATAGTAAATTAGATGCATTTAACAAAAAAATAAAAATGGAATGCATTTCAATGATGGTTACGTTCCTTATAGCATGCTAAAAACTGTGCTGGAAGAGGCGGTGGCGGGGCACATCTCTCTCTTCGCTTATGACGAGGATAAATGTGAAGTTCTTTCCGCACTCTGCGATAGAACGTTTATCAATTTAAGAAAAGAATTTAATTGCCCCAAGCCAGAAAATCTCTATCATCAGTTACACTGCGGATTTCCTTGTCATAAGTTCTCAAACACTCACTGTGCATGCAAACACGCTCACGCCATGTTCAATTGGTTGAAGCATCATAAGCTTAAAAAACTTAACACCAGATGTCCTGCTGATAGCTCTAACAGACACGATGCTTCTTTTGTTTCAGCTGTGGAGCAGTCGACGAGATGAGCTCAAGAGGTAAACAGATCAGAATGCCACTGCGCCGGGTGACTCCTCCTCCGGAACCCGTGTTGCATCGCAGGACCTACTTTCTCAACAAACATCACTCCAGATACATCAGCCTGGGTTTCTTCAAAAGAAGAAATTACGAAGCTCACGTGGAAATTGGCGGGGTAAAGCAGGGAAGAGTCGTCCTCTCGTCCTACTACTTCACGACTCTGCTGAATCACCTACCTAAACTTGCCGAACATCTCTGCAAAGGGCAGTCGTACAGATGCATCGAAGAACAGTTTCGCCTCAAATCCATAAATGGGCATCGTGCCAGGATACAATGCGAAAACTCACAAGTCATCCTTTGTTTAGATGATGTAAACTTTCTATTGTGCAATGCAAATGTGTTGCAACATCAACTTGCAAAATATGTCTTAGCTACAACAGATATAAAAGACTATGTTAACACTGCTTCAGGTAGTAGCACTTATGTACTTCCAAAAGAAAATGCTTCATGTTTCGTCCTTTACGATGTTATTTGTGACGAAATAAACTCGACACTTGTATCTTATAAGAATGAATAAAAAAAAACTAACTTACCTTCACGTCTTTTATTTTCCAACTTTTTTCCTTTACATCCGAATATAGGGAAAATCCTCTCCCATCCTCAATTATACCTAGAAAAATCTGTAGCAATTAAATAAAAGGATCAGCTAGTGCAATATTTTATTTAGATGATACATTCAATGCCAAGAAAGTGCTAGCTAGACCAAGGCCGGGTTCTAATAAACACCTGTTTAGGTGTGGTCGCAGCGGCCTTCATGCCTTAGGGTGATCACGTGCTAGCTACACCAAGGTCGACGCGACAACACGTGGAAGCAGCAGCAGCGGCGGCGGCGGCGGCGGCAGCTTTGTTTATGTTACATGCCCTGCGGTGATGACGTCATCAGGGGTCAACGAACGGACTCAAGAGCCTTTCATACTACTCATGTTGGATACAGTAAATTCCACCTGCGCTATCCAGATCTAACTCCAAAATGAATCGTTCTATATTCACAGCGCTCTAGATTAAGGTTTCACCTTTCCGCCGCTAGCAGCTCTTGCACTCCAGGGCGGTTTATTTAAATACAATTCAATCAGTCCGGTTACTTACTGATATTAATATCAAACTGTGTGTTTAAAGTCTGTATCTGTATCTGACATACATATAAGGCTAAATACTTTGAGGAAAAATCTGATGCGTTACATTCACAGTTTCTATAACCAGATCGTTTATTTTTATATTACTTTCTCTACTATGTATAGTAAGTAGGGGAAGTATTGTATCCCACCCAAAAATTCGATACCGAGATTTCACCGGGAATACATGTTTTGAGACCCCTGAATCCAAAAAAAGCATTTTCGGAAACATGTCCGTGTGTGTGTCTGTGTCTGTGTGTGTGTGTGTGTGTGTGTGTGTGTGTCTGTGTGTCTGTGAACAGCATAACTCAGAAATGAACAGTCGGATAAACACCAAACTTGGTATTTAGGTTCAGTATCTTCCAGAGATGCGACACGAAGGTTTTCAAGAAAATCACCCCACCCCAGACTACCCTTTACATGGAACATTTTTCGAAAATTGTAATTTTCTCAAAAATGGCTATAACGATTTTGATTAAAATATCACATGTTTAAGATATCGTCATGAGAAATGAAATGCATATCTCGAATTTTCTGGGAATATCTCCAAAAGTATTCTTGATTATGAACGACTTTTGCATAACTGGTAAACCATAAGAGATAGACAAAATTTTACTACACATAGAACGCAGATCGCGTTAAAATACACAATTTATTTCATATAAATATTCTTCGGTGCATGAACAATTTTCGAGATATTGCTTGTTATTCCCTTAAATTTTCCAATACTTACACTTTTTCTCAAATTCGTTATTCATTTTTTTTTATATCCTGGACATGCAAAGAGAATGGAATGCGCCACATAGCAACCAGCGTTAAAATATTTGACTATCGCTTAAAACCTACCATATTCCCCTTGCATCTACATGAAAATTACCAATAAGATTGACATCTCGATATCTCGATTAACATGAAGCATATGGAGAATAAGCGTTTGTAAAAATAGTTTGTACAAGAGTAGAGAAAGTCATGTGAGTATAACACATCAGATTTTTTTTGAAAATATTCTTACAAAAACTTAAAAAGTAAACATAACTGTTCTTAATTTTTTACTTTCTCCATACTGGTTCTAACGATTTTGATTAAAGTAGCTATTGTTTAAGATATATGTATAACAAAAACTCAATATCCCTGCATGTGTCCCTGACACATAGACGAAATGCCACATGCTTTGTGGTATTACCTCACTGTTCTTGACTTTAATTTTGCAATACTTTTGTCATATACTTTTGAAAGTAGTAAATCACCATTCATTTGTTTCTCTCATTGTCTTGCAAAAGGTAGAATTTCAAACTATTGCATAGCGAAACGCTTTTTAGTGACCTGGCTATTGTTTCAGCCTACTCCATTCCTTTTGTGCGTCAAAGAATGTATAATGAAGTTATTTCTGCATCGTTTATTTCGATTAACAGGAAGTAGATAAAATATAAACTTTGGTTGGAATAGTTACTAGACTTATTTTAGATATAGTTAAATATGTCGATTTTGATGCAGTAATTTGTATCACAAATTATTTAAATGTAAAGAGTGTTTATAGTATGAATATGCATTATTATGTGACATTGATTTGAGATGTTTGTTGATTGTAATTATTGTTGGGAAGTAAGTTTATACTGCCTTACTGAAACTGACAAAAATAGCGTGCAATAATGCAGCGAGGGGGTGAGTTGTTTATCATTATTGGAAACGAGGAAGTTACGTAATATTGGCGCGTTTTTCTTTTAGAATCTTCTGGAACATTTACATAGAGCATATGTATTCATAATTTTCATTGGATATAAAAATAGACGCTAATGTTGGCGCGTTTTATTAGCCAATTGCAGCTCAGTTATAATCTTTAGGCGTATGTGGTGTAGGAGTATAAAAAGAGTAGGTTAGAGGTAGACCCCGTCAGTTCATCGAAAATATTTGTAAAGTACACGTCACCTTCAGTCCGTCAGTTCGTCGAAAATATTTTGTATGATACACGTCGCCTTCAGTCCAGTAGAAATGTTAACCGTCGGCTATCGATTCACAAGTTACGCGTAGCAGAATTATGAAAAATATAAAGTGTTGTAAAGTTAATTATACAAAATTTGAAGTACGCGAATTAGGAGTGATCAGTAATGAAGTTATTATAACAGTTTCAGTTTGGCGAGTGTCAAGATCAATGTGTAAATGTGATAGTGACTGTGTTTCGACAATAAAAGTGTAAAACGAATTTCTTCATCAGTGTTATCTTTGGATAAAAGATTCCTTTCCGTTTACACAACCTGTATAAAGAGAAGTGCTTGACCAAAAGATAATAGCTAGCCGGAGGACAGAGAACCAAAATTAAATAAAATAACAGTAGCATTCTTTCAAACGAACATTAATACTGCCGCAAATTGCTAACTCCAGATGGAGCTAACAAGCCTAACAAATGAATCACGTCACAAGATGGCTTCACCATGTCGAGTAAACACATATACAAATAATGTTACTTCAATTTTAAAATGCAAATTTCTTTGTTACCAAACAGTTTATATGTGTAATGGTTTTACTGGAAGACATGTGCACATCTCTGTAGACGGTTTCTGTTTCTGTCTGCGAACGTTAGAGATACTCCTTGAGTCTGTCAGATCAATATAGCACCAAAATTAACCTGGTGCAGTGTAGTGAAGCGGTAAATCCCCCTTGTTAGGTCGGCTCGCCGAACAGGCATATTAATTGTGCTCCCGGAAACGAACTAACGAAAACTTTCCTCCCCACATTTATCGAGAAAAGGTCTTTACTAAGGTCAAACTCCGGGTTTATCTCTATCGGGGCGGTGAGCAAAAGTTGCTACAGATATCGGAAGTGATGATCGACTTCCTGGGGAAGTGTGCATTTCCTTTTGCTGTGTGCTTAATAAACAACTGGTATTGTTTCAATACAAATGGTATTTCTAGTCTTTGGGATGAAAGATCAGCCAGAGACCCGCATTTCTTATTTCACCCACGAGATCAATTTCAAAACTAATACGAGTCACTGTAAGAAGGCATTTTGGTGCGGTAAGGTGCTACGGCATACTTGAAACCTACCCATACAATAAATGAAGAAATATGTACAGTTACTCAAGAAAGTATTCGTCTGCACTTTAAAAAATTCTTGCAGCCAAATTGATGGTGCGGAAAATCGAATTTTTTGGACATAAAGATAAAATAATAATAACACATGATAGTACGTAATGTTTTCAAAATTATCTTTCATGCATTGAATAGAATATATCCACACACATTCATCGACATGTCACTTAAGCTGGAGGAGAAATAAATTCGTGAAGTCTAAAAGGTAAACTGAAAATGGGGAATTAAGGTAAAAATGTTGAAAATTCCCAACTTTGACAATTTATTCCTCCGTCAAATAAAATCCCATTTTAACTTCAAAATCAAGTAATTTACAAAAAAGTTACTCTAATCATAGCGTGTAAGATAATTTTGAATACACCACATACAAGAGAGTTGCAATTCTGGCATATTTATCCAAAAATTTATAAAACTGATGAAATTAACGGTTTCAAAAATAGCCAAAACACGTAAACTGCATTACCATTTGATTTTTATGTCCAAAAATTGGGTTTTCCTTCCATTAATTTGGCTGCTAGAATTTCTTAAACTGCAGGCGAATATTTCCTTGAGTAACTGTGCCTAGTTTTGTGTTTACACTTTGGTACAATAGCCGCAAAAGTAACTTAAATTAGTAAGCAAACTTCTCATCCTCTGTCGTAGTATGCGTGTATGAATAGCATAGTTCAGAATGTGGGATACATAATAAAGTTCAGCATCTTATTACCCTATTTTACGTTGCTTTAACTACAGGGTCATATCGCGATGGCTCTGTTAGTGAATAGCTCTTAGCCTTCTGGGTCTCATCCCTGTAACCATGCCATCTTGCTTCGTCACGTGTCCACAGAGACTCACAGAGACGTGTGCAATGCAACCGGATCCTCTGTTTCATGCCCTACATATGGCATCAGAGTGTCGTCCAGTCTAACTGCCGCTTTCATATAGAAAGACGGACAGTTAGCCTTCTGGGTCTCATCCGTATAACCATGCCATCTTGCTTCGTCACGTGTCCACAGAGACCCTAGTGCATTGCAACTGGATCCTCTGTTTCGTGCCCTACAGATGGCATCAGGATGCCGTCCAGTCTAACTGCCGCTTTCATATAGAAAGACGGACACTTAGTCTTCTGGGTCTCATCCCTGTAATCAAACGCTTCGACGTGCCCACAGAGACCCAGGTGCATAGCAACAGAATCTTCTGCTTCGTGCCGTCTAAGGATGTTGCAGGAAGATATTGAAGAAAATTCTCCAACACAAGCTACACTTTGCAAGGAAACGTTTTAATAAATTTTGATTTACTCAAAAATTGTTCAAATGATTTTGATTAAATACCAAATGTTAAATATATTTGCATGAGTAATAAAATACCTATATATTTCAATTAACTGCGAATAATATGTGAATTCATCTCCATTTTGAAGGAGATTTGTATTACGTATATTGGTAAGCCATAAGAGATAGATACACGAACAGAATGCCGATCCCATTAACACACAGTATACCTCAAATTCTGTTTGTTGCTTTACAATTTCCGAAGTATCCGTTATTACGGTTTGAATTTCCAATATTTAACAGTTTTTTAAGTATAAAGCTGCCATAATTTGAGGCAGTATTTTTAACCCTTGAATGATTTCATCTAATTATATAATATAAAAAGTAACGTCCCACCTTAAAGCAATATGTGTATAATATATAAAATGTATGTAACAGTCATTGTATTATGTTTATATTATTGTGTACATGTATAATAATGTTATGTGAATGTATTAAGTAATTTAATAATGTTAGAGCTGTGAGAATAGAGGCCGAAAGTTGCTAACAATGAGATAACAAGAGCTAACCTTGAGGCAATAATGAATTGGAAAGTTTAATAAGCTACTAAATAATTCTTGGAACAATAATGTAATATTTAAAAAACAGTTTGTGAACAGCCAATCAAAAACTAGAAAAAGTTAGTTAAATAAAAGTATTCTATTGGAGTAGGATTAGCCAATTAGACTTGAAATTGAGAAATTTATAAATTTAAGCGGTAAACGGCAGTCGATAGTAGACAGCGTTCCAAACCGGATGCTAGACGCGTTCCGAGCAGTTAAATACGCATTCAGTGTGAGACTAGAATTCAATATGGCAAGAATAAAATAAAGTTTACGTCTTAAAAACTGCAAGTAATTAATAAAAAAAATCTCACGCCTCTCTATATCAATGAAGTGTTATTTAATCGTGTGAAGGATTAATAAAAGGAGTGAAGTAAAAATTATAATTTGTGTAAGCCTACATTCTTTAGCCGCCTCACCCCCTGCAAAGAGATACATGTTTCTACAAATTAATACTGACGCAGCCGAGGCAAACATAAATATATATAATATTTAAAAGTAAACGTTGGGGGCGAAGACCACCGGAAAGTGAGCGTTTGGGCGAAGGCCACCGAAAACTTTGTATCGTACGTGGGGCATTCTCAAGCTTTTGGCTCCCCAACAGTCGAACTACAATACAACTCCTACTTCAAATCGGCTTTCCATACTGAAACTAAATCTACTTCAACTTTGACCCAGCGGGATGGCTCAGGCGGTTACCTCTGTGGCCCGCATTCGGGAGGTTGTTGAATTCCCATGGCCGACCTTCTTAACCACGGGTTTTTTCGGGGGTTTCCCTGGGTTGCCAGGCAAATGCTGGGAAGGATCATCACATCCCACAAATTTCCTTTCCCTCCATTTCATCTCCATTATCATTTCACTGCACCCTTCATCTGCTTTGTTTCTTTCAGTGTTGCAAGTGTCGGCGGGACATGGCAAGGGAAAAGGATGCTCTGAGGAAACCTTCATCCCCGGACTGCGAGCGGTCTCCGGGTCTCGAGCCCTCCAGGGGATGTGTAAGTCCACAGGGGGAGGGGAGCCGGCTGCACCAGACAGCATCCCTCGGCCTGTCGTGCCTCCTGATCCGGCCGCCCTCTGTCTCTTCTCACCTCATACCTTCCTCCCGGGAGCGCCCCGTCAGGGGCATAGGCACAAAAGATGTGCTTTTGGGTATAAAGTCACTTTTTAAATATTTTACTATTGTTCAGACTCCTCGATATCGAATTTTTGGATGAATTTCACTTAGATAGTGGTAGACAAAGTACAGATTTAATTATGGAGAAGATAGAAATGGGAGATATTTGGAGAACAGGAGAAAGAAAAAACAATGGCTTCTGGATAACAGTAAGAAACAGAGTGGAGGACATAGAAAGACAAGAGATTTGGGGAAGCTTAGAGAATATAAAGTCACTAGGGTTCTATAGATTAGTAAAAAGGAAATGGGGAAGAGAAGCGTATGTGGATTATTGTAATAGAGCAGAAAAAGAAGCATTTGCACGGATGAGAACTGGATCAATGTATCTGAGAGGGTTAAAAGGCAAAACAAAAAGCAAAAAAACGCAATTTGTGAATTATGCGGAGGCAGTGAAAACACAGACAGAATGAAAAGAATTAGCAGAATGGAGACAAGAAGTATGGGAGGAAAAATGGAAAAAAATGGATAGAAAAATATCAGCAATTAAAATGTTAACAAGAAAAGAAGAAAAGCAAAATAATAATATGGGAGAGTTCCTAAAGAAAGTAAAAGAGAAATGGATTAGAAAAGTAAGAGAGATAAGAAAGGTAGAAAGGCAAACAGAGGAAGGAGAGGATGGGCAATAGGGATTAAGGGTAGCAAGGGATGCTCAGATGAGCCAGAAGGCCAGGGTGCCAGGCAAAAAGAGCAGCATAGCTGACAAGGAAATTTGTACATAGGTTAAGTTAGTTTATAAGTGGAATATTTTAAAAGGAATTGTGTATAAAAATGTACAAAATAAAGTATCTATCTAAAAAGTACAGATTTATAAAAATCGAAACTTGCATAGAATTACTAACACAAATTTCTACAAATTTACTTCATAGAATCGCTGGTGATTTGGGAGAAAAAAAGCAAATAGCAAAGAAAACAGAAAAATAAACTTTGATATCAATATTTTGGCTGGTATATAGAAAATGAAAGTCCTTCTTGGATAAATACATACCACTTGATTTAGATTTCTTTTGCTTCTGTGGAGATGAAACTCATTACAGAGAAATTCTACGCCTCTGCTTTCCGGGAAACGAAAAAATCGAGTAAAATTATTAGCCCCTCTTTTCCCCATTTGATTACTATCGTTCATTTCACCCTCTCAGCAAATGTTATGGCAAGTCTTCAAGAAAATGTTCCTTCATTTCCTGAGGGGAAGAATTTGTTTGGGACAGATGTTACCCTGAGACAATTGCACATCGGAACGAGAGCTTCTTCGTAATCGCCCACGTTAAGGAAAGGAAGGGAGGCATCTGGTTATGCTCGGCTTTTCTTAAAACGCCTACGGTTTAATCGAGAAGGGGTTCCTCTGCTGCAGTGGCGAGATATATGCCGCTGAGATTAAATATGGGCTTGGAAATGAACTAGATAAGAAAAGCATTGCATTCCACCCAAAAATTCGAAACCGAGATTTCACTAAAAATACATGTTTTGAGGTGCCCATGTTTGAAAACATGAACGTGATTGTGAGTGTGTCTGTCATCAGCATAACTAAAAAATGAAAGTTTTAAGTTCAGTATCTTCCAAAGATTTGAGGCAGTATTTTTAACACTTAAATAATTTCAGTCTAATTGTATAATATGCAAATTCAATAACAGCCCACCTTAAAGCAATATGTGTATGTAACAGTATATAAAAAGTGTATATTACAGTCATTGTATATGTTTATATTATTGTATATATGTTCAATAAAGTTATGTGAATGTATTACGTAATTTAATAATGTAGGAGCTGTGAGAATAATAGGTTAAAAGTTGCTAACAATGAGGTAACAATGAGGTAACCTTGAGGCAATAAAGAGTAGGAATGTTTAATAATGCTACTAGTCATTATTGGAGCAACAATAATGTAAATTTTGAGACAGTTTAAAAATAGCCAATTAACAACCAGAAAAAGGTTTAGTTAAATGAAGGTATTCTATTGGAGTAGGATTGCCCAATCAGAGACATGAAGTACAAAAATTTACAAGTTTAGGCGGTTGAAATCAATTCAGTTGCCTTTAGACAGTGTTTGTAACCGGATGCGAAATGCGTCCTCGAGAGATTTAATACGTATTCGTGTGAGACGAAAAATAGTTTTACTGTTAAAAAGTACAAGTAATTAATCAAATAATCTCACAGCTCTCTCTATGTCAGTGAAGTGTATTTAAATCGTGTCAAGAATTAATAAACAGAGTGAAGTAAAATTATAATCTGTGTAAGCCTATATTCTTAGGCGCACCACAACCCTGCCAAGATATCCATGTCTCTAAAATAAATAGTGACGCAGCCGAGGAAAACATAAATATAAAATATTTCAAGAAACCGTCAAATTACAAAGCTAATATTTTTAAACTTGGGGCGAAGGCTAACGGGAACTTTTTACCATACGTGCAGTTGCAACTACTACAAGTTCGGCTCCCCAACAGTTGAAATATAATACAACTTCAATACAACTCCTACTTCAAATCGGCTTTCCATACCTGAAGCAACAACCTACTTCAAATGCGACACGAAACTGCCTTTACATGGAACATTTTTTGAAACCTTTTATTTCCTAAAAATGGCTCTAAAAGTTTTGAATAAAATACCACTTGTATTAAAGATAATTACATGAC
Source organism: Deroplatys truncata (assembly GCA_030765065.1). Taxonomy (NCBI): domain Eukaryota; kingdom Metazoa; phylum Arthropoda; class Insecta; order Mantodea; family Mantidae; genus Deroplatys; species Deroplatys truncata. Next base: position 61,308,448 of record CM060978.1, on the reverse strand, counting down.
AAATAAAACACATATCCTGAATTTTAGAGGAATAGCCTATAACGTCCTCTTCATTCGGACGGAATTTTGTATAATCCTATATAACTGGTAAACGTTAAGTGATAGACGAAAACTTGCCATACAAAAAATGTATATGTGTTTAAAACACACAATTTATTTAAAATCAATTTTTCTTTGGCATACGCCATTTCTGAGATATCCGTTGTTAAAGGTTCCAATTATCGTTACTTGGTCATTCTTTTAAAGTCAACACTAAGTTGTTTCTCGCGATTGCGTGGAAAGAGAATGGAATTTTAAGACCAGCAAATAGCGACCACTTCTTAAACATTTGGCTATCGCTGTTCCCTTTGTATCCTAAGGAAATGTGTAATGTAGCTATTTCTGAAAGGTTTATTTGGATTAAAATGTAGTAGATAGAAAAACAAATGTTTTAGTAAGAATAATGAGATTAATCGTTCTTCCACACAAGCCGTGTGTTGGACGAGGTTGGAAAAATAGAACCAGACGACTGAAAAATTCAATGCCATAGCCGGAATTGAACAACGGATCTCCCGGTCTCCGTCCGGTTGCTCTAACCACTGAACTACCATGGCAATATGTCGGCACGACATTAAATTCCCCAACCGATAAAGTCCCGGATATGGCATTGAATTTTTCAGTCGTCTGATTCTACCTTTAGTAAGAATAGCTTGTATACCCGCTAATAAAGATAAAAGGTAGAGAATGGCATGTGAATGTATTACACCAGATAATTTTTGTAACTGATCAAATTAGACTGCCTCTGTGGTCTGATGTTTGGCATGCTAGCTTCGAAGCTACGCGTTCGAATCCCCCCTTAGGATGGAAATTTTTCGTTAGCCAGGAATGTTCCTCACTCTCCTTAGAGTCTGAAGCCATGAGAGGGAGAGGAAATGTGTATGCGTATGTCAGAATTTAATGTTTAATAAAAAAACCTATAGTAAAAGATCTGATGTGTTACACTCGCATGACTTTCTCTACTCTTGTACAAACTATTTTTACAAACGCTTATTCTCCATATGCTTCGTGTTAATCGAGATGTTTGTTAATCTTATTGCTAATTTTCTTGTAGATGTAAGGGGAATTGGTTTTCTCAAATAGGAGTGCGTTATTCATTTTTTTTGTCCTGGTAATACAAAGAAAATGGAATACTCCACATAGCAACCAGCTCTTAAAATATTTGACTATCGCTTAAAGCCTACCAATTACCCTTGCATCTCCAAGAAAATTAGCAATAAGATTAACATCTCGATTAATGTGAAGCATATGGAGAATAGGCGTTTGTAAAAATAGTGTGTACAAGAGTAGAGATGGTCATGTGAGTGTAACACATCATATTTTTAAATGTGTAATGAAAGTTTATCTCGATGAGCGAGAAGTAGATCGAAGAATAAGCTCTTGTAAGAAGAGTTTGTACAATATTGAGTAGAGAAAATCGCATGAATATAACTTTTTGACAAGTCAATTTTAATTACGGTACATGTTTGAGATACTGACTGTATATGTTGAGCCATACCGAGGCACGCATTCGGAAGTTCGCGGATTCGATTCCCGCGGCCGACCTTTCTGACCCAAGGATTTTTTCAGGGGTTTCCCCGAGTCGCTGAGAGAGTGTTGTAAAGGTTCATTACACCCCCCGAATATCCTGTCCCTCCATTTCACCCCCATTTTCATTTCATTTCACCTTTTATCTGCTTGGCTGTTTCAGGGCTGAAAGCGTTGACAGGAGTCTCAGTGTTGCATGGCAGAGGAAAAGGATGATGTATGTAACCCTTCGTCTTCCGGAATCGGGGCATCTCCGAGTCCGCGGCCCCTTCCTACAGTGGGATGTGTAAGCCTGCCCTTTGCACCAGCTGTCATTCGGGGAGTTTCAGTCTATAAACGGTAGGGACCCTGTCCTCGGCCCTGTGGTATGTTCTGGTCCGGCCACTCTCTATCTCTTCTCACCTCACCCCACAAGGGCTTATGCACAAAAGAACTTGTAGATCGAAGTTCTATGTCCCCTCCGTTACTATTCCTACTCCTGCAAATAAGCCTTTGATTATGTATAATTTAATATAATTGCAAAGTACCAAGACACCATTCTATGAAAATGCTGATTATTAAAATACACAATTTATATAAAATAAAAAATATTGGGAGTATCAACTATTTCCGAAATATTTCTTATTGTACCTTTAACTATAAAAAAATTTCAAGTAGAAAGATTCTTCAGGTGCATATCAGGTATGTGAGATCATACAAATAGTAGCAATATACGTAATTTGATTGAAGTTGTAGCCTTCTCTATACTCCATGCAAATACAACATTTGTACGAAAACATTTTGAAACAGGAAGTAAACAAACAAAAATGTTGATGTGATGCATTCACATAAATTTCCCTACCCTCTATCGTTTATTAGTGTATACACAAATTAGCTTACTCAATCTTATTTTTGTAGCTATCTACTTCATTTTAATCGAGATAAACTTTTGCAGAAATAGCTATATTACATATTTCGTTATAGATTCAAAGCAAACAGCGATAGTCAAATGTTTAAGAACTGGACGCTATACGCTGCCTTAAAATTCCATACTGTTTCCATGGAATCGCAAGAAATAACTGAATGTTAAAAACACTTTAAGGGAATGACCAAGCAATGAACAATTTGAACATTTAATAGCGGATATCTCAGAAATGGCTTCTGCCATCTACATTTTTACATTCTCTACTACGTATAGTAAGTGGGGGAAGTATTGTATTCCACCCAAAAATTAGATACCGAGATTTCACCGGAAATACATGTTTTGAAACCCTCTGAATCCAAAAAAAGAATTTTTTGAAACATGTCCGTGTGTGTGTGTCTGTGTGTCTTGAACAGCATAACTCAGAAACGAACAGTCGGATAAACTCCTAACTAGGTATTTAGGTTCAGTATCTTCCAGGGATGCGACACGAAAATTTTCAAAATCCCCCACCCCAGATTACCCTTTACATGGAACATTTTTCGAAAATTTTAATTTTCTCAAAAATGGCTCTAACAATTTTGATTAAAATATTATATGTTTAAGATATTTTCATGAGAAAAGAAATGTACCTATATCTCGAATTTTCTAAGAATGTCTACAAAAGTATTCTTTATTGTGAACAACTTTTGCATAACTGGTAAACCATAAGAGATACACAAAATTTTACTACACAAAAATGTAGATCACGTTAACGTAAACAATTTATGTCATATACATTTTTTTGTTGAGAGAACCATTTTCAAGATATTGCTTGTTATTCCCTTAAAATTTACAATACTTATACTTTTTCTCAAATGGGAATTCGATATTCCTTTTTATTGTCCTGGTAATACAAAGAGAATGGAATGCTCCGCATAGCAACCAGCTCTTAAAAGATTTGACTATCGTTTAATGTCTACCAATTCCCCTTGCATCTACAAGAAAATTAGCAATAGGATTAATATCCTGATTAACATGAAGTATATGGAGAATAAACGTTTGCAAAAATAGTTTGTATAAGAGTAGAGAAGGTCATGTGAGTGTAGCATATCAGATTTTTTGTATAGTAAGGTTTTCGTCTATCGCTTAACGTTTAGCTGTTATACAAGATTATACAAAATTCCTTTCGAATTTCACAGGTTAATCCCAGAAAATTCAAGATATACATTTTATTTATCATGTAAGTGTCTTTAATGTATGATATTTTAATCAAAATTCTTAGAGAATTCTTTTAGAAAATCAAAAAATGTTTCGTATAAAGGGTTGTTGGGGGTGTGGAAGTTTCTTGAAAATCCTTGTATTGCATCTTTGGAAGCTGCTGAGCTTAAATACCACGTTTGGTGTTTAGCCAACCTTTCGTTTTCGAGTTATGCTGTTCACAATCTCACATATAAGGACGTTTTTTCTAAAAATGTTCTTTTTGGATTCAGGGATCCTCAAAATAGATATGTCTGATGAAATATCCCACATCGAATTTTTGGATGGAGTGCAATATCTTTCTATGTACTATATATGTTAGAGAAAGTAACAAATAATCTGGCTGATTATAAAATATCAACGTCTTTCTACGGGATTCGACGTTTTAACTTTAGTAAACGACCTAATTGAAAGAGAAAATAATTTTGGATCGGCTTATTAGAAGTCTTCAAGGGAACACAAAGAACGGCTATAATATAATAATAAACTGCTTTAAAATGACTAACAAGTGCAGGGTCACAGAGACCAATTAGTCAAAGCGAGGGTGGGGGCGCCTGGCTGCTGGGCGCAGGTGCTACTAGGCATGCTCCCTTCCCCCTCTCTTCCGAACAGAAAGAGCGTTTTCGTGTACCCGCGTATACCATCTCAGACTCGCGGAAAAATGTTCCTCCCCTTCCAAGGGAAAAAATAATAAAAAAAGGGAGGAAAATTGAGGGAGAAAGACTTGGTGGTTACGGGAAGCAACCACTTATGTAGCTTGTTCAAACACACGGAGTTTCCTTTCTTCCTTTTTGAAAAGAGTAAAATGCTACGAGAGACAAAGAGAGGACACTTAAAAAAGTTTTGCAAAAATTGATGTTACTTTCCAAGTTTGTTCAGAGAATGAGGTTTTTGGGGGGAAACGTGGCTTCTTGTAACGTCGTCATTTTACACGTGCAATGCGAATGTGAAGCTTTTATTGATTCCAAGTTCTTAACCTTTTAATCCTGGCTGCAAAGTGTTTTACAAAAGCTGTTTGCAGCAGAAACTTATTTATGCAATCCTACCATTGTAAACAGCTTGTTAGTACATTCAATATGGTGTATAATTAGCTAATCTCAGCGTATATATACAGGGTGTGCCATTTAACCTGAGACTGTACAATATCTCCAAAACTAAGCTTCTAGAAAGAAATGTCTTTAATAAAAGTTGCTTGATATTATAGGGGAAAGTAGATGCCATTAGTCACGGATTGTTTGGAGGATGTTATGATGGCCATTTTAAAGTAAATTATATTTTTATAATGGGAACCTACAATTTGTTTTCTCATTAAAAATAGTTTATAGAAAACCGTTTAGTTTGTGATGAGGAATAAGGAGGCAAATTAAAACATGTGGGTTCCTAATTACTAAACCATTCATTGTGCTCTTCGTAAACAGCCATTCAGAATTTTCGTTGTTATTTACGTTGGTGTAAGAACAATTGCAAAGTCCTTTATACAAATTTTTGGTTTTTTATAAGGAGTGAGAAAACAACATAAAAGTTTCTGCAAATGTTTATCTCGATTAACATGAAGTAGATAGAGATTAAGCGTTTGCAAAAATAGTTTATACAAGAGTAGAGAAAGTGATGTGAGTGTAACACCTTAGGTTTTTATTTAGCTTGAGACTAATTAGAAAACAAAAATAAGTTTGAAAACTAGTATCTAAAAGATGGAGGCGTCAGAAGCACTAAGGTTTCTATAAACAAAAATCTGATGTATTTCACTCACATGACTTTCTATACTCTTGTACAAACTATCTTTACAAACGCTTATTCTCCATATGCTTCATGTTAATCGAGATATCGAGATGTTAATCTTATTGCTAATTTTCTTGTAGATGCAAGGGGAATTGATAGGCTTTAAGCTATAGTCAAATATTTAAAGAGCTGATTGCTATATGGAGCATTCCGTTCTCTTTGCATTACCAGGACAAAAAAATTAATAACAAATTTGAGAAAGAGTATAGGTATTGGAAACTTTAAGGGAATAATAAGCAATATCTCGAAAATGGTTCATTCAACAAAAACAACCTATATGACATAAATAGTGTATTTTAACGCAATCTACATTTTTGTGTGGTAAAATTTTATTTGTCTCTTATGGTTTACCAGTTATGCAAAAGTCGTTCACAATAAAGAATACTTTTGGAGGCATTCCTAGAAAATTTGAGATATACATTTTATTTGTAATGAAAATATCTTCAACATATGATATTTTAATCAAAATCGTTAGAGCCATTTTTGAGAAAATTAAAAATTTCGAAAAATGTTCCATGTAAAGGGTAATTTGGAGTGAGGGATTTTCTTGAAAACCTTCATGTCGCATATCTGGAAGATGCTGAACCTAAATACTAATTTTGGTGTTTATCCGACTGTTCGTTTCTGAGTTATGCTGTTCACAGACACACAGACACACCGACACACACACGAACATGTTTCCAAAAATGCTTTTTTTGGATTCAGGGGGTCTAAAATCATATATTTCCGGTGATATCTTGGTATCGAATTTTTGTTTGGAATACAATACTTCCCCTACTTACTATACGTAGTAGAGAAAGTAAAAATATTTTTAGAATAACACGTATACACAAGATTACTGTATTTGCATGGAAATAAATCCACGTATACACATCTGACACCCCATGCAGTTGTTTACAGTTTACAATTTTCCGAATCTATTTACTGGATGCATCATGAGCAGGCTACATTAAAATATTTTACATGGACTGTAACCCCTGCAAAAGCCCCCCCCCCTACCGTGTTTTTCCAATCTGTCGCACAGGATGCATCAAAACATGCCATTAAATCTCAATATCGTTTCAGTTTGTGAATTATTTGCATATGTTGCAGCCACTGTGAAAGTGTTGCATGAATAAAATATCACCAAATTCGATATATAGTAACATCCTATTTCATGATTCACAGAGTTTGATATTCCACCACCGTTTTATGACTGGTACAAACCACTAATGTTTAAACTGTTCTGTATTCAACCTTCCGGTAAAAGGTTGCTAAAAACTGTCCCCAACATTATATACGCTGTCTTCTTTGGCCATTATGAGGAAAAACAAGGTGCAGAAGGTTGCTGAGCAGAAAGGCAGTAATAAAATAAAGATTTTGAGATTAGGAAACAGGAGCTTTTATACTGCGTTACATGCGTGAACATTAAATCATTCTTCCATTGTGAAGCCTGTTTGTGGAGTGTCAGATGTAAACAAACCGTACTATAGTCGGCGCCAATCAAGAAGGTGATTGACAGTTACTAACCACGTGGCGGAAAGCTTTAAATGAATGGGAGGGGATGGATACGTCATAACGGTCGTCATAGCAACGATCACGACAACCAATTAGAACTAAGACGTTTCCATAGCTACGATAGACGCAAAAGCCTTGTTGCCAATACTGTAACACGTGATTAGCATACGTACCCGGCGAGCGACCGTTGCAGTTTGTAGCGTTCTGCCGCTACTTTGTTGTGTTATTCTTACCTCTGCGTCATTGTAGGTCAAGTCTTCAGGACTCGATATCAGTCAGGAAGCACTTATGAACGTCGCATCTCAGGGTCAACTATCGGCGAGTCGGTCTTAAATTCCCTACTGTTATTGTCAGGGTAGGATTACGGGAGGGTGACACTAGGATATTATTCTTGAAGAAAACGTTTTTACTTCCTCACTAAAACGCGTATTCCTGCCAGAAAACCATACCCCGTACGGTTCTTATATAACAATATTTTCACCCTTTGGTCCACTAACGTTTTGCTCCGGCTAATTATTTATCAATGCGCTCTATCACCGTTCTTTTGATTCCCGCGAACTTTAATTCGGCGTGTTAAGTTATTTATTATCTTGGATAAAATAATTTCAACGACAATCTAACACTCTATGTAATTATTCCACACGCATTACTTTATGATTGCATTGTGGTGCGGCAATTCGTAAATTTTGGAACTTTTATCCTTTTTTTTTTTTTGATTCAACGTGATGCGTGTTTACTTACCGGAGAATCATGGCAGACTGTCTCAAAACCACGCTCGCATTCCCATATCTCAACGACTGCTCTCCTCCAAATTTTATACATATCACTGCGTATTCGTATGTTTCTATTGACTCACGCACTTATTCTCTTCGTTTATTGGTTCTCTGGTTGAAAATTCAAAGCTTAGCTGTAGGAAATATCCGTTGCCTGATAGCGTCTGTTTGCTTGAAAGCTTGTCTCACACCCACGAAGTACAAAAGAAGGTTTCGATTTTTATAGCCCCACTCTCGGAAAACATAATGGACAGTCTAAAACGAAGCTACTCTTATTCTTGCCTAAATCTTGCAGTTTTTCTTATGCAATTACGCCCTTATTTATTTAACAATAATACATATTTACAACTTAAGAAGGGCTTTTGATTGATACAATTTTTAATCCTATGGCTTTAAAATTATGGAATTTTTTTAAATTGAGTATTAATTAATTATAAATAATTTCTAAAATATAATTATTATAGAGTTCCTTTTTATGTGTTCTTAATCGGCGGAAATGTCACTACAAGTAACTGCGCGTCTTATCTTCTGCTTCCTTTAGCTACAGCTTAATGTATTTACATCAGTTTAGAGATTGCCTGTGTACTGAGAAGTTATTTTGCATCATTCTATGTTGTACGGTTATTTGCTTTGTGTTTACCTGTGTTTGAGTCCGTGTATATGTGCCTGTTTAGTGAGCATTTGCAACTGAATCAACACTTTTAATGGGTATTTGACATTATCCAAAAATTGTGACAAAGACAGCGAGACAAACGAAAAACTGAGCGTACTCTGTAACCGAATAAAATGTATTTGATAAAGCTATTTATTCCAATTAAAGGACAATCACGGGACATAATATGCTGTTTGAGGGAATCAGCGGCATTTCCCCATTAGAGCAAGTAGCAATATTTCACAGGCATATCTCTGTTGTTAACGCCTTTACACTGCTATATTCTTTGCATGCAGTCTTCGTATACGAATATAAATAATACCGTCCTACAATGCAGATGCAACCCAGTCGCCTTCGTACACAATTCTAACACGCTCTCCACGTGGTCGCGATAAGCGGCAACGTCGCCTCTCTCTCTCTCTCTCTTCGCGAAATGTCAATTCCTTTCTTCTTTGGCAGCGAGTATAGTAACTGTCTCGTGTCTGATGTGAAGTCTGCTGGTGCTGCGATAATACCGCCTTGTTCAGTTCAGTACGCGCTAGTTTGCCATTGTATCAGTACCCATTAGTTGAGACAGTACGTAAACACTTGTCATGTGAGTTACCTTTCATTTTGATGTTTCATAAAATTAGATTTCAATTATATCCATGCAGCGTTCCTGTTATTATGCTGTTTCTACGGCCCCATGCTCCTCACCACAAAACGTTTAGTTTTGTACGTCTTTCTACTTTTCTTCATATTGTTTTTCCGCATCCTACATATTGGAGAAACATTAACAGGCTGTTGGTTAATATTCATATTTTAATATCATCCGAACTACTATGTGAATTCGCGCCACTAGAGAGATTCGTAACTCTGACTATATCTTCCTTCTCTAACTAAATCTATATACTCATCCACATTTCACTTCGCCTCATCCCTCACTTCCCTCCCCCTCGCTCTATCCCTCTTACTGCTTCTTCCTCTCCAACTGTGTCACACACTCTGTTAATCTCCTCCGCCGACCTTTCCTTCTCTCTCTCTGTATCGCCCATTCCAACTATAACACATAACTCCTTCCATCTATTCGGCCATCTTCTGTCTGTCTCACTGTCTCTTCCTGTCCAATTCTGTCAAAGTCTCTCAATCTCCCGTGACGTCTCCTTTACCTCGCTCTCTTTTCCTCACCAACTCTGTTACACTCTCTCAATCTCACACGCCATCCACTCTCTTTCTCTCTCTCACTGTATCCTCCTTCCCATTACTGCCACACTCTCTTAATCTGCGCCGCCTTCTCCTCTCAGTGTCTCTGTCTCTTCCTCTCCAACCTGTTACGCACTCTCTCAATCCCTTCCACCATTCTCTCTCTCTCTCTCTCTCATTGTGTCTTCCTCCACAAATCTGTCACACTTTTTCTCAATCTCCCCTGCCGTACTCTCTCTCTCTCTCACTGTCTCTTCCTCTCCAGCTCTGTGATTCTCTCTCTCAATCTTCCCCGCTGTCCGCTCTCTCTCTCGCACTGTCCCTTCTTTTCAAATTCTATCACATTCTCTTTGAATCTCCCACGCCGTCTTCTCTCCCACTGTCTCCCCCTCTGTCATACTCTCTCAATATCTCCTGCCCTCCTCCCTCTCTTACAGTTTTTCAAGCTTTGTCACACTCTCTCTGAATCTCCCCCGTCGTCCTCTCTGACTGTCTCACTGTCTATTCCTCTCCAGCTCTGTCATACTCTCTCACAATCTCCCCAGCCGTCCTCTCTGCCTCGCTCACTATCTCCTCCTCTCCAGCTCTGTCACACTCTCGCACAATCTCCCCCACCGTCCTCTCTCTCTCTCTCTCTCACTGCCTCTTCCTCTCTAGCTGTCATACTCTCTCACAATCTCCCCAGCCGTCCTCTCTGCCTCGCTCACTATCTCCTCCTCTCCAGCTCTGTCACACTCTCGCACAATCTCCCCCACCGTCCTCTCTCTCTCTCTCTCACTGCCTCTTCCTCTCCAGCTCTGTCATACTCTCTCACAATCTACCCCGCCGTTCTCTCTTTCTCTCACTGTCTCTTCCTCTCCACCTCTGTCACTCTCTCTCTCAATCTCCCCCGCCGTTCTCTCTCTCTCTCACTGTCTGTTTCACTCCAGCTCTGTCACACTCTCTCTCAATCTCCCCCGCCGTCCTCGCTCTCTCTCTCTCCATCTCTCTTTCTCTCACTGTATCTTCCTTTCCAATTCTATAACATTCTCTCTCAATCTCCTCCGCCGTCCTCTCTCTCTCTCTCTCTCTCTCTCTGACTATCTGCTATGTAACTGCAATGTCACTAATCATTTTCACAGTCCACAAGCTGAAATTTCTAGCCTCTACGTGGACTAGGGACACGTTTCATATTGAGTGATACTACTGCATATGCAAACACTCAAAGAGCAAGTTTTCTACGAAAATAAATCTAAATTTCAGATACTCTCAATAATCCGGCACCCATATGTTTAGGGAATGGCCGAATTTGCGAGAGTATCACAGAAAAAATCAGTATTTTTATCGGTAAAAGATAGTGGGTAGAGAAAAGCATTTAAATTATCACATCAGATTTTCATACGACTCTGCTGAGATATTCTAACAGTAGTGTATTCTTTATTGTTTCCTGCGCTGTAACGTCGTAGGTTGAATCGTGAACGGTTCCAAGCCGCGGAATGTTGATGGGTTCCAGCCCACCCATGTGAGTGCGGAATTTTCGGTGAATATATAGGACCGGTGTCCACTCAGCACAGACGCATTTTAGGAGCAACGGTAGCTAGCGGTCTGTAGGTCACGAAAATCAACATTCCGGCTGGAGAAAGTATGGTGTTGACCTCAGCAATGGCTGGATGATCGTTCACCTCCGTCATACGCACCTAAGTTCACATGAGAAGAGGGACAGACGGATTGCAGCTGGTGAGGAAAGACATTGAACCAAGAGAGTAGACTGGCAGAAGACAGGGCAGAATTAAAAAGACGGATCTGAGGCAGTCTCCTAACACCACAATAGCGGCATAATAGGGAAGATAAAGAAGAAGAAGTAACTGTTCTTTCACACTTGTCGCCTGTAGATTAAAATTGGAAAGGTAGAATCAGACTGAAAAATTCAATGGAATAGGCAATACTTAAACCACACATCGACTTACCGTGCCACTGCTCTAATCACATGAGCAACCATGGCGAGACTGTAAGTTGTAATTGGGATACATTATCTCAAAACCAATTTGAGAACGCCTTGTAGTTTAACCCCCCCCCCCCAATGAGTTACTTGGAGAATTTGAACTCGTGCCTTCATGTTGCAAAGCCAGCTCAGACGGTAAGAGAGTGGCACGGTAAGCCGAAGTTTCACGGTTCAAATATCGGCTATGGCATTGAAGTAGGAGTTGTATTATATTTAACTGTTGGGGAGCCGAACACTTGAAGTAGTTGCAATCTTACGTATCTTAAACAGTTTCCGGTAGCCTTCGCCCCAAATATACTTTCATGTGGCCTTTGCCCCAAGTTTAAAAAAAATTAACTTTGTAATATGTTTGTTTCTTTAAGTATTAAATATTTATGTTTGCCTCGGCTGCGTCAGTATTATTGTTAGAGACATGGAAGTCTTGGCAGGGTGTGATGCGACAAGAATGTAGGCTTATACAGATTTTTAAGTATTAATTCACTCCTTTTTATTAATCCCTGACACAAATTAAATAGCACTTCATTGATATCGAGAGCTGTGAGATTCTTTTATTTAATTACTTGTACTTTTTAACACGTAAACTTATTTTTTGTCTCACACGAATACGTATTATATTTCTCTAGAGGGCGTATCTTGCATCCGGTTACTATCACGGTCTGCAGGCAACTAACGTGATTTCAACCGTCTAAACTTATAAATTTCTGTATTTCGAGTCTCTGATTGGCTAATCCTACTCCAATAGAATACCCCCATTTAATAAAGCTTGTTCTGGTTGTTGATTGGCTATTTTTAAACTGTCTCAAATATACATTATTGCTGTTCTAAAAATGACTAGTAGCATTTAAACTTCCTTACTCATTATTGCCTTACGGTTACCTCATTGTTAGCAACTTTTAACTTATTATTCTCACACCTCCTACACTATTAAATTACGTAATATAGTCACATAACATTATTGAACATGTATACAATAATATAAGCATATGCAATGACTGTTACATACATTTTACAAATTATTACGTACACATATTGCTTCAAGGAGGGCTGTTATTGAATTTACATATTATATAATGCCTCAGCATTGAATTTATCAGTCTGATTCAATAGAGTCTTCATTTTGGATACATGGCTGGTCCAACGGGAAAGCGCGCTGTTTGTCGCCAGAGTGGAATATTCATAGCCCCTTAAATTTTGTGAAATTTGTGATGCCTGTGCAAGCTATCTCTGTGATTTCTTTGAACTTCTTTCTAATTTTCCTCGGTGTCAATTTTTTGTCTGTAAGAACATGCAGAACAGCGATCTAATTCCGGGTTCTTATTAAGAATATATCCCATTTTCCTAAATTTATTCATGCGATTAAAAACTGTTTCTCTGTGAAACAGCAGGAAATTTGTCTACAATCGTCGTCTCACTTCTCTACAAGAGTTTGTTGTCATATAGGAAGGTTTAGCACTTGAGGATTCGTATGCTAAAGTGTACGGACTTTTTGGCATTTTAACAGCACTAACACATGTAACACTGAAACACTCGTGTCACAATGTATCAACCTCTGTACAACACGGACTTCGCTTCAACTGGTTAGCCGGCACACGGAGAGGAGGGAAAGTGGAGGGGAACAGAATTTAAAAACAGAGCAGTACAGGGTAAGCAATTTCTTGTAATACGGCAAAACGAAGGCCTATTAACTATCCAAAATATTTTTACTTTTTCTGCTACATACATAAGTAGGGAAAGTATTGTATTCTGCCCAAAAATTCGATACCGGGATTTCTCCGGAAATGCATGTTTTCAGATGCCCTGAATCCAAATAAAGCATTTTGGGAAATAATTCCGTGTGTGTGAGTATGTGTTTGTCCGTTTGTGAACAACATAACTCAAAAATAAAAAGTCGAATAAATACCAAACTTGGTGTTTAAGTTTAGTATCTTCCAAGGATACGACATGAATATTTTCAAGAAAATTCTCCATCCCAGACTATCCTATAATGGAACATTTTCCCAAGATTTTGATTTTCTAATAAATGTCTAACGATTTTGATTAATATATATATATATATATATATATATATGTTTAGGATACTTTTATAGCGAATGAAACTTATATCTTGAATTTTCTAGGAATGTCTCCAAACGTCCCCTTCATTCTGAATGACTTTCGTATAACTGGCAAACCGATATAGATAGACAAAATTTTACTACCAAAAAGTGTAGTAGATCTCGCTAAAGCATACAATTTATGTCATATCCCTTCTTTTTGTCCAGTGAACCATTTCCAAGATATTCCTTGTTATTACTTTCTCCACTACGTATAGTAAGTAGGGGAAATATATGTTTTGAGACCCCTTGAATCCAAAAAAAAGCATTTTTGGAAACATGTCCGTGTGCGTGTCTGTGTGTCTGTCTGTGAACAGCGTAACTCAGAAACGAAAAGTCGGATAAACACCAAACCTGGTATTTAGGTTCAGTATCTTCCAGAGATGCGACACGAAGGTTTTCAAGAAAATCCCCCATCCCAAATTACCCTGTACATGGAACATTTTTCGAAAATTTTAATTTTCTCAAAAATGGCTCTAACGATTTTTATTAAAATATTATATGTTTAAGATATTTTCATGACAAATGAAATGTATATCTCGAATTTTCTGGGAATGTGTCCAAAAGTATTCTTCATTGTGAACGACGTTTGCATAACTGGTAAACCATAAGAGATAGACAAAATTTTACTACACAAAGAATGTAGATCGCGTTAAAATACACAATTTATGTCATATACATTGTTTTTGTTGAGTGAACCGTTTTCGAGTATTCCCTTATATTTTTCAATACTTATTTTTTCAAATGGGAATTCTTTATTCCTTTTTTTTTGTCTGTCTTATGCAAAGAGCATTAATCTGTGGCAAAGAGAATGATACTGCACCTAGCAACCAGCTATTAAGATATATGTCGATGCTTAAAGGCTCATGTATTTCTATATTGCCCTTGCAATTACAAAACAATGGGAACATAGTACGCCTTAAGCGATAGTCAAATATTTTTAGAACTGGTTGCTATGTGTAAAATATAATTCTCTTTGCTTGTCAAAAGATCGTTTCTGCAAATGTTTATATCGATTAATATGAAATAGATGGAGAATAAGAGTTTGTAAAAATAGTTTGTATAAGAGTAGAGAAAGTCATGTGAGTGTAACATATTAGATTTTTTTTTAATTTTCCAACACATACTTCTTCTCAAATGGGAATAAGTTATTCGTTTTTATGTCCTGGACATGCAAACAGAATGAAATGCACCACATAGCAACCAGCTCTTAAAAGATTTGACTATCGTTTAAAGCCTACCACATTCCCCTTGCATCTACAAGAAAGTATGCAATATGATAGTTTCAGCAAATATTTATCTCGATTAACTTGAAGTAGATGGAGAATAAGCGTTTGTAAAAATAGTTTCTACAAGAGTAGAGGAAGTGATGAGTGTGCATCACATCAGAATTCTTTTAGTTTGAATATATTTTCAGATCTTTTTAATGGTTTCCCATAATACCTCGGCCGTCCAGAGTGGATATATGAAATAATCAGTATTATAGTAGTTCTAGTAAGTAACATTGTTTTCTCGGGATAAAGGACATTTCAGCCGACATTCGATCTCAGATTTGTTAGGCAGACATTTACTTATTGCACCATGGAGGTAAGGTATTGAACGCCCACCTAAGGGTTGCTCAGGCTCAAAAAATTTAACTTCAAGGTTAGTACCTGGTAAATGACATCATTAATCATCGGGCCAAGCTTGGCTTCCTGAATATGACGACTTTTGCATCGCACTATTAATCTAGACTCAAAATATTGAACTTGGCTGAAAGTTAAAAAGCTTATGCTGCTCCCCCTCTTTTAGAAATAAGAAGTTGTAACGAAGTTTCTTTTAATTTAGTTGGCTGAGGGATTTTTATTTCTACCAACAATCAATCACTTGTGAACATCATCAACACAAGAATTTAATTTTGCCTCCCCCTTGCTACACATTTGCATTCATTAAGGGTTGCTCTATTCATTGCGTGGCGGTATGCATATTACCATAATACCTGCCTGCCACATCCATCACTGTCCGTCAGGGCTGCCAATGTGGGCTCGCTATACATCACCTGGTGGAGGCAGCGATTTTTTTTACACCGTTTCAAATCGCCTCACGTAGGCTATCAGCGCAGGACACTTTGTAAATGACGGGCCGGGCAGTACGGGGGATGCAAGCTGAGCAGAGTAAACATTGTTGTGCCAAATTGTTGTGGTGGGGGAGCTCAAGAACCCCGCGCAACCCTTCTTCAGTTAATTCCATGTTGGAAATGGTCTGTAAACATGTAAAACCAACTATATGTGTAAATTCCAAGAGTCACTTGCTGTTTTCTGTATTCTGCAGAGGGTTTCACTAGCAATTTTTATGTATATAAACTTCGAAAAGCGACTCGAATGGTTTAGGTTCGAGTCCTACACAGGTGGGGTAGTTTAGGATAAGAGCTAGCCAAGCACACATACCTGTAGGTCTTGATGCCAGACCTAGACCTTCAATATAAAACGATTTTGGTGTAGGCTGGTAGCGTCCATGTGTACTTTCAGCTGCTCTTCTAAATCCACTTCGGTACATCTTATATTTGTTATCGCCTCGGCGCTAACTACTGCTATCATCAGCGTTCTAGTGCTGCCGATCCCCAACAAATGTTACTCAACTGCCTCGTCGCTGGTTCGGATCTCAGTTTAGGACCGTTACGCTATGCTTCTATGATGCACAATAAAGCTGCTCTCTAACTCAAGCCTGTCCTTGAAACAGAGAGTGAGCAGAAGGGAAGGGAGTGATTCACCAAAATCGCTCATAAAAGCCAATTTTTTTATTATGTACTCATAAATATGAACCCTCCAGTTTCACTACCTGTATTCATTGCCCTTAAGGGTGCCAGTAGGCGAAGTTTCCAAATCTTGCAGTTGTTATCTACATGTTTTCAAAATTTTGTCATATACTGATCTGCCACTCTTATAAGCGTGCTTTAAATTTCGTGTAGATATTCTTAATATTTTGGGGAAAAATTACATCTTATTTAATTAATCATGCATAAGTCGTAATTTTGGAAAGAATAAACATACTAGTATATTATTTAAATACCGTCCTGCGCCGTGGCGCTGTTAGTCTGGAAGGCGGTGCTTCTGGTTCCCGGCCACGGAATGCGCCCGGGTTCGATGTCACCCGCCTGGGTGCGGATTAAGGTCCCGGTTATACGAATGGTGCCCATTCAGCATCGTGAGAAAAGTGAGGAGCTGCGATAGGTAGCGGTCCTGACCTCGCGAGTCAAAATTCTGGCTGGGGGATGCGTGATGCTGGCCGCATCGCCTCCCCGTATCGGTTGGGTGATCGTCGCTTTTGTCGTTCGTACGTGGCCGTGAGGCTGTCATTCGGGTAGGCAGGGCCAGGCTCTTCGCGGGCTATAGCGCCACAGGATTTATTTAAATACTAATGTGCAAAATCTGTTTTATTTACTACTCTGGTTGTCTCAGAATAACATTAAATCTTAAAATATAATTTTTACTTTCTCCACTACGTATAGTAAGTAGGGGAAGTATTGTATTCCACCCAAAAATTCGATACCGAGATTTCACATGTTTAGAGACTCCCTGAATCCAAATAAAGCATTTTTGGAAACATGTTCGTATGTGTGTCTATGTGTACATGTGACTGAGTGTCTGTGTGTGTGTGTGTCTGTCTGTCTGTATGTCTGTGTGTCTTTGAACAGCATAACTCAGAAACGAACAGTCAGATAAACACCAAACTTGGTATTTAGGTTCAGTATCTTCCAGAGATGCGATACGAAGGTTTTCAAATCCCCCACTCCAGATTACCTTTACATGGAACATTTTTCGAAAATTTTAATTTTCTCAAAAATGGCTCTAACGAATTTGATTAAAATATATGTTTAAGATACTTTTATGGCAAATGAAATGTTTATCTCGAATTTTCTGGAAATGTCTCAAAAAGTATTATTCATTGTGAAAGACTTTTGCATAACTGGTAAACCATAAGAGATAGACAAAATTTTACTGCACAAAAAATGTAGATCGCGTTAAAATGTACAATTTATGTCATATACATTTTTTTTGTTGAGTGAACCATTTTCGAAATATTGCTTGTTATTCCCTCAAATATTTCAATACTTATTTTCTCAAATGGAAATTCCTTATTCAATTTTTTGTATATGCAAAGAGTATTAATCTGTAGCAAAGAGAATGGTGCTGCACCTAGCAACCAGCTATTAAGAGATACGTCTATGCTTAAAGGCATATATTGCCCTTGCAATTACAAAACAAGGGGAACATAGTACTCCTTAAGAGAAGTCAAATATTTTTAGAACTGGTCGCTATGTGTAAAATGTAATTTTCTTTGCATGTCAAAAGATCGTTTCTGCAAATGTTTATCTCGATTAATATGAAATAGATAGAGAATAAGAGTTTGTAAAAATAGTTTGTAGAAGAGTAGAGAAAGTCATGTGAGTGTAACACATAAGATTTTTTATTATGTACTCATAAATATGAACCCTCCAGTTTCACTGCCTGTATCCATTGCCCTTAAGGGTGCCCGTAGGTGAAGTTTCTAAATCTTGCACTTTTTATCTACATCTTTTCAAAATGTTGTCACATACTGATCTGCCACAATTAACATTCTTAATATTTTGGGGAAAAATTATATCTTATTTTAATTAATCATGTTCTACACAGGATGCGTAAGTCGTAATTTTGGAAAGAATAAAAATACTAGTATATTATTTAAATACTGTCGTGCGTCGTGATCTGGAAGGCGGTGCTTCTGGTTCCCGGCCACGGAATGCGCCGGGTTCGATGCCACCTCCTGGGGTGCGGATTTAGGTCCCGGTTATAGGAATGGTGCCCATTCAGCATCGTGAGAAAAGTGAAACGCTGCGATAGGTAGCGGTCCTGACCTCGTGAGTCAGAATTCCGGCTGGGGGATGCGTGATGCTGGCCACATCGCCTTCCCGTATCGGTTCGATGAATCGGTTCGATTTATATATTATAATATATAAATACATGTATCGGTCATTGTATTAGTATTTATATTATTATGTACATGTTAAATAATGTTATGTGAATGTATTTCGTAATGTAATAATGTAGGAGCTGTGAGAATAATATTTTAAAAGTTGCTAACAATGAGGTAACAATCAGGAACCTTGAGGCAATAATGAATTAGAAAGTTTAAATGCTACTTATGATTCTTGGAAGCAATAATGTAATTTAAGTGACAGTTTATAAAATGGCCATTTAACAACCAGAAAAAACGCTTTAGTTAAAT
The DNA here is from genome assembly GCA_030765065.1 of Deroplatys truncata. Lineage (NCBI taxonomy): Eukaryota > Metazoa > Arthropoda > Insecta > Mantodea > Mantidae > Deroplatys > Deroplatys truncata. Next base: position 61,289,544 of record CM060978.1, on the reverse strand, counting down.
GAAGGTATTCTATTGGACTAGGATTAGCCAATCAGAAACTGAAATATAGCAACATTTACAAATTCAGAGTTCAGTTGCTTGTAGACAGGTTACTAACCGGACGCGAGACACGTCCTCGAGAAATTTAATATGTATTCAGTGTGAGACGAAAATAGTTTACGTGTTTAAAAAGTGCAAGTATTTATTAAAAGAATCTTACAGCTCTCTATATCAGTGAAGTGTTATTTAAATCGTGTCAAGAATTAATAAAAAGGAGTGAATTAAAAATTATAATATGTGTAAGCCTACATTCTTCAGCCGCACCACGTCTTGCAAAGAAATCCATGTCTCTAACAATAATACTGACGCAGCCGAGGCAAACATAAAATATATAATATTTAAAGAAACAGTCAAATTACAAAGTTCCGCTCCCCAACAGTCGAAGTATAATACATCTTCTTCAAACTGACTTTCCATATATAGCAGCAACAAACCTGCTTCAAATTGGCTCCCAAAGCGTGGGGCAAATAACAATACAACAAAATTAAACATTCTTCAGCACTTAATAATCACGTGTTAGAGCTTTAAAGGGCTTTGTGAGCGAATACATGGTATGTAATTTAAAGTATTTTTTGGACACTAAAAATTAACATTTTCATTTTTTAAACCTTTTGACCGAATTTCTGCTACGCTGATCCGTAAAAAGGTATCATGTGACTTGTTTGAGGGAATCTCAATGTTGAATCAACTGGTAATTTAGAATTCTACACTATGCATTACTTGACTGATTTTAAAAGTATTATTTGAACAGTAAACATTTTTCCAACTGTCATCAAAGGATAAAAATTGTGATGTATACGTACATATAGTCTGGAAAAAGACATAAGATACTCTGAATTCAAAGGGGTATTTATTTATTTATTTTGTTACCTTCCTTTTTCTGTATTGTTATTTCTATTCAGTGCTCTGACGTATAGACGCGATGTTATTTTAAAATTACCTGTCATTTCCTTTGATACACTAGAAAGGTGCATTGCATTTCACTCTTGCACTGTAAAGGATTGTGTTTTATGCTCGTATGTTTGTTTTCTCAGATAAAAAATCTAGTGTTACAGGATGAAAAGTATTGTATTGTTTTGTCTGTCATAGCAACATTTGTTGCAAATAAACTATTTTTATGCACAATATGTGTGAATTATATTATTTGTTTGCTCGTATCTGTATATTGTATACTATTCTTGAGAGTAAAACAATAATAAAGAATTGTCGACGATGTGGTGGCGCTGGCTGAAGCTCCTGGCTTTTGTGTTTCCGGGCGCAGGGGTATCCAAATATCTCCTTTTAGGGTAGTTATTCGATGATGGCAATAATTTCATGCATTATTTCTATGCTACTTCAGAAACATGTTTTCTATATATATGATAGCTGTGCATTTCAGCGCTACAGGTGTAGGGTATACAACGGAGGAAGACTCCTGTCACCTACTGGAGATCTGTTCTGGCTACCACCTCCAGGAGGAAGGGATGAAGTGAAAGAATCACAGTAGACCGCAGAGACGCGCTCGAAGACCCGTCTCACTCCTGGGGCTGGTCAGAGAGGGCGATGAACAATCCGTTCAACCAAGCAGCTCTCTAGTGTCCATGGGGAATGATCTTTCCTTTGAGCAAGCCTCGCGTCATCTGTCCGGCACCGCCATACTCCACAAAACCTAGAAGCACACCTGAAACTTGAGAAGGAAGGAGGTGATAGATGCGAAACCTCCCCAGTTGTTTCTTAGCAACCAGGAATAATCACGAAAACCCTAAGGTCATAGTGGGCGGTCACGAGAATCGAACTCGGGACTTCCCGAATGCGAGCCTCACACATTACCCTGGAGCCATTTCACTCGTAGCACTACAGGTAACTCCTTTTTCAACCACTCCTCCCTCTACAAAGTCAAGTGCTAATCATATCGCATTGGGCTAGCCCTCTATACTTGTTTACACGAATCACAGTAGAACTGATTAATAAAGGTTATTTCTGACACCTCCTCCGTTTCACACGAGTGCTGTTTGCGCCATAGCAATAAGTTTGTTAAGTGAGCTCGCCAATAAGCTTCCGTCAAATAGCACACGTGTTCAGTACCGCCCACTCTGAGCCATGTGTTTTTTCGGGGGTTTCCCGGATCGTCAGGCGATTGCTGAATAGTTTCTTTCATCCCACGAATTTCCTGTCCCTCCATTTTGTTCCATTAATTATTTCATTCATCTTTCGCCCCGTTTGAGGTTTGGAAGTGTAGGCGGTGGTGCTTTGGTGCAGCATGACAGGGAAAAAGAATGCTGTCTGTGTACTTCATCCGTCCCTCGGTCTTTGTCTGGTTGCGGGGTATGACCGACCCTTGGGGAGCAGCTTTGGATTCTGTGTGATGCGGGGTCACCGGTCTGCCTGTCCGACTGCCGGGTGTATATATCTGGAAACTGTAGGCATTAATGACCTTGTCATTACTGTGCCGTTACTCCTGGTTCCGGCTGCCCTTCACTTCAAACCTCCCGGGGGCGTCGCTACAATATCCTCAATTCCTGGGTCGGTGCCGAATCCCCTGCACTTCACAATCCAATTCAATTCAATGCATGTAGGTTAGTTGACGGCCAAGGCCTTACCACGGTAGTGGTCTGTTGACGCGGGCGCGTCGCTTCTTTGTTACTTTATTACAAGCAAAATGCTCAATCATTTAAAGTGTTACTTTTATCATTCCTATTAAAGTTATTATTACACCCTCCGTGGACTAGTGGTACCGTGCTAGGCTCTACTTCCCAAGGTCTCGGGTTCAAACCCGGCGGAGGGCGATGGATTTTTTCGGGCGTAAAAATCCTTAGCATGGAAGTAGAACGGTGGTCCCGTGTCGTAGATTTACGGCACGTAAAAGAACCTCAAGCCCGATAAAGAGGCCTCTGTGCAAAATTACTGGTCTTTCACGCCCAATATAGAATGGGACATTAAGAACCATAGTAGTTAAAGAGCGTCCATATATAAAACTCAATTTAAATTTATCTCAAGTGTTGCTTCTACTCAGTTTAGACTGAGTAAAGTTTGTACAGATAAAATATCTTAGCTTCACTGCCATCAGCCTTATGCATACACTTCACAGTTATTCAAGTTGAATTACAGTTATTAAGCTCATTATCAAGTACAATATCACTCATTGGTTCATGTTAGTTTCTTGGGATTTGTTTGAAGCTACTCTTAGAGAGGCATGATAAGGACTGAGTGTTAACTGGTATTGGTTATATTAATGTGGAAACATTACGCAAGAAAACACCTGATCGGATACATTCACATGACTTTCTCTACTCTCTGTCTTTATTAGCGTTATACAAACTATTCTTACTAAAGGTTATTTTTTAATCTACCTTGTTTAATCCAAATAAACCTTTGCAAAAATATCTACATTACACATTATGTTGTAAATTCAAAGGTAATAGCGATAGTCAAATGTTTAAGCACTGGACTTCATATGCTCGCCTCAAAATTCCATACTGTTTCCATGCAACCGCGAGAAACACCTAAACATCAGTGGAAGTTTAATGACAAATATTGAGCAATTCGAACCTTTAATAACAAATATTTCAGAAACGGCTTATTTCACAAAAAACTTATTTTAAGTAAATTATGTGTTTTAAACTGATCTACATTTTTTTGTCTAGTACATTTCATTTATCGCTTAACGTTCACAAGTTATACAAGATTATACAAAATTCCTTCCGAATGAAGAAGACTACACAGGCTATTCCTAGAAAATTCAAGATATATATATATATATATATATATATATGTATATATATATCATTTTTCATGTAAACATTTTTAATATATGGTATTTTAATCAAAATCGTTACATCCATTTTTTAGAAAATAAAACATTTCAAATATTTTCTATATAAAGTATAGTTTGAGGTGGGGGATTTTCTCGAAAATCTTCGTGTCGCATTTTTTGGAAGATACTGAACCTAAATCCAAGTTTGGTATTTATCCGAATTTTCTTTAGTTATGCCGTACATAGCCACAGACATAAACTTTATTTGATTCAGGGGCCCTGAAGTATATTTCTGGTGAAATCTTTGTATCAAATTTTTGGGCGGAATGCAATATTTCCCCTACTTTGAAGAATGTTTATTTGTTTACGTTATTATGCCCCACGTTCTGGCGCTAATTTGAAGATTATATTTGTTGGAGTTGTTTATTTATTTAGTTCCACGTATGGACGCCAATTTGAAGTAGTTTGTATTGATTGAGTTGCATTATTGTTCAACTGTTAGGAAACCGAACTTGTAGTAGTTGCAACCGCAAGTATAGTAAACAGTTTCCGGTAGCCTTCACCCCAAAAAATGTATTTTCAGGTGACCTTTGCGTCAAGTTTAAAAAATTATTAACTTTGTAATTAAACTGTTTCTTTAAATATTTAATATTTATGTGTGCCTCGGCTGCGTCAGTATTATTGTTAGATACATGGATGTCTTAGCAGTGCGTGATGCGACAGGAATGTAGGCTTACGCAGACTTTTTGAGCTTAATTCACTCCTTTTTATTAATCCTTGACACAAATTAAATAGCACTTCACTAAAATCGAGAGCTGCGAGATTCTTTTACTTAATACTTGCACTTTTTAACAAGTATACTATTTTTCGTTTCACACAAATACGTATTAAATCTCTCGAGGACGCACAAGCATCCGGTTACAACCACTGTCTGCAGGCAACTGAATAGATTTCAACCGTCTAAACTTGTAATTTTCTGTATTGCATGTCTCTGATTGGCTAATCATACTCCAATAGAATACCTTCATTTAAATAAAATCCCCTCTGGTTGTTGATTGGCTATTTTATAAACTGTCACTAAAATCACATTATTGCTTACAACAGTCACAAGTAACATTTAAACTCTCAAACTCACTACTGCCTCAAGGTTACCTTATTGTTAGCAACTTTTAACTCATTATTCTCACAGCTCCTACATTATTGAATTACGTAATGCCTTCACATCACATTATTGAACATGTTTGCAAGAATATAAGCATATGCAATGACTGTTACATACATTTTAGACGTTATTACATATAGATATTGTTTCAAGGCGGGCTGTTGTTGAATTTACATATTATAATTTGACTGAAATTATTTAAGTGTTAAAAATACTGCCTCAACTTACTATACGTAGTAGAGAAAGTAGAAACACTATTGAAATTTATGGTAATACGCTACGTTTTTTTACTTCGAAGTTTAATATGTAACCCACGTGACAATCATGTAACAAAATGTTGCAACTTTTTAATGAAGCGTAAATACACTTTAAAGTTATCGAATTTATATACCTATCAACAAAGAATTATTTTTATGTGCTTAAAATGACAGTTCTTGAACATTAGAAATGATTTATAAGAGTTCCGTTTATATTTATCTTAGAATTAAAACATCTGCAGAGCATTTCTGAATTTATTCAAGCAAAACGATGTCTGGTTAAGTGTGAAAGGCGTTGGGAGAAAATTAATGGAGATCTAACATCCTTCAACTGCAAAAAGAAAAATGGTGCACTTAAAAAATGAAGCCGTAAAATAATATTAATGAGCGAACGTAAAACGGGAGGTGTAACCTTATTGTTGTAAGATTTGTAACCCTTAATGATGCTTCCACTGTAAGGTTCTAACGTTTTCAGCACTAAAATATTTAGTATGCTTTTTTGCTGTAGCGGAAGGAGAAAGAAGAATAAACGCGCTAAGCGGTTGTGGTCCGGTTGCATGAATTTTAAACTCAAAATAGAGATAAATAATGAATGGACCGTAATTATGAGAAAGAAAACAACACGGGTACTTCAGAATCTTGTGTAAAAATCATATATCCAACACACGACTTCTCTACCTAAACGTAGTAACCTAATTTGCATATTTTATAATTACGAGTCGTAAATAAGTAAGCTTTTCTATTTTATAAAAAACATTACACACAATTGATCATGTTGAATTAATTTTACTTATATTGTATAGTCAACATGTTTTTTCAAGCATTTTTGGGGACGTGACACAAATATTTCCAAGCCAGTGTTGTACCAGGTCGGGTCCTGTGCTCGCAACCAGCTGTTTGCTGATTTAACTCCATTATCGGTGCTAAAAGTGCTTACCTTTGATTTGGAGGAACATGTGAAAATCACTTTGGGCAAGCTCTGGTGAATACTGAGGATACGAGAAAAATCCCAAGTTGAATCTTGACCCAGGCGGAGCTCAGAAGATTCAACTAGGAGGTTTTCTCGCATCCTCCATATTCACCAGATCTTTTCCCAAGTGATTTTCACATGTTCCCCTGACTCAAAGGTCATCTTGGAGGTAAGCACTTTAACACCGTGACGAAGATCAACCGTTAATCAAAACCATTAGAGTTATTTCTGAGAAAATCAAAATTTGAAAAATGTTCCATGTAAAGGATAGTCTGGGGTGGGAGATTTTCTTAAAAATCTTCGTGTTGCACCATTGAAGGATACTGAACCTAAATACCAAGTTTGGTATTTATCGGAATTTTTACTTACCCTACCTACTATTGAGACAATATTTTATATCACAATACTGTGAATGCCAGAGTGATTCTAGTGTAAATTAATATTATTGTATGTACAGGATTTTAGATGTTTGTTAGCCATAAGTATTGTTAGGAAATAAGTTAACACGGCCTCACCGAAACTGACAATAGAAGTGGGTAACAATAAACCGAGGAGGGTGAGTTGTTTATCACTAAGAAGAGACAAACAAATGACGTCAGGATAGCGTGTCTTTTTTTAGAAATGGAGGGGATATCTTCCCTAGAGCATATATGTTAGTAGTAATGATTGGCTGACAAAACAGACGCTAAAGCGGGCGCGATTTGGTAACCAATAGCAGCTCTATTATAATGTTTAGGCAATTCGGGGTGAAGGAGTATATATTCTCGAGCCATAAGCAAGTATCACGCAGTTCGGAAGAATCTCTCACGAGGTGCACGTCACGTAGTCCCGAAGAATCTTTTCGCGAGGTGCACGTCGCAAAGTTAGTTACAAAATGTGAAGTACGCGAAGTAATTGGTACGCAGCAACTAAAACGACTGTAGTTACATTCGGAAATATAACAGTTTCAGTCAGGCGTGCATAAAGATTAAATATGTGAATTATTAACTAAGTGTGACTGCAATAAAAGTACAGAAACAAGGTATCTTATCAGTGTTATCTTTTAGCAACAACTCCTTTCCGTTTACACGCCCTGCATACAGACACTTGCTCGACTGAGTTGTAATAGCTAGCCGGAGGACAAAGAATCCAAGTTTAATATAATACAACAAGAGGCGCTCAACAAATAAGATAACACCAGCCAGAGAACTGCGACACTATACATAGTAGGGAAAGTAATAAACTTTTGTTATAATAGCCTTTAGAAGAGATAAAAAACTAAATGATAATGGGTAGAGAAATTTGTGTGAATGTAACTGTTTTTCTCGTACCAAACTGCTTCTATCTCTTCCAAACTATATAAAATTTAGTGAATAGGTTTTCATAATTTCATAAAATTCAGGAAATTCGTTTTGTCCATCATGCGAGTTTTTTAAAATTAGTATATATTAATAAAAACTGTTAGAGATATTTTTGTGAAAATATTTACAAAAACTTTCTTTTGCAAAATGTAGTTTATGGTTGGATATTGTGAAAAAATCCACCTCATGCTTAAAAGACTTCGTACTTCATGATGCAATTTTTGTGTTTATTTGTGTTTCCGCTTTGTGAGATAACGCAAATATACAGACGGTACTTGAGGACTTCAAAAGTGTAATTGCAGTGAAATTCTGATATAAAAATTTTGGGTCCAATGTGTATTTCTTACATAAAGGCAAAGAAACAAAAATAAGGGGGAATTTTGTTGCCAAGTGAAGCAAGTTTCTGTAAGACCACATTAAAATTACTCATAAAAAGACATCATTAACCCAGTTTTATTTCCAAGTTGGTATGACGCTGGTGGAATATGCCCCTCCGTGGCAGTAATTAATCATTCTGAAATAACCTGTACGCAGGGACGTTTAAAAAGGAATTTTCTCATTTTTCCTCCCTCTTCCCCTCTCTCTCTCCAAGTGGGGGGATGAACATGGAAGTGCCATCCATTCCGGGTTCCAAAGCTTTTTACTTGCCACAGGTTCATGATTTATAAGGAATTACTCCGGAGAAACACCTGTGGTACAGGCTGGAGCTATTTATTTTTCTTCTTCTTTCTCCTTGTCACTTGCTTCCTTTTTCTTATGCGTTCGTTCTTGTGGTGTGGTTTCCTTTCCTACTAAGTGTACTAGCTCAGTCCTTGGAACATTTTCTTATATATCAAACATCTAAAGGTTTCGTCATCGGTCGATGCTATAAGCAAGACCGTATAGTTGCTTAGTGTAATGTATCCGTGAAATTTGGAAAATCCACAGTACATAAGACATCTTGTTCAAATTTACGCCACTTATTACACAAAATAACATTAAAGTTTTAGCCATATTTAAAAAATCTAATGTGTTACACTCACATGACTTTCTCTACTCTAGTACAAACTATTTTTACAAACTCTTATTCTCCATCTATTTCATATTAATCAACATAAACATTTGCAGGAAAGATATTTTGACATGCAAAGAGAATTACATTTTACAAATAGCGACTAGTTCTAAAAATATTTGACTATCGCTTAAGTCCTACTATGTTCCTCTTGTTTTGTATTTGCAAGGGCAATTTAGAAATACAGTAGTCTTTAAGCATAGACATGTCTCTTAATAGCAGGTTGCTATGTGCAGCACCATTCTCTTTGCCACAGATTAATACTCTTTGCATAACCAAGGCAAAAAAATGAATAACGAATTCCCATTTGAGAATAAAAGTATAGGAATATTTAAGGGAAGAACCAGCAATATCTCGAAAATGGTTCACTCAACAAAAAAAAATGTATATGACATAAATTGTGTATTTTAATGTTATCTACATTTTTGTGTAGCAAAATTTTGTCTATCTCTTATTGTTTACCAGTTATGCAAAAGTCGTTCACAATAAAGAATATTTTTGGAGACATTCCCAGAAAATGCAAGATATACATTTCATTTGTCATGAAAATATCTTAAACATATAATATTTTAATCAAAATCGTTAGAGCCATTTTTGAGAAAATTAAAATTTTAAAACAATTGTTCCATGTAAAGAGTAATCTAGGGTGGGAGGATTTTCTTGAAAACCTTCGTCCGCATCTCTGGAAGATACTGAACCTAAATACCAAGTTTGGTGTTTATCCGACTGTTCGTTTCTGAGTTATGCTGTTCACAGTCTCACACACACACACACACACACACACACACACACACACACACACACACACACACATACGGACCTGTTTCCAAAAATGCTTATTTTAGATTCAGGGGGTCTCAAAACATATATTTCCGGTGAAATCTCGGTATCGAATTTTTGGGTGGAATACAATACTTCCCCTGCTTACTATACGTAGTAGAGAAAGTAAAAATTCTGGCTCGCAAGGTTACTTAAATATTAATTTGTTATTGTGTAAATTTATTGTTGGCGGCGCCGTGGTTGAGTGGTTAGACCTTGGTGGCTGTCACCAAGGAACCTCAATTCCAGGGAACCTCATGTGGGATTGATGGTGGACAAAAGTGGCATCTGGGCGGGTTTTCTCCGGGTTCTTCGGTTTCCTCCGCCATTCATTCCATCAATTGCTCTATCATCATTTTTTCTTTCATTCATCTCTCCGTCGTTTCATATCATCTCCGTCGTCGTTCTGATACCAGGCTTCGGGCTGATCACCCATTACAGTTGTTCTCTCTGATCCATAGTTTGTGCTCTCCGACAGGTGTCTGACCCCAGGTACCCGCTTGTAAGTCCTGGAGGATGTAAGCCCTAACAACGGGGAGGGTAAACAACGAAAGAAGAAGCAGTATATTTATTGTTCTAGCGTTGCACAGGATGTATTTTTATGAACATTCACATCAAAACTTCAGTAAATAAGTCTACAAAAATTACCATGTCAGTTTTTTATATTATCCCACGTCTGTGAGATGAAGAAGGAAACGAAATGAAAGGAAAATGAGAGAAAGGAAATCGTGGTATACATAAATCACTCCAGCATTCGCCTACCGACCAGGGAAAGCCACCCAAGATCAGAGTGGGGATCCACGGGAATTGAACTTGTGACCACCCGAATGCGAACCTTATGCGTTACCCCGGAACTAATCCGCTCGGTAGTGTACTTATAGTAGCTACATCTCAACAACAAATCTGAATGTTACATCCACATGACTTTACTCTACCAACCATCGCTTACTTTTATATAGCTTGTAGGAACTATTGGAGAAATAGATACATTAGCCATTCCGTTTTAGGGGGGGAGGAAACCAAAGTGGTAATCAGATGTCTAAACGCCGGTCCCTATATTTCTCTTTCCATGAACGCGAAACAGTTCTATACAAGACAAAGGTATTGAAAAATTCAAAACAATAATAATGTAACTCTCGAGAATGGCTGATGCCAGAGAAAAAGTTTTGTTGGCATAAATTTAGTTTTTTAAACAGATATGTAGTTTTTGTGTGGTTAAGGTTTGTCGAAAATTACTTCAGACCTATTCGCAAAAAATCAAGATGTACATTTTATTTGACATTTAGATATCTTTAATAATTGTATAGTACTTATATAAAAATCGTTGGAGCCATTTTTGAGAAAATAAAATGATTCCATGCGGAGGGTCGTTTGAGGTGGAGATATTTTCTTTAAAATCCTTTGTGCCACATCTTTAAAAGATATTTAACTTAAATATCAGTTTTGGTATTTATTCGTATTTCGTTTTAAGTTCCGTTCACTTTGCATGACCACGAGGGAATTGTGATTTTCCACTCAAAAAAGTATGAATATTTAAAAATTAAAACCAATAACAAAGAATATCTAAATAATGTGCAATACCAAACATACATTGTGTGCTTTAATCATATCTACATTCTTTGTGTTTTAAGATTTGATCTTTTACAGTTTACCATTTATACAAAAGTCATTCAGGTCAAAGAGGGCTTAAGGAGCTGTTACTAGAAAATCTAATATATTATTTGTCATGAAAATATCTTATACATATGGTATTTTACTTATAATTATTAGATACATTTTTGGTAAAATAAAAAATAACGAAACGTTTCCCATGCAAAGGATAGAGTAGTGTGGGGGGATTTTCTTAAAAATGTACATGTCACATCCTTGGAAGATCTGAACTTAAATACCCAGTTTCGTATTTAATCGACTTTTAATTTTTATGTTATTCTGTTCATACATACACACGGACCATTTTCTAAAATGCCTCTTCCTTTGTTCTGAGGCCTCAAAACATGTATTTCCGAAGAACTCCTAACATAGGATTTTTATGTGAAATACAACTTTTACTTACTGTAAGTGGGTAGTACAGAAAGCAAAAAGGGGTATTACAAATTTTGGAATTCAGAAAACTCACTACATACTTAATGTGTAGAATTGGACTAAAATTGATTCAAATGACAAACACCGCACATATTTACAATGAACCATCTCACATTTGAAAAGGCAACCTGCATAAAAACTAGGATGCTCATTGATGTTAATGCTATATTAAAAATGCAGAATTCAATGATTGATTTTTATCCAAATTCTCAGTCCGGGTCGGTTAAATAATGTGACATTAACGATGCATGTTAATTTTTCATAATTTATCAACTTCCTACGATAGCTTTTATTGACAGTGATATTCGTTAATATTTCAGGAAAGTTCTGTGATGTTGGAACCTGATTCAGTCTTTGAAAATCCAAATGGTAACCAAAGTACAAACTTTTTAATTATGCACAGGATGACGAAAATAATTGAGACAACTGAATATAGGTATTCGTTATTTATGCCATCAATTGGACATGTGATTAAATTAAATTAGAACCAAATACGTCGCATTCAAATTATACTGTTAGGCAAAAATCGTCTCTCATGCCGATTTAATATTGTCACGGAATCCTTGGCGGCTCCACCATGTGACGTAGGATCAGTTTACCTAATCCGGCGCCTACACCAGATGTGATGAGGTCAGGGATGTAGCTCAGGTATGTCATCGAGAGGGTAGATTGTAAGTAGCTGGAAGGTTGGTGAAAGGGTGACACTATTAGACGTGTAATTCTGATTCCAAGGTAGACTTTAATCTTTTTAATAAGTAATCTTAAGCTATATTGCAAGAGGGAAGGGGCTAGACGGCTATTGAGTTTGCTTGGCAGAAGAAAAGTCGGTGTTTCATCTTCGTCGTCACTAGGGCCTACGTCGAAGTTGTAAGCTAATACAAAATAAATTTAAAGAGCTGATCGTCACCGAGTCCTGCTAGGCAAGTGAAAGGAGGAGTCCCTGCCGTCAAAAGACCCTTAAGTTTAAATACCTGAGAAGTATGCTGACTAGTGCTTCAGGCAGCATTAACATAAGCGGATATCAGCATAATTTGCATAATCTACCTATGTGTCGAATATGAGGTTATCATTCCCCTTGAAGAGGTTGTTTCTTTGAAGGAGGAGTTGAACTGTAGTTCGACTGTTGGGGAGTCAAACTTGATGAAGTAACTGCCCCACGTATGGTACAAAGTTTTCGGTGGCCTTCGCCCCCTTTTAGGGATCAACTTTGTATTTTTATGTTTCTTTAAATATTATATATATATATATATATTTATGTTTGCCTCGGCTGCGTCAGTCTTAATTTAAAGAAACATATTTCTCTTGACAAGGTGTGATGCGGCTAAAGAATGTAGGCCTACACAAATTATAATTTTTACTTCACTCCTTTCATTAATCCTTGACACGATTAAATAACACTTCACTTATATAGACAGCTGTAAGATTATTTATTAATTACTTGCACTTTTTAACATGTAAGTTTTATAATATTCTCGCCGTAATGAATTTTCGTCTCACACTGAATACGTATTAAACTTCTCGAGGACGCGTCTCGCGTCCAGTTAGGAACGCTGACTACCAACAACCAACTTCTACCGCCTGAATTTGTACAATTTGCTCTATTTCAGTTTCTGATTTGCTAATCCTACTCCAATAGAATACTTTTATTTTACTTAAGCTTTTTCTAGTTGTTGATTGGCTATTTATAAACTGTCTAAAAATTAAGTTATTCTGGCTTCAAGAATTACTAGTAGTATTATTAAACTTTCTAATTCATTATGGCCTCAAGGTTACCTCACTGTTCGCATCTTTTAACCTATATTCTCACAGCTTCAACATTGTTAAATTACTTAATACATTCGCATAACATTATTATACATGTGTACAATAATATAAGCATTAACACAATGACTGTTACATACATTTTATATATTACATTATACACATATTGCTTTAAGGCGGGCTGTTATTATATTTTATGTTATATAATTAGTCTGAAATCATTTAAGTGTTAAAAATACTCCCTCACCCTAAATGTCATACGATCATAACCCCTGCTTACAAAAGCATCCAGGAAATGACTCGCGAGAATTCTAAAGCCAATTTAATGAATTTACTTAAACAGATTTTGTCCTGAAGATCTCGAACTTTATAAAATTAGATTTATCCATTCTTGTAAAACAAAACTATAACGTCATATTATGTAAGGGTTTCATAAGTGTTTCAAAGTAAACAATTGTGCCGTTTATTAAAGAATGGTTACACTGACTGCAGCTATTTCTTATAGCATTATTGATCGCTTTCCTCGGTGACAGAAGGTCTCAATTTGATTTTAGATTTTCAGCAGATCTGTCTTGTTCAGCCTTTTCCAGCTAATAAGTTTTCAACGATTAGTTTGCTTAAGACTATTCTATTTCATAAAAACATGTCATGTTTTTTTATAATCATTGGACTATCAGCTGTTTTCAAAATTATATTACTTGTTTTCTGAGTATATTCTACCTATATTATTTGTGAATGAGTAGATAATATACAGTGCTTTTCCTTCAGGTGTGGCCACCGCACGGTTCCCCGCGCGCCCGTCGCTACAGCTTGGTCTTCCGCCAAAACCGTTATAATATCTTCGCAACCGTCTCACCTTCTCATGTTCATTATTACAATTACAATGGTAATAAGCACATGCCTTATTATAAGAGATGCTGGTAATGTCATTCTCTATCCACACATTTCTGGCATCTTCTCAAGAAATTTTCATTTTCACTCGTTATTTCAGTATCCGTGATTGAGTTAATTTCGCCCTGATGTTTTCTTTTAGTGCTTACAATGTATACTGTTTATTGCATGTCTTTGTTTTTCATGTGATCAACGGAGTCAGGTAAACTTCTGTAATTGATTATACATTGAAGTGAGTCGCTACATATTAATTCTCATCACAATGGCGCTTGGTGTTAACTTAGTAGTGCTTTCGAGAGACATGTTTCTCTCATCTTCAGCTCAAGTCGACTGTCTTCTCATTCGCTCCCCTGACCCCCAAGAAATAATTCAGTAGGTGATTTTTCTGCCCTCTGCTGGGAAAAGTTGTGATATAGTGGTCTTGAATTTGCTGCCATCTGTAGTAAAGATTGGAATTCATTCTGTCTTCTTTCTTCTCTCTTGTAATTTGATTGGATAAGCTAAATCAAGTAGTCTGTAGTCGGTATTTCAGAAATCAAAATATTCTTGATGTTAAGATGAATGAAAATCTTTTCCAAAATATTCAATTGTGAAGGAATCTGTGGAGGTGTTAATATTTTTGTCTCTTGTCCTATTTCATGGTTACTATTCCAAAAATGGTTGGCAACTGCTGATTTATCTGCTTGTTTTAATTTTATGTTTCTCTGATGTTCGCTTAAACGTATTTTTTTCTAACAATATATGAGCCCTGGCAATATTGACATGAAATCTGATAAATACCTGATTTTTAAAATAATCCGTTGTGTTGGTGAAAGGTGTATTCAACATATTTCTCAAACTATATATATATTCTAAGGTGCAAATTGAATATGAAATTTTCTGACTCATTTTTCAAAATATTTAAACATCACAGGATGGTATGTGAATTTCTTGTATATTAAATCCTTTTTATTCGGATTCTGTAAAGTACTAGCTGTATGTAAAGTATGTTTCCTTTTGTATTTAATAATTAAATTATTAATTATCTGCGGTTTGGAGCTATTTTCAATAGCTACATCATTAATGTATTTTAATTCAGCAACATAATCTTCTTTTTCCAAAGGTACATTAATCAATCTGTAGACCAAACTTCTAAAAACAGCATGTTGGTGTGAAGTAGGGTTGTAAAAATTATTTTTACATAATTATCCTCATGAGTAGTTTTCTGTAAATACCAAACTTTATATTGTTGTCTTTTCTTTTTATAAGCAAATCCAAAAAAGCTAATGTATTATTTATTTCTATTTCCATAGTGAATTTAATATTTACGTCTTGTTTATTCAAAATATCCAATGCTAAATTTATACAATGTTGAGGAATAATAGCAAAAATGTCATCTAAATCTGTAATTGATTTTGCGAAGTAATGGAATAATTGTCTAACTTAATATTCTTCTCTGAATAAGCATGCTTCTATTAATATGCCAATGTGTTTTTCGCAAAACAACACATATTGGAAGCCGATTTTACACAGGAGATTCTCTTGTATGACGCGAAAATCATTGTGCAATAAATGCATACAAAATAGTATGAGCTATACTTTTTGAGCAAAAATAAATGCAGAGAGGTAGTACAGGAATGTCTTACTCACACTTTTTTTTTAAACAGCTGACCGACGTTGAAAGTCAGTCTACACTTTTCCAAGAAGACTTTACTACCGCGCATATAGTTGATGAGTCATTAAATTTCGATCAAGGAAAGTTTTGAAAATAGGATAATTAGTAGAAAATCATAGCCCTTACAATCGCCCAATTTAAGTGTGTGCGACTTTTACTTCTGGATTGCGTAGAGAAGTATTAAATTCTCAATACGAGAAGTACTGCATTTCATATCGAGATTTCACCGCAAATAAAGCATTTTGTAAACATGTCCGTGTGCGTGTCCGTGAACAGCACAACTCGAAAACAGAGAGTCAGATAAATACCAAATTTGGTATTTAGGTCCATTATCTTCCAAAAAATGTGACCGAAGATATTCAAGAAAATATCACACCCTAAACTATCTTTAAATAGAAAATTTTTCGAATTTTTTTATTTTATAAAAACGATTCTAACGATTTTGATTAAAATGCCATATACCTATAAAATACATTTACATGACAAATGAAATGTACGAGGGCAGATTGATAAGTTCATGGATTTGACGAGGGATACCGTTCTAATCACAAGTTTCTTTTTTTACACACAATTCTTAATCTATTCTGGGTATAATCGCAGAAATTTGTCGTTATTTATTTCATAGAACATTGTTGTGAACGTCTAAAATAAGCAGATGTGTGTTGCTTCGTAGAAAATGGAGAAAAGTGAATTTCGTGTTCTGAAAAAACACTACCTTTTGCAAGGTAAGACGGTGAAGGAAACGAAAGGAAAGCTGAATAAGTATTATGAGGACTCTGCTCCATCATATGGCATGGTTCACAAGAGGTTCACAGAATTTCGATGTGGCCGTTCGAGCACAAGGGATGCTGTGCGCACAGGACGGCCGGTTGAGGTCACAACAGAAGAAATAGTGAACAAAGTTCGCGATATAGTGTTGTAAAACCGCCGAGTGAAAATGCATGAGACAGCCAAGATCGTAAACATCTCGAGTGAATGGGTGTATAACATTCTGCACGAATTTTTGGGTATGAGAAAGCTGTCAGCAAGAGGGGTGCCGCGACTGCTCACAGTTGAGAACAAGCGGAACCGTGTGACCATTTCACATGGATGTTTGAACATGTTGCAGCGCAACCCAGATGAGTTTTGCGGGGTTATATAACGGTTGATGAACCTTGGATCCATTACTATCAACTTGAAACGTAACAACAATCAAGGCACTGGATTTCCCTCGGCAAACCTGCTCCAAAGAAAGCGAAAACCATTCCGTTGGCAGGAAAAATCATGGCAGCTGTCTTTTGGGATTCACAAGGGGTAATAGACATCCACTACCTAGAAAAGGGTAAAACTACCACAGGTTCATATTAGCCGCAATGCTGGATCAGTTTCACAAGGAATTGATAAAGAAAGACCCCATTTGTTGAAGAAAAACGTTCTCTTTCACCAGGATAATGCACCCGCACGCAAGTCAGCCATTGCCATCGCAAAATTGGGCTACAAACTGCTACCTCACCCACCATATTCTCCAGTTTTGGCTCTGATCGACCACTTCCTCATCAGAAGCCTGAAAAATTGGATCGCAGGGAAGAAAGGGAAGAGTTAAAAAAATTGGAAAAACGTTCGACAACGTGACCATGAAAGGAGACTATGTTGAGAAATAAAATTAATTTCTTGGAAAAGAATTATTTTCTTCAAAAAGGTCACTGACTTATTAATCCGCCCTCGTATATCTTGAATTTTCGGGGAATATCGTGTGAAGCCCTCTTCATTCGGAAGTAACCAGTTATATTTTATACAACGAGAAACTTAAAATATCCCAACAAATATTGTTTGTAGAAAAAAATGTATTTCACAAGAGATATCTATAACTGGTTAAGATTAGTATAATTCCTTCTCTTCCACCACGTGCAAGGACAATCTATATCTTCACCTGGATTTCATCCCATCTTTTTTAACTTCCTCAAGAAGATTAAAAACACTCTTTGTAGTTGGAGAAAAGAATGTATAGCAAAGTTGTATCTGACCAAAAACTCAAATATTTGACCCCCTTGGTGGGTAGCTCTACTTAATGAAGTGCTTTCGAGGTTCGGTGATGGAAAATGTATGTATTTATTTATTTCTCCCTTCAAAACGCCATGGCATTCAGCTTACGTCAGCAAGTTCTAAGCGGACTTTTCGATCAAATGTTAATTTCGCCGAGAATCCACTCGACGTTGGTGACATCTGGTTGGATGAGGCCATTAAACTCTAAACTAAGTGTCCACGAGCTGTCACCCCGAGTTACAGGCGAGCCAACCTTTGAATTTTTAACATTCCCTTCTTTCGGAGGTAAAAATAACTGGTTCAACCATAAATAAATACTGTACTATCTGGGAACGCTCTATCTGTCTGTTTCATGTTGGCTGCCTTGTTTACCCTCATGCACATTTCAACATTTCCTTGTAATTTGAGTTTAAGGAAAGTACGGTAATTCCTTTGCGGACATTTACCTTGTACCTTAAAGAGAATTAAAATGGTGAGAAACCCGTTGCGTATTAATAATAAATGCATAACTCAAAAATGAAAGCTCGGATAAATGCCAAGCTTGATGTTTAAATTCAGCATACATCTAAAAAGGCGGTGCCCTAATCTGTCCTTTGCATGCAAAATATTTCATTATTTTTTATTTGTTCGAAAACGTGAACATTTTCATGTGTTACACTCACATTACTTTCTCTATCCTTGTAAAAACTCTTTTTATAAATGACTGTCCTCCATCTACTTCATGTTAATCGAGATAAACATTTTAAAAAATTATCTTACTGCTAATTTTCTTGAAGATACAAGTGGAACATGGTAAGCTTTATGCGACAGTCAAATCTTGTAAGAGGTGGTTGCTATGTGGAGCATTCCATTCCTTTGCATGTCCAGATATATATATATATATATATATATATATATATATATATATATATACTTTCTCTACTCTTTTACAAACTATTTTTACAAACGCATATTCTCCATATGCTTCAAGTTAATCGAGATGTTAATCTTATTGCTAATTTTCTGGTAAGTGCAAGGGGAATATAGTAGGCTTTAAGCTATAGTCAAATATTTTAAGAGCTGGTTGCCATGCGGCGCATTCCATTCTCTTTGTATTACCAGAACAAAAAAAAATGAATAACGAATTCCCGTTTGAGAAAAAGTATAAGTATTGGAACATTTAAGGGAATAACAAGCAATATCTCGAAAATGGTTCATTCAACAAACAAAATTGTGATTGACATAAATTGTGTATTTTCATGCGATCTACATTTTGTGTGCAGTAAAATTTTGTCTATCCCTTTTGGTTTATCAGTTATGCAAATGTCGTTCACAATGAAGAATACTTTTGGGGACATTCCCAGAAAATTCGAGATATACATTTCATTTGTCATAAAAACATCTTAAACATATGATACATTAATCAAAATCCTTAGAGCCCTTTTTGAAAAATTTAAAATTTTCGAAAAATGTTCCATGTAAAGGGTAATCTGGGGTGGGGGGATTTTCTTGAAAACCTTCGTGTCGCATCTCTGGAAGATACTGAACCTAAATATCAAGTTTGGTGTTTATCCGACTGTTCGTTTCTGAGTTATGCTGTTCACAGACACTCACACACACAGACACACACACGGACATGACACAAACGCTTATTCTCCATCTACTTCATTTTAATCGAGATAAAATTTACAGAAATTGCTAATTTTCTTGTAGGTGCAAGGGAAATATGGTAGGCTTTAAGCGATAGTCAAATCTTTAAAGAGCTGATTGCTATATGAAGCACTCCAGTCTCTTTGCACGTCCAGGACATAAAAAATCAAATAAGGAACTCTCGTTTGAGAAAAAGTATAAGTATTGAAAAATTCAAACAAATAATAAGGAAGATCTCGGAAATGGTTCACTCGAAAAAAACATGAATATAACATAAATTGTGTGTTTTAATGGGATCTATATTTTTTGTGTAACAACATTTTGTCTATCTCTTACGGTTTACCAGCATGCGAAAGTAATTCAGAATGAAGAGAACTTTTGTGAACATTCCCAGAAAATTGAAGATATACATTTCATTTGCCATGAAAATATCTTAAACATATGATATTTTAATCAAAATTGTTAGAGCCGTTTTTTGAGAAAATAAAAGTTTTCGAAATATATTCCGAGTAGAGTAGTCTCAAAATTTTCTTAAAAATCTTCGTGTCGGCTTCTTGGAAAATAATAAATTCAAATGTTAAGTTTGGTATTTATTTGATTTTTCGTTTTGGAGTTTTGCTGTTCACAGACAGATACACAGGCACACACAGACATGTTTCCAAAAATGCTTTATTTGGATTAAGAGCACCTCAAAACATGTATTTCCGGATAAATTTCGATATTGAATTTTTTGTGGAACACAATACTTCCCCTACTTACTATAAGTAGTAGAGTAGGTAAAAATTGCAACGGACAAACCCTGTTAACTAAGCTAGTCACAAAGCCTTTTACTACCTGAAGTATTCGGCTAGTAAGCTATTTGGCTATACTAAGCAATAGAAGAAACTCACCAAGGGGGAAATGTGTCCACACACACACATACACACACACTAGCAGAAACAAACTCTTTGAGCCATGTGAAGGACGACCGGACCCAGGGACCGAAAACAACCGACACGCCGCATACGGTGTCTAATAGATGAGGCAGTATTTTTATCACTTAAATGATTTCAGTTAATTATATAATATAAAAAATAATAACAGCGCACCTAAAAGTAATATGTGTATAATATAATATATAGAGTGTATGTAACAGTCATTGTATTATGTTTATATTATTATGTAGATGTATAATAATGTTATGTGAATGTACTGCGCAGTTTAACAATGTGGAAGCTGTGAGAATAGAAGCAAGCTGCCTTCCGCAGCAAACAAAATTAGAAAGTAAAAGTCGAAAGTTGCTAACAATGAGGTAACCTTGAGACAACAATAAATTAGAACGTTTAATAAAGGTTACTAATAATTCTTGGAACAATACTGTAATATTTAAAACAGTTTTAAATAGCCAATCCAAAACCAGAAAAAGCTTAAGTTAAACAAAAGTGTTCTATTGGAGTAGGCTTAGCCAATCAGAGACTTGAAATAGAGAAAAAGTACAAATTCAGGCGGGAGACGCTACAAGGAAGAGTACCCAAGCAGTCATATTTTTTACGGGTTCAGTGTGAGACATAGCAAATTCATTGCGGTGAGAATAATATAAAGTTGACTTGTTAAAAAGCACAATTAACAACAATCTCACAGCTCTACAGTAGGATACTTCAGTGAAGTGTTATTTAATCGTGTGAAGGATTAATAAACAAGGTACAATACATTATAATTTGTGTAAGCCTTCATTCTTTAGCCGTACCAGTCCTGCTAAGGGATACGTGCTCTAAAAATACTAATAACGCAGCCGAGGTATACATATATAATATTTAAATAAAAATTAAACTAGAAAGTTGATTTTTAAACGTGGGGCTGCAACTACTACATAGAAATACAGTTGGTAAACAACACTGCCGAAGGAAGCTCATGAAATTACCTGGGATTCGTTAGCCGAAATGACCCATAAGACAAAAATACTTTGTAGTCACTCTCTAACCACACTGTATAAATTATATTATACTGTAATTCAATTTTTACAGACAAAATTATTATTCTCTCTTCGGATGTTGAAACCAAATAAAATATTTGGCAAATGTTTAAATATTGCACCAAATCCATTAATTCAAAACCAGGATGAGCACCTTACGGACCCTCCTGTATCCCGCGAGCCACCAGATTATAAAAACAGTATTCCTGGTATTAATTCTGAATAAACTCGGTGTTTTATTAACAGCGCATTTTAAAATTCACGTCCTTAGGGAATACGGTAGAATACTATTTGTTGGTTTATCATGAAATACAAATTATTTAAATCACTTTAGCTGTAATATTTTATGAAACCATCAGAGTGCCTTTCTGCACGAGTCAATATATCACATACACTGTCTAGTCTTCGCTTCTGTTGCATAGTTACAGAAAAAGAAGCACGAAACAAAATAACGCTTCGACTTGATACTCTTCATTCCACAAATTGAATGTAAACAGTAGAATAGAATAACGTAATATTATATCTAATATTTTTTGCAAACCTGCGAACAGTTCTTTTGTGTCGCAGGTCTTTGTTTGATTGCGTTTCCTATAAAAGGTGAACTTATGGTTTATAACAGAAGAGAATGGCACCAGAACAAACACTACTTCTAATGAAAACGTTAATGTTATTATTTCATTTTTATACACATAATTCGTATAAAAGTTAGTAGTCTACTCACAATTAATAACGACAAATATTAACAGGTAGTGATTTTCCAGAGGTAATACAGATGGAAATGAATAAATACGTGTTATAAGACTCGGTAGTAACGGGGAAGATGTACCTCACGCATGGGCGCCAATTTACGGGAGATACACTACGTCAGAGGTGGCGAAAACGTGACTCGCAAGTTATTTTGACTCGCAGGCGCACGTTCCCTCTCTGCAACCCTCCGTTTGATTTTCACATGCTGCTGAGTGACGCCGTGCGGGTTGCATATTTGGTGACTCGCGGAAGGAAGTCGTTTTCGCCACCCTTGCACTACGTGATCAAAAGTATCCGGACACCTGGCTGAAAATGACGTACAAGTTCGTGGCGCCCTCCATCGGTAATGCTGGAAGTCAATATGGTGTTGGCGCACCCTTAGCCTTGATGATAGTGTTCACTATCGCAGGCATACTTTTAATCAGATGCTGGAAGGTTTCTTGGGGAATGGCAGCCATTCATCACGGAGTGCGGAACTGAGGAGAGGCATCGATGTAGGTCGGTGAGGTCTGGCACGAAGTCGGCGTTCCAAAGCATCCCAAAGGTGTTCTATAGGATTCAAGTCAGGACTCCGTGCAGGCCAGTCCATTACAGGATTGTTATTGTCGTGTAACCACTCCGCCACAGCCCGTGCAGCATAACAGGTGCTCGATCCTGTTGAAAGATGCAATCGCCATCCTCGAATTGCTCTTCAACAGTGGGAAGCAAGAAAATGCTTAAAATATCAATGTAGGTCTGCGCTGTGATCGCGCCATGCAAAACAGCAAGTGGTGCAAGCCCCTCCAGGAAAACGCGACCACACCATAACACCACCACCTCAGAATTTTACTGTTGGTAGTACACACGCTGGCAGATAACTTTCACCTGGCATTCGCCATACCCACACCCTGCCCTCGGATCGCCACATTGTGTACCGTGATTCGTCACTCCACACAACGTTTTTCCACTGTTCAATCGTGTAATGTTAACGCTCCTTACACCAAGCCAGGTGTCGTTTGGTATTTTCCTGGCTTACGAGCAGCCACTCGACCATGGAATCCAAAGTTTCTCACCTCACGCCTAACTGCCATAGTACTTTGATGGATCCTGATGCAGTTTGGAATTCCTGTGTGATGGTCTCGATAGATGTCTGCCTATTACTCTTTACGACCTTCTTCAAATGTCGGCGGTCTCTGTCAGTCAACAGATGAGGTCGGCCTGTACGCCTTTGTGCTGTACATGCCCCTTTACGATTCCACTTCACTATACATCAGAAACAGTGGACCAGGGATGTTTAGGAGTGTGGAAATCTCGCATACAGACTTCTGACACAAGTGACACCCAATCACCTGACCACGTTCGTAGTCCGTGAGATCCACGGAGCGTCCCATTGTGCTGTTTCACGATGTCTAATAACTACTGAGGTTGCGGATGAGTACTAGGTAGTAGGTGGTAGCACAATGCACCTAAGATGAAAAGCGTATGTTTGTGAGGGTGTCCGGATAATTTCGATCACATAATGTATGTTTCTAGTGGTGTTCGCTACACGTTGAAGAACCAACTTTTGCGGCGGTGTCGTGTGTTTATTTTATGTGTAGTAATTATTTTTGTTTATTTATTCATTATTTATGCCTCGGCTGCGTCAGTAGTATTTTGTAGAGCAAGTATCTCTTAATAGGGCTGGTACGACTGCAAACTAAGGTCTGCACACGTTACACAAATTATAATTGTATTTTATTTTTGTATTCATGCTTCACGCAGTTTATTACACTTCATTGATGTATCCTACTATAGAGATGCGAGAGTATTGTTAATTACACTTTTAACAGGTACAAATTTATATATTATTCTCACCGCAATGAATTTTCATGTCTCACATACAATCACTGAACCCGTATCGAACCGAATTGCCTGGGTACCCAATCTACTAGCGTCAACCGTTCGAATTTGTACATTTCTCTATTTCTAGTTTCTGATTGGCTAAGCATTCTTTCCACATACACGTAACTATTTATAAACTGTTTCAAATATTACGTTAGTATTGTTCCATGGACTATTAGTAGTCTTTTTTTAACTTTATAATTTATTCTTGTCTCAAGGTTACCTTATTGTTAGGAACTTTCGGCTTCTACTTTGTAAGTCTGTTTAAACTACGAAATACATTCACATAACATTTTATACATATATATATATATATATATATATATATAATAAAATACACATAATACAATGACTATAATATATATCATAACATAGGCATATTGCTTTTAGGCGGGCTGTTATTCTTTTATATTATATAATTAGACTGATATCATTTAAGCGATAATTAATACTGCCTCAGTAGATAGATGGGTGTCCTGTGTTCATATTTTATTAATAAAGCTATGTCCTGAAAATCTTTGTTTACGTGCTAGGAACTCTAAATTATTGAGGAGAACGTAGGCAGTACGGATCACAAAAGATCTTATGTGTTGCACTCACATTACTTTTTCTACACACTCTTCTACAAAGCATTGTTACTAAAGGTGATTCTTCTATCTACTTGTTTATACAGATAAATCTTATGAGTTAATTAAACATTTCGTTCTAGGTAAAAGAAGAGCAGAGTAGGCTAAAATATTGCAAATGTTTTCAAATTTGGCGCTATAGGATGGCTTTGAAATTCTGTTCTCCTAATATGAATACTGTGAGCGCACGCGCGGCGCTACCTGCGCAGGCCGGTAAATGCCTCCCGGCCCGATACACGAGCGGAGCCTGCGACAAGCGCTCGAAACAATAGTCAGCGTGGAAACAATAGAACATACGAGTGTGAAATAAAAATCTCCTTTATGTGCCGCTTACTTGTTTCGGAACCTTCGTTTCGGCATGCCCTAGTAGGATCTAGTTCTCAAAAGTTCCGGTTTGTATGCGAGGGTATATAAGGGACTACAA
The DNA here is from genome assembly GCA_030765065.1 of Deroplatys truncata. NCBI lineage: Eukaryota > Metazoa > Arthropoda > Insecta > Mantodea > Mantidae > Deroplatys > Deroplatys truncata. Next base: position 61,264,526 of record CM060978.1, on the reverse strand, counting down.
TCAGCAGGACGAGTAGTGTTGAGTTCAGTGCTGTGTGTTCAGAAGTGACGAAGTGAAGGTGGACAGTACAGTAATGTGAGTCGTAACTCACCAGTCAGTTGTGAGTCGTGCAGTTCAGTTGTGATTTGATTCAACGGATCAGTTGTGTTGTATTCCTAGTGGGTTGCCAAAGTGACTCAAATGTAACCCTTATGTTACGTTGAGTCTCCTGTGATAAATAAAGTGTGTTTTCACAGTAATTGGCGTTTTCATTCGTTACAATACGAAAAAAAAAGAAATTAGCGTAAAAAGAATAGAGATTTGCAGTTAGAACAAATTGTGGCGTTAACGAGATCTCCATTTTTTGTGTAGTAAAATTTTTTCTATCTTTTGCACTTTACTAAGACATTCAGAATTAATAGGACTTCACAGGCTAATCTCAGAAAATTCAAGACAGGCATTTTATTTGTAATGTAAATAGTCTAACTATTTGGGATTAATCAAAATCTTAGAGCCATTTTTCAGAAGATAAAAAAATTGAAAAATGTTGCTGTAAAGGATAGTTTGAACTGGGGATTTTCTTTAAAGTCTTCGTGTCGCATCCGTGAAAGACCCTGAACTTGTATACGTAGTTTTGTGTTTAATAGAGCATTTTATTTTTCTGTATGACCTCTATGCCACTTGAAGTGAGGATGTTCCGATAATAACAATTAAAACAGAAGTAAAATGTATAGAGAATACTATAATAAAGGTTTAACGTAGATATCGATTACATAACTGATTCATCTAAATATACTAATACCACAAAATTCTTAACTTTTTCTAAAATGCTTTTTGGATGCTCAGGGAACCCCATAACATGTCGAAGTTTTTGCTGGAATACAATACTTCCTTTACTTGCTAGAAGTACGCATTGGAGAAAGTAAGTAAACAATAACGTTTTTGTGAACTCATTATGGTGGTCGCCAAATTAAATACAGATTGTGCATCGCCTTGGTATGTGATTCAGTCTTTTGGAAAGAGTGGAGGGGTGTTTCTTTGGACGTAAGCTGCCTATTTCACTTAAACACCTCGCCTCTCTTGTCTTGGTAACAAATTGTGGGCTGGGTGAAGCATGTTGGAGTAACGCTGTTGATGAGCCAGCGCCTCTCTTGCATTCCTTGTAGATGAAAGTCATCATGATGTACAAGGCGCTATAGTGACGATAACCATATAAATGAATACTATTAAACAATATAATACCGTAAACACTAACGTTGGCTGTAGCTATGGTGTGCATCACCTAACAGCTGATACAGTAAGCAACTCTTAACTAATGAATGCGACGTGTACTGCTTGTCGCAGATTCTACGATCATTCCCCTTCCCGTTTCGGAGGCTCTAGCGCGCAAATACGGATTTTCTGAACATGGGTTTATAAACAAAATATGACCGCATGGTACACATCTGTCTTTAACCGATTCTTGTGGCATATGTTTTTACACTATGTATATTTTAGTAGCGTTTTATTTAAAAGCAAGTGGAAAATGAGCTCGCAATTGTTCACATTCTAGGTACTGCATTTAAAATGTGAAAAGTTCAAACGAACAACAGGGAAAAACTGGAAATTTTCAATGAAGCAATTTCACTTGACGTAACGAGATCTGCATTTTTCTTTTATTAAGTTTGACGGAGGAAGAACACAATTAACTCACCTATCAGGCTAGGGTTGATAATATCTGTATCTCAGAATTATGGCCTGCTGCATAAACCCGCAGCCTTGCTTGCGATATTGTTAAATGTGAATATTCTCTGCCTCTCCTCCCTTTTCCATCTCTCTTCCTAAGTATAGCTCTCCCTTTCTCTTACTTCTTCCCCTTCCATCACACTTACTCCTATTAATTTTCTGTATGACCTCTATGCCACTTGAAGTGAGGATGTTCCGATAATAACAATTAAAACAGAAGTAAAATGTATAGGGAATACTATAATAAAGGTTTAACGTAGATATCGATTTCATAACTGATTCATCTAAATATACTAATACCACAAAATTCTTAACTTTCAAGACCATAACTATTAATACACTAACTTATACTTTTCCAATGAAAATGTAACAGTTAACAAACTTGTGCCTCTTCTTATGCTTGCAATGTCGGAATTATACTGCGACGGTTATAGTTTTATTTTAACACATATTTTATAAATATGAGTTTATACAGTTTGAGATGTTCAGAACAGACGTCGTTTAAGTAAACACAGGAAATTGTCTGTAGATTTCTTGCTAGTCCTTTCCCAAATGTTGATGTAAGCAGATATCGGGTGACATACGATTTAGAGGAAAAGTTCACCTTTTGTCTGATGCATGTGGAAATTAAGTAAATTCTACTGACAGACACACCGTTAGCTATTAGTATGGGAATGATGTAATATTCGGCGAGTATTTAAACTTACGGGATTTTGACAGCTCTTCTTTTATTAACCACGTACCTAACAGGAATCTCTGCTGGTTAGTTCGGAAATTCATTTTTAATTTACAATCTCGATGTAGGAGCTACGGTGACATTTGATGGACTACCGGACCTCCTCTGCCGTTCATGTAAATTCACCATGGGACTAATTCTTTCTTTTTGTTCTTTTGGAAATGTATTTTAAGTCAAATTAGGTAAATTAAAGTTTAGGAAATAATGGAAACAAGAATTATCTGTGTCAATAAGGGCATCCATTTACCACACATACTACCCTAACCGGTGACCCTAGAGAAGCCTTCCTGCTACGTTTACCCCATCCTTTAAGTGACACTATTTAATGACACCATGTATGCTTCACAATACTGTATCCCAAAACAACACCTTATATAAAACACATTGATTATAATGGAGAATTGTTATAATTTCTCAAATATTCCTCTGGAAAGTTATATCTTATACTTCCTATCAAATGTCGTCATACAAATCTCTGATATATTAAACATAATCGTTACAGGACTTTTAGAGATTAAAATATTACGAAGGTTTTTCTGGGTTACATTAGATTCTCTGAGCACTATCATTTATTATACTTTCTCTACCACATACAGTAAGTAGGGGAAGTATTGCATTCCACCCAAAAGATACCCAGATTTCAACCGAAATGCATTTCTTGAGGCGTCCTGAATCCAAGTAAACCATTTTTAGAAAAAAGATCAGTGTGCGTGTGTGTCTGTGAACAGCAAAACTCATAAACGAAAAGTAGGATAAACACCAAACTTGGTGTTTAGTTCCAGTACTTTCCAAGGATGCAACACCAAGATTTTTAAGAAAATCCTCCCACCACGAACTCCTTTACATGGACAATTTTTGGAAATTTTTGACTTTCTAAAAATGGGCTCTAAAGATTTTGATTAAAATACAATATATGAAAGATATTTACATGACAAATACAATATGTATGTTAAATTTTAGGGAATTGCCTGTGAAATCCACTTCAGTTAGAAGAAATTTTGTATAATCTTGTACAACTGCTAAACATTAAATGATAGACGAGATGTACAACACAAAAAGTAGATCTCTTTAAAACACACAATTTACTTTCAATAAGGTTTTTGTGACATAAGCCATTTCTAAGATATCTGTTATTGAAGGTTAGAGTTGTTCATTGCTTGGTCATTCTTTAAAGTCCTTTCAGCATTCAGTTGTTTCTCTCGATTGCATGGAAACAGTATGGGATTTTAAATTCAATATTGTGGCGTATGTAAGCATTGTTGCGTACATGACCTTGGCCGCCTTGATCGGGTATTACGTAAGAGAGTGGTGGGGGTAAACAAGCTTTTAGATAGCGTCCCACGCCAAGTGGCGTGCGTGCAGTCAGTCAGTAGAGTCGCAGCTAGCAGGCAGGTTGTGTGTACGTGCTACCCATACAAAAGCATGTATGGCGTCCTCACCGACGGACATGAAGCCAAGGAGGTATTGTACCCACTTTTATTAATACAACATCTTACCATCCACGTCTTCCCAGTGTAATTTATCATAGTAGATAGATCCTTTCTCCCATCTGAACCATGTAGTAATTCTTTTATTAGATATTCTCTAATATTTTTCACTTTTCATTTAGCTGCGTCCCTTGTCGTGGCCTCGCCTTATGTAAATTGTTGACTTTCTAGTACCTCAGTAGCGAGTAGCCCTACCTCCCATTGAGTATTTGTCTAGAGGTCACGAGAATATATAGCGTCCAGTGCTTAAATATTTTACTATCGCTGTTCCCTACGAATCTGTAACGAAGTGTGTAATGTAGCTATTTTTCAAAGGTTTATTTGGATTAAAATGTAGTAGAAATAAAAATAGCTTGAGTAAAAATAGTTTGTATAAATGATAAAGTGTAGAGAACGTCATGTGAATGTTTCACATCAGATTTTTGTCATACAGCTTCTAGAAACTATTCCTACAAAAGCTTATTTTTCTACCTCATGCCGAGATGAACGTTTGCAGAGAGTTTGCAGAGAGTTTAATTACACATTTCAGTAGATAGAACGGGGATATAGAAGGCTGAAACGATAGTAAAATCTTAAACATATCGGTTGGTATTTGTTGGCTTTGGAATGTCATCCTATTTCTATGCGAGAAACAACTGAATGGTGAAAACACTTCGGAAAATGATGTGTTGAAAAACTGAAACCAAAAAAGAACGAATACTTCGGATATGGTTATTGTCACAAGTAATTCTTTTACTACATTTTATGTTTTAAAGGGGTCTATACTTTTGCTGAAGTACGTTTCTGTATATATCTTACGGTTTACCACTTACATTATATAAAACTTTTCAGTTGAAAAGGTCTTCAGAGGCCGTTCCCAGAAAATTCACAATATACACTTTATTAATCATGTAAATATCTTAATGGGTTTTAATTAGGAATGGAATCTCGATGCCATCGATACCTCGATACTCGAGGGTATCGAAGTATGTTTAATACTTTTAGATGAACTTTTGATACTTTTCCGGTACTTTTGACTTTTTAAGTTTCGCATTGTTGAACGTTATTGCGTTTAACTTTATGCTAGATAAGTCAGAAAGGTGTCGAGACTTCACGTTAATGCCTCGCACGTGTCCCCAAATAGTTTCTGGAGTATAGTTCTTGATAGACCTTGACTTCGTTTTCTGTAGGTGAATCACTGCATCATTCTACAAAGTCTTGTGTATAAATGAAAACATACAAAATAATGGTGGAGAATTAGAGGTACTCATATAACATGCAGAGTTAATTGAGTTCTGAATGAAGACGTTTTAGCTGACGCACTAAATCATGTTTCTGCAATAGTCTGGTTTGGTGACTCACTCTCAGCCGTTACATTTACCTACCCTGGTGACCAAAATCTGTGAATCCTGCAGTAACAAATCAGAACTTAAGATGTGAGATAATACAGCGGATAAAAATATTTCTTATATTTAGTTGTTTGAATTTCGTGAAAAATATATATTGGTTTATATTTTCAAGTTTGCGGAATAAAGAAGAATTACAAGTATTTATTTTTCTATGGATAAAAAATCCTTTAAAAGAAAATTTTCAACACAAAATATAGTTACATAAAAAGAGAAGTAAAGAAATTATTATTATTCCTCTGTTTACCCTCGCCGTTGTTAGGGCTTGCACCCCCAGGACTTACAAGCGGTTGCCTGGGGTCAGACGCGTGTCGGAAGTACAGAATATGGATCAGAGAGAACAGCCAGGATGGGTGACCAGCTCGAAGCGTGGTATGACAGCGAGAAAGGAGGTGATATGAAATGGCGGTGGAAGCCGGAGAACTCGGAGAAAACCCGCCCCGTTGCTTTGTTTTCCACAAATCACACATTCCTTGGGATTAAATCCGGGCCGTCTTGGTGAGAGGCGAGCGATATAACCAATTATCATTATTATTATTATTATTATTATTATTATTATTATTATTATTATTATTATTATTATTATTATTATTATTATTATTATTATTATTATTATTATTAGCCTTGACTAACAATAGGGGATATTTAAGCTGTGGCATTATAAAGATAAAAAATTTGCTGCTAATTGGAAAATGTAAAAAAGGAACAATGTGGTTTTAGCAAACAGTACAACATTGGTTACATGTGTTTATACACACAAAACTACTAATAAGAATATAAATGCATGAAGAAGCTATCGTCTTTACAGCTTTTTATATAGTGGGTATGGAGTATCGGTGCTGAATAATCGGAATCGGTATCGAGTTTCGACATGGTGTTATCGTCCCATCACTATATATATATTGGGTGAGTCTTCACAGCTTGCGTATTGAGACGTTATGCAATCCCGCTGTTGTACAGCCTATACCGTAAACATTGTCCACTCCATCGCGTCATATAATTTCAGCCGAAATAACTTCGCTTGGATCCTTCGAGTAGAAGGGAGCTTCTCCCAACATGGGCAGAAGAAGACATCGCAGAGCTGCAGTGGCAGCAGAGACTTCCGCCGACGAATCAGACACAGCAATCGACGAACCGACCACCGCAGCAGGCACTGCCAGCTCGCCACCATCGCCGCATCACTCTGAAGTCCAGACGACACAGCACCTCGGACGCCGCTTCGCCTGGTGAAGGCCAAACCGAGCGCTGTGGTTGTGGGTGTTCACCAGCAACTACTGACGCATACCGTCCTAAGCTGCGTACAACAGCTTTGGCCATCAGTCTTGAAGGCTACCAGGATCCAATCGCGGAAGGGCCAACACCGCTCATGCGTCTTTTCTTTCGAGAAAAGGAACACTATGACGCTGACCTCTCCGACGGCCTGTAGCTCTTGGGCAAGAGCTTAAGGATTGAACCGAGCCGCTCAACATGGACGCCACCCTGCCGACGCTGCTGCCTTTAGGGGCACAGCGAGGTGGGCTGTACTGCGCAGCCACAGTGCCAATACTGTGGGGCACCTAACCTGACGTCTGTCTGCCAGCAGCACGATTTAACTCGTCATCGCCGCTTCTGTGCAACCTGCTGGAGACACGACCGCTTCACCGGGCAAGATTATTGTCCGCTACATTCTCGCAGCCAATCCACAACGTCGCAACAGAAGGCCGACCTGCCTTCAAGACACCAGCAGTTCTTACTGCAGCTTGACCGCGTAGAGCAGAAAGGGCCTCCTGCAGTAGCAGAAACGCCAGGAAACTTCACAAGCAGCAATACCACCTCTCCTGAGATCCTGCAGAAGCTGGAGGATGTGCAGGCAGAGCTACTAAACATCACTACCAAACTGGCCGTCCTGGAGGAGGTACTCACCGACCTTCAAGAGGAACACAGTTCCATACTATTCGCAGCAAAACTAATACCAAAACTTCCTAGCCGAATTACAATGCCAATCTACTTCGAGGAGCATTACATAAACGTCAGAAGGCTCATCATGGAGGAAATATCAGCCCTCCAGACGCCGCTGGATGACGTTCTAAACAACAGACTGCCACAGGAACAAGACGTGCCCCCATGGGGGCCCACACAGAATGCTCCGACTACTGACTACCGAGGACGTCGGAAGCCCAGATAGCCACTCTACAAACCTAACATACATCCACTCAAACTTCCTACAACCTTCTCACCCTGAACTCCCAAGGGCGCAGGTAGGGCCTTGGTCATGCTTGCGTCCTGGTACCTTCCTTCACCCGGCTTAGGCCCATGCGACCGGCCAATATCTATCACCATGAATCCGCAGGTGCATATTGCGGTACATCTTTACCCTTGACTTCCCTCCGGTGGAGGGGTTTTAGTCCCGACTCCCATCGGGGCTGAGGTTAGTGATTAAATCATTTTCTCCTCCATTCGAAGAAAAAAACTGCTTTGCACCGTTGTCCATGAACTGACTTGCACTCGCAGTGCAATAGTGTGCGCGTTGGTCTTCAGGGGTAAAGGTCTCAGGTTGATATACTGCCACTTGATGATACTTTTTATGTTGAGTAAATTTAATGAAAACTGATAGTTTTCACTTAATTAGTTTGAATATGTGAATTTCGTTAAAGCTCAAATTGCTACCTGTTAGAAAATCCACTTTCTAGTGCATTTGAAAGAAATCATTTGCTAGAACGTTCTAAAAACATGAACAGCAATGAATAAAAACTCATTTATTCGCAGGCGTGATTTGAACTTCCGACCTTCACCATAACTTTCCACTATGTTAACTATTGCGCTACTAGAGCACGTTAACAATGAGCATCACCATATTCCTAATCAGCGGGCTGGTGAATGTGGTGTCAGCACCCGCATTTCGTATCCTCTGTAAAATGTAGGGTTGCCTAGTCACAAATCCGCAGGTTGAGAAGACTCACGCATTATATATATCCTTTTCATTTATGAATTATAGTATCCAAAAATATACATAAACACAAATTTTCCTGAAATTCTTTTAAAAAAGCCCTAATTCTGGGGTCATGGATCTTTAAATATGTATTTTTGTGGAATCTCGCCTTCACCTGCCTCCGATAGGTAAAACGAAAAAAATAAAGTGTATATCTTCAGTTGTCCATGTGTCTTTCTGTTCGTTGCAACAGCGCCAGTCCCTTTTAGCGGAGGCAAATCGGCTGATGTATAATGAAGGGCAGTTACAAATACAATTAACAAACTCGGCCACAAATGCCTCATCTATTACTGGCTTCTACTAATTGCACATTCCACTAGTATATAATGGCTGCATTTCAATTAAAACAACGCACATTCGAGTAGCTGATAATTGATTATTGAAATGTCACCCTCTCCTCCTCCCTTCTATTGTGGCGAGATTCTACTTGTGTGCTGCAAAGTTTCCATTGTTACGGTTATATGCAAGTTTCTCGACTATTTGGGTCGGTCCTACGGAAGTTTCAGCGACCCAAATGACCTCTCTTACATTCACGAGGTGGGACTACTTCTTAGGTGGGGCACCTCGAAACCGTAGTGGTTAACACCCTGCTGCTTAATCAGAAAAGAAATTATTTTTATGTAGGGCATTTACAGTACTTTCTCTCCTCACTCTTCTACAAAAACTTATTCCTCCATCTATCTCTTATTAATCAAAATAAACTTTCATTATACATTTACAAATTTCGCTGTAGGCACGAGTATATTAGGGATAGGCAAAAGCTGAAGCTAAATGGAGATACCGCGTTGATGGTGCGACAGTTTGGAGCAAGAATGCAATTACCACCTTTTCTCGTAGTCTCCAATATCTCCTGTTGATTATGCTGCCGGCTGCTCCAGTGGTAGAGCTATTAGTACTTTGCCTCAGAGTATGCGTGGGCGTATTGTGAAGGACAACACCAGTTTAAATTAACAGAAATTTATTATGAACTAATATTTGAGTTATTCAAGTGAATTGACGACCGTTTGACGATAAAGAATAAAACTGATTCGAACCGTAGCACTTGAAATTGTAACAACTGAATTATTAAACCTGCTAACTTCCGCAGCGGTTGGAATTAACTGTTTCCCAATGAAAGAAACTGGAAGAGTAACCTGCCGTGAGTCGCTAAAATGTTTACCGGCAAGGTCCCTCGCAATAGCCGTTACTCACATATTACTTGCTGCTTAAATATCACACGAGAAAGTACCGTTGGCGGTACCAGATATAGATTAACTAATGTGATAGAGAGTAACAACTTGTGCACGAACGTCGATCCGTACCAGCATGGCACCAGAGAAGAATAACTATAGAAATTACATGCCTCTTATTACTTAAGCTCTGCCTACATTAGAATTACTCTCACTAACATCATTTTTCACGCGCAACCAATGCATAAATCCTACATGTGCCTCTTACTTTTGTACCATGTTGGCCTAGCTAAATACTCAGAATGTAAGCCCTTTCTCTTTTCCAGATTTTCTTTTGCCTACTTGACTGTCAAAACGTACTGAACTTAACTCTAAACTGCGTTCCCAAAACTTCTTAAGTTAATGTGCTCGCTACCGCGGCTGTCGCTAATGACTCTGGCTAACCTGGCTTCCTAATTACCTTGTCTTTCCGGAGAAAAATATTTCAACCCAAGTTTGCTGCATTGTGCTTTGATTTAATAAATGAAAATTATTTGTTGCAATTATTTCTTTGTTTTATTATTACTTCTTTGTTTAATTATTTATAATTTCCCGTCCATAACTATTTGCATGATCACAAGAAAAAAACGAATATCTCTTTGAAAATTCAAACCAATTAGCAAGGAGTATTTCGGAAATAGTTAACGCCTGATAAAAAGTTTTACATTAATCATGAGCTTAACGAGATCTGCGTTTTTGGTGCAGTACGTTTTGTCTCTCTCTCTCTCTCTCTCTCTCTCTCTCTCTTACAGTTTACCAGTACTAGATAAAACTACCCGAAATTCCTTTCGAATGAAGAGAACTTTGCAGTTCATTTACAGAAAATTCAAGATATACATTTCATTAATGAGTTCTAAATATGTGGTATTTTGAACAAAATATTTGGAGCCATTTCTGAACAATAAAAATATTCGAAAACTCTTCCATGTAAATGATACTTTACGCTTAGGTATTTATTGAAAATATTCCTGTTGCATTTTTTGAAGATACTGAACCTAAATCCCAAGTTTGGTATTTATTGCACAGTTCGCTGTTTTTATGCTATTTACAGACATGCACACACGGAGCTTATCGAAATTTTGGGTGGAATGCAATCCCTCCTGACAGGTAAGTAGCAGAGAAAGTAAAATTCAGCTGACCATGAAATCAGGTTGAAGACATGCGTTAAATAAAATATAACTTTATTGTTTTCCCCCCCTCAAATGAAGAAACATTTGCCATTAGGCAGTATTTTTGACAGTCTAATTGTATAATATAAAATATAATAACAGCCCGCTTTAAAACAATATGCGTATAATATAATATATAAAATGCATGTAACAGTCATTGTATATGTTTATATTATTGTATGCATGTGTAATAACGTTATGTGAATGTATTACATAATTTAATAATGTAAGAGCTGTGAGAATAATAGGCTAAAAGTTGCTAACAATTAGGTAATAATGAGGTAACTTTGAGGCAATAATGAATTAGAAAGTTTAATAATGCTACTAGTAATTCTTGGAGCAACAATAATGTAATTTTTGAGACAGTTTATAAATAGCCAATCAACAACCAGAAAAAAGCTTAAGTTAAATAAAAGTATTCTATTGCAGTATGATTAGCCAATCAGAAACTGAAATGGAGCAAAATTTACAAATTCAGAAGTCAGTTGCTGGTAGACAGCGTTCCTAACTGGACGCGAGACGCGTCCTCGAGAAGTGTAATACGTATTCAGTGTGAGACAAAGAATAGTTTACGTGTTAAAAAGTGCAAGTAATTAATAAATAATCTCACGGCTCTCTATATCAGTGAAGTGTTATTTAAATCGTGTCAAGGATTAATAAGAGGAGTAAAGTAAGAGGAATAAAAATTATAATATATGTAAGCCTACATTCTTCAGCAGTACCACATCCTGTTAAGAAATTCATGTCTCTACAAATTAATACTGACGCAGCCGAGGCAAACATAAATATATAGTATTTAAAGAAACAGTCAAATTACAAAGTTAATATTTTTAAACTTGGGGCGATGGCTACCGAGTACCATACGTGCGGTTACAACTTCAAGTTCGGCTCCCCAACAGTCGAAATTCAATACAACCTAGTTCAAACTTGCTTACCATACATGAAGCAACAAGTTTCTCGGCCATAAACTGTTTTCTCGAGAAAATGTCGCTGGATGCCATATGAATGAAATCAAAATCAGTTAATGCATTTGACTGTAGAGGGCTATTTGATGAACATGGCTCCTAATACCCAGGTGCAACACAGTATTTTCCTGTTGATAGGCAGTGCGGGGATACCTCGAGAGGTTCTGTTGCTGGTCTACACAGTGATTCATACACACGAAGAAGAATGGAGGTTAAAGGACGCAAACTTTAGGTGAGTGAGGACAAATAATTGTTTCTGATTAACAATTACATATTTCGTATTCAACAAAATAGATTCTGGTGTTAATGAAACCTCGGCGTGCTTTTGCATTTCAAGAATTTGTTGCATTATGACCTTTACGAAAAGTGATGTTGAATGATTGACCCCAACGAGTTGCAACTATTCTTTAAAGAAATTTATTTCTGCATTTATTTCATGCCAATTTCGTTCTTTGTACAAGGTGTATACAGAAAATCGTAACGATAGTGAAATATCTAACATCGGATCAATATATGCTGGCTGTAAAATGCCATAAATTTTGCAGCGAATGACGGTTTAGTACTCCTAAAAAATTTGATGTGTTACACTCACATGAATGTCTCTACCCTCTAGCGTTTGTTAGTGAGCATACAAACTATCCTTACTAAAGCTTATTGTTTTCTCTACCACGTATAGTAAGTAGGGCAAGTATTGTACTCCATCCAAAAATTCTATACCGAGATTTCAGCTGAAATACACGTTTTAAGGCGCATTGAATCCAAATAAAGCATTTTTTGGAAACAGGTCCGTGTGTACGTCTCTATGCGAAAAGTCGGATAAATACCAACAAATTCCCCCACCCTAAACTGGCCTTTATATGGCACATTTTTCGAAACGATTAATTACATAAAAATGTAACGATTTTTATTAAAATACCATATATTAAAGATATTTACTGGACAAGTAAAACGTATATTTGTATTTTCGGCCAAACTTCCGTTTACAAGCCCCACGAAAAATGGGTTCAATGACTTTAAAACACGATAAAAGTGAGTTTAGCGTATTTGCCATAGTCGAAAACGTCACTATTATTTAAATAGAGTGAAACATTAATTGTTCATTTCTTTGTTACTCACGATGTCATGGAAACAGTAAGGAATTTTAAGACCAGCGTATAGCGTCCAGTTCTTAAACATTTGACTGTTGCTGTTCGCTTTGTATTTATAACGAAATGTGTAATGTAGATATTTCTGCAAAGGTTTATTTGGATAAAACTGTGGTAGATAGAAAAATAAGCTTGATTAAGAATAATTCGTCTGCGTATTAATAAACGATAGAGGGTAGAGACGGTCATGTGAATGTGTCACATCAGAATTTTTTTCTGCGTGTTTCATTTTCATCAAGATAAACATTTGTAGTAATAGCTACGTTACACATTTCTTTATACATATGTTTTAGAAATGGAGGCCTTAATAATCATACTCTCTCCGTGACATCGCGAGAATTAACTGAGTATCGACAGTACATAAAAAGATGAAGACATTAACAATTCGAATCATTGATACGAATATCCTCGAAATTATGTATGCCACAAGAAATGTTTCGGAAATAAATTGTGTGTTTTAAAGAGGTCTACATTTTTTGTCGTAGTGCCTTTTCGTGGCTTTAACGTTTACAGTTACGCAAGATTGAGTTTTCTTCCGAATGAACAGGGCTTCAGTCTATTCCCAGAAAATTCAAGATATACATTTTATTTGCCATGTAAATACCTTTAATACATGGTATTTTAACCAAAATCGTTAGCCATTTTCAAGGAAACAAAATTTCGAAAAAGTGTGCTATGTAAAGAATAGCTTGCGTGAGAGATTTTCTTGAAAATCTTCGTGTCGCATTTTTGGAAGATATTCAACTTAAATACCAATTTTGATATTTATTCGACTTTTCTTGTTTGAGTTATGCTATTCAGATACACACGCGCGTGCGGATCTTTTTCTAAAAATGTTTTTTTTTTGTATTCAGGGGGTCTTGAAACATGTATTTCTGATGAATTCACGTTAACTAATTTTTGGGTAGAATGCAATACTTTCTCTGTGTAATATGTACACGTACATGTAGAGAAACAATTGATGGTGGCATTGAAATATGGGCGTGTTCTAACATTTTACGAACTTACGGAAAGTAATGTTGAAGATTTGATCCCAAACGACATGCTATACTAGAAACTATACTTTAGAAGAGCTTATTCTTCCATATACTCCGTGTTAATTAAGATAAGCGTTAGCAGAACGCACATTTCGTTCTGTGTACAAGTGTATACAGAAAACCGAGACGATAGTCAAATGTTTAAAGAGGATCGCTATATGCTGGCTGTGAAATGCCATACATTTTGCAGTTAGTACTCTCCAATAAGGTGATATTACAATATTTTTGTGCACTAAGTTCTTTATCCATCTCTTATGGTTCGCCAACTATACAAAATTACACAGAATTATTTTCCGATTAGAGAGGATTTTACAAGCTATTCCCAGAAAATTCAAGATACATATATTTTATTAGCCTTGCAAATGTTTTGTATGTTATTTATATATTATTTTAATAAACGGTTTAGTCATTTTTTGAGAAAAAATAATGAAAAATCTTGCATGTAAAAGGTAGCTGGGATGAAAAAGTATTCTTTAGAAACTTGCCTATTTACCTACATCTCCGAAAAATGCTGAACCTATCTACAAAGTTGGTATTTATCCGACATTACTCACTCACGCACGCCCGCCCGTGGACTATTTTACTTTCTCTACTACTAATCTACAAAGTAGCACGGATTCATAAATTTGAGGCTCCCTGAACTCAAAGTATTTTGTACGTGAAGAACATAACTCAAAACTGCTGATGTGTTACAATCATATGACTTTCTCTACTCTTGTACAAAACTGATTTTACAAAAGCTTATTCTCGATCTACTTTGTTAATCGTTATCTTATATTATCTTATTGCTAATTTTCTTGTAGGTGCAGGGGGAATATGGTGGGCTTTAGGTCTTTTAAGAGCTGGTTGCTATGTGGAGCATTCCATTCTCCAATAACGAATTCCCATTTGAGAAAAAGTATAAGTATTGGAAAATTCAAACAAATATCAAGGAATGTCCTGGAAATGGTTTCACTGAATAAAAAATGTATATGACATAAATTATGTGCTTTAATGAGATCTACATGTTTTGTGTACTAACATTTTATCTATTACGGTTTACTAATTATATGAAAGTCATTCAGAATTAGGAGAACTTTTGGGGACATTTCCAGAAAATTCATGATATACATTTTTATTTTCCATGGAAGTATCTTAAAAATAAGATATTTTAATGAAAATCGTTAGAACCATTTTTGAGAAAATCAGAAATTTCGAAAAATTTTCCATGTAAGGGGTAGTCTGTGGTGGGAAGATTTTCTTTAAAATCTTCTTGTCGCATCTTTGAAAGACGTTAAACCTAAATACTAAGTTTGGTATTTATCAAACTTTTCGTTTTTGAGTTATACCGTTCAGACACACTATGGACCCTTTCTGCTTTGGGTTTAGGGGGTCTCAAAATATGCATTTCGGTGAAATCTCTATATCGAATTTTTGGGTGGAATACAATACTTTCCCTACTTGCTATACGTAGCTATGCAAGTAAATACGAAAATTTGAATGAATTCCAAGCTTTGTTTTTTTTCTTTTCAAGGAATACCTTTCCTTATTTTAGATTTTCTCGTAAGTATTTCTAACAATTTTTATTAAAATAGCACATGTTGCATATTGCATACATAGTAAAATGTATATCTTGTGTTTTGTACAATATCCTGTTTAATCCTCTTAATTAATTTTATGTTCTTTTATTACTGGTAAATAATAAGACAAAAGCGGTAACTTGTTGCTTAAAATAATATACTAGTATAGTCTCATTAAAGCAAACAATTTATGACAAATGTTTTTGTTAAGCCATCCATTTCCGGAATACCCCTTGCTGATTGTTTAAATTCCCCAATAGGTTTACATTTTTTTTGAGATGCTAAGGCGTTGTTTATTTTTTTCCTGGTTTATCTCAAATAGTGCAAGGAATCTGGAAGTGAAAGCCAGCATATAGGGACCCCTTTTTAAAGATTTTTCTTGCTTTGACCTCCTTTATCCCGCTTGTAACTACAGTGTGTAATGTAACACTTTGTGCAACTTCATTTCGATTAACATGAGGTAGATAGAAAATTAAGCTTTAATAAGAAAACTTAATAGAAGAGAAATAAACATATGCGATTTTGGGTGAAAAAAGTGATCTGCTTGGAGTCGTCTGTTTCTTCTGATGATGCTCGGAGTCATCGCGAGAAGAAATAGAGGAAGACTGGCTCTGTGCCTGGTGGTTAGCATATTAGCTGCCAAATCCAGAGGCACGAGTTCGATTCCTGGCTGGAGGATGGGAATTATGAATGAGAGTATAAACGTTTGCATGAATTTAATGTTTATAAACAAAACTCAACAG